>CM065662.1:17018407-17468407 GCA_033220385.1 Triplophysa yarkandensis | reverse complement strand
TGTAGGAACTTCATCATGTTGTCAAACCTCTTATTTTCCATTTGCTTTTTTCTAACATATACCAATCAATAAATGTCATGATAATTAACCTCCTTTAATGATTAAATAAGGTGAGCCTAAGATTATCATTTTCTTTATAGGAACTTGTTCTTCTGTATCTTGATGATTACATTATTCGTATTATTTGTATATTTGCTAATTATCTGTAACATAGTATAAAGTCCACTATGACCTATTCTAAGCCATGTTATGATAATACATTCCCTTATTTTCCGGAACTCCCTATTTTAAGAAACCAACTTGTTTTTGTATATTATAAAGGTTTTTCCTGCTTCACTTTTATTCCACTCAACTTCTGGTGGTTTAAGGGTTACTTTAACGAATTTTCAGTTCGAAAAACTATTTCTACGTCGAATACCTAAAGAGGTTTTAGCTCAAATGTTGAAGGCATGGTGAGCTTAAGATCACCCAAATTACTTCCACCAGATCTTTTCAGATCAATAAGCAAAATTCTCCCCCCGATCTTATCAAGGCATATATAGCACATTTATATAGCACATTTCATACACAGTGGCAATATAAAGTGCTTCACATAAGAGGAAAATTAAATAGAAAATAATCAAGACAATAAAACAAGGAATTAAGAAAATTTTTTTAAATGATCTTAACTTTGATTTAAACTGAAAGTAAAATTTAAAAACTAAATAAAATTGTTTTACATAAAATATAGTTTAGTTATTTTGGATAGTTGTCCTCAACAGTTTCTCTAAGTCTTAACTGGAAAAAAAAGATTTAATTATTGCAATGTTTTTGAGATGGAAGTATGCTGATTTAGTTACTGCTTTGATATGACTACGGAGACTAAGGTATGTTTCCAGAATCACCCCAAGATACCCATAAAGTAAATGTTTAAAATCACATTGAGAACTTCATTTTTCTTCCAAAATGACCTCAGTTTTCTCCTTGTTTAATTGAAGAAAGTTTTGGCACATCCAACTGTTAGTTTTGTCATACATATGCAAAGAGAGTAAATAGGGCTTCAGGTATTTGAAAATAGGGATAGGTAAATCTGGGTATCAGCTGTGATATACATTTTTTTCTTTTTCATGATTTGAAATAGTGGGAGCTTGTAGAGGGTAAAAACAGCGGATTTGCGAGAATTGAACCTTGTAGGACACCGCATGTCATGGATGTCTTAGATGTCTGTTCTCCTATCCTCACAAAATAACTCCTCCCTTCTAAGTATGACCTGAACCATTTGAATGCCATCCCAGAAAGCCCAACCCAGTTTTCCATTATTTCTAGTAGTTTGTTCCACAGTGACACTGATCCACAGTGTCAACCACAGCCATAAAGATCTAGTGGTACCAGCACTGATAGTTTGCCAGAGTTTTAACTTTATCTTTATCTGTCTCTGTGCTGTGATGAGCTTGAAAACCAGATTGAAAACTCTCCAGGAATCCATTTGAGTTTAAGTAGTTGTTCAAGCTGATTAAAACCTAATATCGATATATTGATATCGTTATATCAAAGAAAATACAAAAGGGATCAGAGAATGCTACGTCCTTATTACAAAATAAATGAGATATTAAGGCCCTTACTAATAAGTAAATCAAGAGTGTGTCTAAGATTATGTGTTGGGTCGTGCATATGCTGAGTCAGGTCAAAAGTGTTTAAAACGCTTATATTTTCTTTTGTAATAATGGTTTATTGCAATATCCATGTTAATATTAAAATCCCCTGCTATAGGAAAATAGTCAAACTCTGAGGAAATCATTGATAGCAATTCTGTGAACTCTCCAATACAGTTTGGAGAGTATTTTGGAGGTCTCTGTCCAAAAGACAAAGCTTCAAATTAAATTTTTAAGATGGTAAGGGAGTGGTAAAAAAACTATTTTGCAAATCTTGAAATAACCATATTTTAAATAGAGGATATTACAGCAAAAAGTCTGATATCACAAGTGCCTTTGGGTCTTGCACCCTGTTTGTGCAATCAATTAGACTGCCCATCAATTTTGTGATGTTCCTCTACACTCTGTATAGACTTTTGAGGTTCAATAGATTTACGGGACTCAATGCCTGTGTGCTGAGGGGGTCTATGTTGGTGGTGTGTATATTATTCCGCCTGCTTTGGTAGTCCAGAATGTCACTTTGTGTCTAGAACTGCAATCTTGTGTAAAAGTTTGTGGCAGTTTATGCAGAAAATAGATTCCACAAGAGGCATTTCTTTCTCCTCTGTTTGAAGGGGGGCAGCTGTGCTTTTCCATCTCTGGAATGTTAACTGCCGACAGTGGAAGGAAGTGCCGACATTCGTTTCTTCGTCCAGTCCCAAAAACTTTTGAATCCCAAAATGCTTTGTCGAAGCACTGTGCTGGTCCAGAAAGAATTTAGATCAGATCAAGATCAATCAATAATTATTTAAAACATTAATTTCAGTCAGGGAACTACACTGAAAAAAATAATATGCTAGATTTACTTAAAAATATAGTGCATCATTTTTGCATAGTACTTTTTAAGCAATTTTCACATAGAATTAAAGTAATAATTCCTAAAAATCTTTAGTTGGCGATGCTTAAATTTTTTTGTATTATAGCAAATTGTTTTGCTCAAATTGTTTTGTTTTGGTAACACAATTTTTTAAGCAGTTTTTTTATACAAAAATAAGTGACTTCTACCATTACAGTTATGTTTATCTTATAATTAAATCTTAAGTTTTAGAAAGAAGAACAGACGAACAACCGAACCTTTTGGTAATGAATATAGGTATGCACATTAAACCATTTTAGCTGTTAAACAAATTACAGATTGAATAGAGACATAAAAATAGTTTTTTCTCTAAAAACTGTTTCAAGTTTTTGTAAACAGGCTTGTGCTTATCAAACATTTAAAGTGCAACAAAACAAAAGATTATACACAAAACTCAACAGAAAAATTTACATTATTTAAAAACGTTGTCGTGTTGTCTGTGTTTGTTTGAGTATAATTTAGGTTTCTAAGATTTTGCTGTATGTTAGAAGTGGTGTGCAATGGAGAAAGAGTTTTAACACATAACACTAACATGCTTTGGTTATTCTTATCCTTGTGAAGCTGCACATGTGTGCGTGCGTGCGTGCCTGCCTGCGTGCGTGCTTGCATGCATCTGAGGTACTGTTTAAAGGGTTTTATATGATCGTATATGTGAGTGTCAAGTATGTATGGGAGTGTTTGTATGTTTATGGACTTTCATGTTTGGGTTGTGCAAAGCTTGGTGGTGAATGGTATCTGCAAATGTAAACAAGACAACTTATTTAAGACAGCATTGTGTTTTTCAGAAGTAAAATTTTGGGAGACAGTTTTCACTGACTTGTTCAAGCAAGATTTTCTGAAAAACTCGAATGTATACCTTAGTGGCTTGGGGAAACCAAGAGTACAGAGTACAGCAAGCCAAGAAGGGCAATAAATGCATTTGCAAAACTGGAGAGTCCTCCAAGAACTTAAACACCTTCTAAGACGATTCTTGCCTATAAAGATGTCCCATACGGAGAGCCCCCTTTGGACACAATTTGTAGTGTGTGCTCGCAAATGTTTTAAAGAAATATCTCTAAAAAAGAAATATCTCTAAAACATTTATAATTACTTACCAAAAGATGCAGTAGCCTCGGGCGAACAGTCTTCTTACAATCTGATTTTCAAAGATGAACGTCACAGATTCACGCGCGCAGTCATTCAAAACAGACAGTGTTCATTTGAGTAAACCTCTATTTATTGCTAACTTTACTTAAAATTGCTAGTCGTTTTTCTTTAATAATTAAAGTAAACACTGAAATCAATATGTTATGTAAATATTGTAGCTTAAAATTAAGTAATGGGGGAAACAACATTTTTAAAGTAAAATCTGTTTATTTTAATGAGCAGTATTTGCTATGGCTAGACATAATTTTTTACACTGTAGTTTAACTCACAGGAAAAAATTTACATTAAGCGTCATTAGATGTACATATTTTCAGTTTCTAATCAGTAACCGTAATGAAAATGTAAAGTCATGTGCATTTGTCGTGTTTAATTCAGGCCGGTGGCCAGCATATTTCCAAGAAAGAGATGAACCGTGAGTTAACACCGCCACCGGCGAGAACGTCCAGAGCATCCGGATGCCATTCATTTTCAATGTGAGCTGGGGGCGGGAGGCGTCGAGAGGCGGAGAGGAGCGGCGAGGCCAACAAGAGCGTCGAGGCATAGTTAAAATCAGTTTAACTTTATGGTAATGAGCTATGACGCGCTAGGTGCAACGAATCAAGAAGCAGCATGGCTCCTCTTCAGAAGAGTTCAGAGAACTCAGTCATGTTAAACTTTAGTTCCAACCACATTAGTTCCCATGCAGAGGAGACGAGAAATTAATTATTACTTGTTTATTATATTAATATATATATTATATGAACAGGGACACGAATTAAATGAATGATGTTTGAATCAAAATGCCTGAAATCTTGAGTTTATGATGTGTTTCTTCATCGTGTTTGTACGTGTGTGCGTGTGTGTGCAAAAACACACAAAAGAGTCCATCCCTCAGGGACCCCAAAGATGACGAGACAACCCAGGTAAAGGGATTTTCAGCAATGGTGATTAAAGAGAGAAATAAAGAGAGAAGTCTTTGATATCAGATATGATACTATAAGAAATACGGCAATGATTCATCCAAAGGCATGAATAAGCAAGTTGTAACTCAACAAACATATCTTTAAAGGCTGTATATCTGTAAACAAAGAAAATTTTGTTTTTGGCACATAAGAAAATATATCTTCCTTGATTCTTGTAGGGCCAAATGGTCATCAAGATTTAAAAATGACATATCCAGATGTAGACAGCTCTTGAAAAAAAACACTTTATAAAACAAAACAAGAACAAGAACAATACAGCAACAAAGAACATGAACTCAATCAAATAAGGACAAAGACAGCAAATGGTAGACAATTGATCCAGCATTGGACTGAAAGCACAAGGGCTTTAAATAGGGAAGAAACCAAGGCAGGTTTCAAGGTAAACAGGTGAAGGCGTGAACTCATAATGATAATAAATAAGGAAACAAGGGGGTGGGGCAGGAAAGCCTATGGCACAAAGTAACAATGGGCATGTGCCTCAAACAAAAATTATCCTGTTCTTCTAACAAGGCAAATAACAACAAGACGGGCAGAACCGTGACAACCTTTACATTAAGGCATTTGGCAGAAGCTTTAATCCTAAGCGTCTCACAAGAATTAAGTAAACAATAAAGCCATACATCATAGAGATAAGAAAAAAGGAAGAAGTGCTGTTCCAGGCCAAGACAAAGCAAGGCAAGATAATACCTACTAGGGAAGAAAGGGGTTAGACCTGCAAAAAGTGCAATCCAGTAGTTCAGCCTAGAAAGTACAAGGGCTTGAACAACAAGTTGCACTGCAGGCTACATTAGGCAAGGCCTTACCTTCTGAATATTGTAGAGAGCAAATATCAACAAATTGTTCAAGTCTATGCAAAGAATGTTGTGGTCAATAATGTCAAAGGCAGCACTAAGATCCAATAGGGCAGTCGGGCTGTCGTGGCCTGGTTTGAGTCTTGGACTCGTGATCCGAAGGTTGCTGGTTCCACGATTGAGGTGAGTCCCTTGAGCAAGGCACAAAGTTTTTTGATGAGAGGCCTAATAACAAGCAAGTTTAAAGGATTTGGGCAAATATCTTACTGACAATGAGGAGTTAATAATAGTCAGGATAGGATATGTGACTTCTGGAAGCACCCCTTTTAGGAGCTTAGATGGAATAGGGGCAAACTTACAAGTGGTTGCTTTAGATGATTTAACAATTTAATACAATTCTTCCTCTCCTATAGTAGAGAATGAGCGGAACTGAAATATCATCCCTTTGCTATATAATTTTAACACCATCAAGATCAAATGTTAAACCTAGAGCATGATTTCGACAATGAGTAGTTCCTGAAACATGTTGTCTAACCCCAATAGATAAGACTATGTGCCGTATTTCTAGACAGAATAGTGGTGCCATTACAGAACGGATGAAGACCATCTCTTTTCAACAGGTCCCAAAAGCACTTAAACATCCAGTCATTGAGTGATGCCAATCTGCTATGAATCTCATCACCATGGTATTCAGGGAAAGGGCCAGAGCATATTACAGTGTCTGACATCGAGCTTGCAAGTTCAAACACCTCTTTAAAGTTATTTTTTGTAATCTCCAGCTGGCGAAGTCGAACATCATTAGTGCCAGCATGAATAATAATTTATGTGTTGTATCAGCACTGTCAAAGAAGCCATTCAATTCTGTGTTCTCTCAGAGCAGGGCGTTCTATTTGCTCTGTATAAAAGATGGTCGGAAACAGCTCTGCTGGCAACCGCAAAGCTCTGAAAAGGGTCGTGCGAACTGCCAGCCACATCGCGGAGGTGAGCTTCCCTCCCTCCAGGACATCTACACCAGGCGGTGCATAAGGAAATCCCGGAAGATCATCAGGGACTTCAGCCACCCATCTCACAGACTGCTCTCTATGCTGCCCTCAGGAAGATGTCTCCGCAGCATCCGCTCCCACACGAGTCGACTGAGAGATAGCTTTTTCCCTCAGGCTATCGGACTCATGAACAATCAGAACTGATACACTCCCACACACAATATGTCACACACTGCACTTTAACACCAAGTTTAACACTGGACAATAGTTACACACTGCACTTTTAAACTCCTCATCCTATGCACAACTTGTTTACATTATGCAGAACGTGCACACTCTGTGTTTAGTGTTTAATGTTTTTCTCGTGCTAAATGTATGTATGTTGAATGTTTCGACTGTGTTGTCTATAGTACACTGTGTGTACTGATTATATGTATGTGCATATTGCACACTGTCTTATGTCTGCACTATATGTTTCATGTTACATGTTACCTGTACTGCGCTGTTTTTGGAGCAAGCTCCTTAGAATTTCACTCACCAGGGCACATGTGCCATGGTGATGTGACAATAAAAGTGAATTGAATTGAATTGTGTAGAAGGTTCTGAGGATGCTGGGGCTCATGCCAAACTTCCTCAGCCTTCTCAGGAAGAAGAGGCGCTGTTGTGCCTTCTTCAGCACTGCGTCGGTGAAAATTTACTCTAATATTAGAGTTCTATGCTATCTTTAACTGTGTGAGCAGATACATCCCATGCTGAGTTTAGAGACTCACCTGGATACGCTGGCAAGCCCATCTCAGGTTCCAAATAGGAGCCCCTAACAAGGATGGGAACATCGGTTTCCAAAGAAGTTTTTCTACATACGAGTGGGGAGAAACCACTGACACCTCTCATTGTTAATTTGTCCACACCTATTTCTTTATCACAACTCACAATTTAAATAAAGGTTTGTTTTTGTCTGATTCGGCACCAAGCTGGAGGAGCATGATAGGGATGGGCATAGTCATCGTCCAAATACGGGCATTAGTCTGGGGTGGCTTTGGTCCACCCGGAGTTCACACCTCAGTCTACACATCCTCCTGTTGTGGCATTGTCCCTTCCTCTCCTTGTGATTGTTCCAGCACCTAATCCCCAATCACTTTCCTCTGCTCTGGGTTAAATAAAACACAGTGCACAAACTCTGAATATAAAATAAATTGTCAATTCACTCCATAATTTGTAAAAACAAAAAAATACACTCATAGTAGTCTTTTTATCTTAAATTATTTTATTCACAATAATTATGTATAGAAACTCCATTAACATGACAATCTTCGTTATTAATTTTGGATGAACTCTTAACTGAAAAGCACACATTATATATGTATAAAGGAAAAGGTATATTATTTACTGTTATACAACAGATCTTTCTAGTTATGGAATCTGGTTGGCTAAGAGCCATGCAATTTTCGACAAGAGCACATCTCAGAAAACCTTCTATTAAAAGTCAGTGTAGCACTTGTAGTCATGTAATGGTGCTCTATATCATGGGCTGGGATTGTCTCAAGCACTCGGCCAATGGCCGCGAGTCTCCAGACCTTATCACAGCCATTGTGTCTTCTGACCCTATCACAGCCATGCTGATATAGAGCACCATATGCATTAATAAAGACTGTGTAATATATTTATCTCAAGCTGTAATCATTAAATTCTCGGTTTCAGGCTCATGCTTTAGTGTCATACTTTCATACCCACAATCAGTAAAACAATATAAATTATTTATAATCATACAGCAGTTAATTATAATTTTACATTCCTATAACTCAACATGTAGAGAACACTTTTCTAGCAACATCACGGCCATGGATTGCATTCTCAAAACTGTGTCTTGTGTCATTATGCCCTTTGAAATGTAGGAAAATGCCTTTCACTATACTAAAGCTGTCAATTACCTGCCACCTGTTCAAAAAATTAATATGGAAAGCACAAATATTCACAATCTGCATTAGATGATACATGTTACCCCCTGAAATTCAGAAATAAAAACAGTGAGAATATTTGTGAATGTGTTGTGTATGTAGTGGTATTGTGTCAGTCAGAGTCACTGCTGCTTGAAGAAGATTGCTGCAACACAACACACAAAAAGGAAACACAACTCAATGTTAGCAAACACACAATATCTGTTTAAAAAGCCAAAAGATGGTTTCACTGCAGTTAGCATTTAGACTGAAGCGTAAAGGAGACACACAATGAATGACATGAAATTTAAACATTTTCTGATTTGTTTAAAAAGTGTATAAGGAACTCAATACATTTCATATTTCCACATATTTATTCCCTACAGCTTTATGTCAGAGGCTTTGAAAGCTGCTGTTAGTTAAGCAGTATCATGACACATAAACATCTGCCTTTATTATTTCTTAATAAATTATCAATTACAAATCTTGAATTGAACTAGGTAAGGTCCTGCTGATTGGTTTTCTTACAGAAAAAAATATAAACTGTTTTTAAATATACTGAGTAATAAAGATGATTGATGTCAGCTGCTGTGTTTTAAGCATTGACTGATTACCTTGCCATGTTTCTTATTTTTATGTTCCTTGTGAACCTTATGAGCTTTTTTCTCTTTCTTCTTTATCTTCTTATGCTTCTTATGACCATGCACATCCATTCCTGGCTGATGGCCTCCATATGAGGGGACAGGGTACGGTTGTCCTACTCCAGGAAATGGTGCATGAGGGCCAGGAGCGAGGGGAGGAAAGGGATGTTGATTTGGTGTCATGTAAGGGATGGTCGTAGGTTGATTCATGCCAGGTGGATACGCAGGGTTTTGTCCGGGTGGGTACTGCGGTATGGGCATGGCTGGATGTCCTGGGTTTGCAGATGGAGGACAGGCAGGATTGGGTGGATAAGGTCCTGCATATAATGGCAAAGCACATGTGATAATAAGGATATCCATATATTTATTCATTAGATTTAAGGCTTTTGACAGCATTAGGGTATTAGAAAAGTGGTTGTAAAGGCAAAAAGGTTCAACAAACAAATGTCAAGATGGGCATCAAACTCAAGTCATGAAGTATTTGAACAGTGAGGCCAATTGCTTTAGTTTTGTCGAATAATTGAAAAATGGGGTTTGACGTCTAAAGATGAGCACCAAACAAGAGATAAATATGTCAGCTTTGATTTGGATATATTTGCATCCGGATCTGATGGAAAACTTTGAAGGTAGTACCTTTTCTGAACTTACCTATTTTTCATGTGAACAAAAGTATGAGAACGGATAGAATTAATATAGATTAAACTGAAGAAGGCTTAATATTTCATAAAACTGTAAAACTTTCTGTAAAACTATAAAAACTTTGCTTTCTTCTTTTTGTGATGCATTTCCAGTTTTTGAACACAGCCTCATTCAGTTATTGTTCGATTAAGCCGGAAAAAAGGCATGCTCTATAGGGTTTTAGCTTCCACTTTGTCCCTATTTAACTCCGCTATTGTTTTGGGCCATTATCTTTTTGCGCTATGAAGGATCTCCAAATGTTTGGTTGAATCTTTGGCAGACAAAATTGCAAAATTAATTTTAACTGAATAAACCACAGCAAAAATGAAGACTCTATACTCCGTCAGCCTCTGGCTTGCGGACCGACCATACCCCAGCATGCTTGGAACATGCAGTCGGGATGCACTTCCTAAAGGGATCAACCTTAAACTCCCCTTCAAACATGCAAATTCTTCTCTTTGGGGAAAGTCACGTCCTCGTTCCATGCCATGGCTCTGTTGCAAGTGCATCACGCCAACGCATTTAATAACCTTGATGAGGGGAGGTGCTCCCTTGACATCAACCCTTCCTCAGGTTTGCGTGCAGATACTGATCTTAACGACTGGCGTACCTTGGTCACTCACTCTCCTATCTCAGGTTGGAACTGGACCCTTACCAGTATACAAGTGAAGGTCATGGCGCACACTGTAGAGTGACCAAGTATGGTGACCCATACTGGGAATTAGTGCTATGCGTTCCCAGTGTACACACAGTAATTGAACACACACACAGTGAACACACACCCGGAGCAGTGGGCAGCCGTGCTGCGGCACCCGGGGATTAGTTGAGGGGAACGGTGCCTTGCTCGTGGTATTCCCACTGGTTCCGAGTATCGAAACCAGTGATCCTGAGTCCAACCTTGGGATCACGAGTCCAACCTTAGGAACACGAGCCCGACCCTTAGGATCACGAGCCCAACCCTTAGGATCACGAGTCCAGCCCTTGGGATCACGAGTCCAGCCCTTGGGATCACGAGTCCAGCCCTTGGGATCACGAGTCCAACACTCGAACCACTGCCCGTGGCAGTATGTCTACATGAATCACAGACAAGCATTCCTAGTTGGTGGTATAATGCCTGGATTACTTCAGGCGCACAACGATCCCATTAAAGCTTTTTCAGAGGCTACTGGGTCATATGCCATTTTCTGCTAGTAATTTGCACCAGGTGTGTTTTCATCGCACCAGGGGTGTTTTCATCGCACCAGGGGTGTTTTCATCACACCTCCAACGCATCCTAGCCTCTTGGTTATCCAGGAACTTTCTACGTGCAGGAGTCTGGCTTCGGTGGGTAATGAGACACTTAAAAAGTTACTACGGATGCTTTTCTGCACGGCTAGGACACTGTGTGCAATGGGCAGGTAGCATTGATTTGATGGACAGGTTCCTGCCTATGTTGGGACCAATACCTTAAAGGTGTTTGCTGTGCTGCTGGACCATAGGAGGTTCAGGCCTCTGATCTGGTGAGACAGCACAACAGCTGTTACGTACATAAATCAGTAGATTAGCGTACACTCTCGGCACATCTTGCAACTTGCCTGGTGCCTCCTCACTTTGAGTCAGCATGTGGTGAAATTCCCGGTGCTCTGAACCTGACAGCCTATGCCCTTTTACATTAGAAGCCCAACCAGAAGAGTGGCGACCCCATTGCAGTACATTACACCCGTTACGGGAGCACTTCGGCCAGGCACAGGTAGACCTGTTCTCCAGGCTCCTACCAGTGCCAGCTTTGGTACTCACTGACCGAGGATCCCGAATGATCTCTTCCGTCCCCTTTTATACCTGTCATATCGGGCAGGGACATGAATTGATACATTCGCCAAATTAATTGGCCTTTTAATAGATACCATATCAAGAGAAAACCACTCGCATATTCTTAATGATGTTTTGCAGTTTTGGCTGAATGAAAAAATGGGGTCGGTCCTGATCTGGTGGTTAGAGAGTTGGACTTGAAAGCAGAAGGTTGCAGGTTCGAATCTCAGTGCCAGCAGACAATGACTGAAGTGTCAACTAGCAAGGCACCTTACCCCCATTTTCTCTGCAGTTATAATTGGATAAGCCGTCTTTGGGTAAAAGCAATCTGCCAAATGAATAAATGTATAAGATCAACCCCATTCAGTCGACACAACGTCTTGTTCCGTCTTTCACGGAACTGAGGTTACCATACAAAACCGGTGATGAGTCATTGAGGAGAAAAAAGATAAAACAGAAAATAAACAAACCTTGATTTGGCCACATGTTTGTCTCTTGCAGATCATCTGCAAAAAATACAATTAATAATTAATTTACAGTACACACATTCTTTATAGTCATTATTTCCACCTCCAACTGTCATGAATGAACTACAAACATGGCTAATGTATAGCAACAATGTCCAAATAAATAAGCTGTAAGCTCTGATATCCACAGACTGTACCAAGGCCTGTGCTGGTCAAGGAAACATCATCACAATTTGTTTTGGAACAAAATTACTCTTTGATAATGCACATTTAGAAAACCTAAAAATATCTAAGACAGACCAGTCACAACTCAAGCTTCTTATGTTATATAATTATATTAACACAATCGACTATTTTGTTATTGGAGTTTCACAAATCTAGTTATTTTGACAGTTGTTCTTAAATATGCAATTCATGCTATTCTTATCAGAGGCTCTGTTTGTGCAATATAGGAACACACCCTAAATACACAAGAGATATGTCCATACAAAAGAAAGAGATTTTAATACGTATTACAGCTCTATTCTACATAAAACAACAAATATGCTTAGCAAAAATATACACCAGTAAACAGACTAAACTACACAGAACAAAATTAGTAAACAAAGATCGCAGCACTGATAAAGTGTGCTAAAGTATAACTTTAGATACCTGCGTTGTCTTCCAGAATCCACAGCCACTGGTGCCTGCTTCCGCGTTGCACGAGGAAATCGATCACAGCGGTGACGTCATTCGACCTGTTTTACCGAGTCCCTCCCTCCACCACACCGTGATAAACATTAACAACTTTACTGACAACTTTACTTCACCAACAATGAAAGTACTTAACTTAAACTCTCTCTAATTTGTTACACATTGAAGGATAAAAATTGATCATAAGGGGCAGTTGTGGTCTGCTTGTTTGAGTCTTGGACTGGTGATCCGAAGGTTGCTGGTTCGTTACTCGGAACCAGCGGGAACACCAGGACTGAGGTGAGCAGCCCCCCCGGGTGTGTGTTCCTTTAGTGTGTGTGTGTTCCTTTACTGTGTGTGTGTGTTCCTTTAGTGTGTGTGTTCCTTTACTGTGTGTGTACACTGGGATGGGTTAAATGCAGTGTACAAATTCCAAGTATGGAACACATCAAGTCACTTCACTAAAGTGTGTGCCATGACCGTCACATTGCTTCCTCAAGAATCACATAAACTAAGAATCTCAAATCTAAGTATAATGGTATTCTTACTTCTAGTAAAACATAAACAAAATTATTGAATCAAAATCCTCTCAGGAAACTCTTAATTCAGCTTATAAACTTTTGCATAGGAGTCTTAGCGTAATATTGATTCGGGTCGATCTGAGAGCAACTCTTAATAAGGAAAAGACAAAAAGTTTTATCTTAGTGAGGAGGCGGAGTTGAGCCCGTTGCTATGTATAACACAATCTTGTGAAGACTGTTATTGGTTTGTTGTCCAAGAAGGAAAAAAAGAGTGATTTTAAGGATGGGGTCTTATCCTTCAATTTGAATTTACATGTGTAATTTATCCTATTTGATCCTCTCTCTCAGTCTCTCTCTCTCTCTCTCTCTCTCTCTCTCTCTCTCTCTCTCTCTCTCTCTCTCTCTCTCTCTCTCTCTCTCTCTCTCTCTCTCTCTCTCTCTCTCTCAGAGGATCAGTGTTTATTGTTAGCCCACTTAGTGGATGAACACAAGGCCATTCTTAAAGGAAAATTTTGGCCGAATGTCACAGCACGGGATAAGAAGCATGGGAGCATTAAGCATAAACTATCAAAGGTTCATTCCGTAAATAGATTGCTATATTCATAAATTAATTTTTTTAGCCTTGTCCAGTGGAAAGGAAATTAACTGAGACTTCTGGCACTATGGTATTTCCGGGCTGTATCGGAGATGTTAGCGTGTCTCTAGTAGATCAGTCACAAACATGATTAAAAGTCCTCGTCCATGCTCCTAACACATTTTACATCAAGATCTCTTTTAAGTGTCAAGATGCGTTCTGAATTACTTTTAACTTTATTACGATTTTTTAAACGCCCACAATTTTAAGAATTTTCATAGAACTTTGATACCGGGAGCCACTTTTTTTAATTAAGATGTTTCATGAATAGGGCCCCTGCAAACCTACATTTGTTTAAGACAGCATGTTAGCATACTCCTTAATACTTTATACATAACACACATTGATGAAACATAGCATGGAGACAAATCTTTATTACTTAATGTTTCTGCATTTTAGATATATTACTTGTGCTTTTAACAACAACAAGCCAAAATTTCCAGTCCAAAATGCTGCAGCAAGAGTTCTTACAAGAACCAGGAAGTATGACCATACATTATAATCCTCCATGTTCACTGCGTTTCTAAAACTCAGGCAACTTAAAAGCTAGAATATCAAAATCAACTGGCAGATCCTTTTCCTACTTGGCGCCTAAACTATGGAGTAACCTACCTAAAAGTGTTTTGGAGGCCGATCTCCTCCCGCCTAGTTGTGGTATTCCCGCTGGTTCTGAGTCTCGAATCCATCAGGCCACAACTGCTATTTGTTTATTCATTGATACAAAAAAAATAAAATGTGCATTTTATAATATGCATTAGACTAATAGTAAAACCAACAGTAGGAACAGAGAGTCAAATCCCCCAAGCGCATGTAAAACAAACCACCAATGTTTCTCTTTTGTTCAGTAAAATGTACAACATTCCAACATTTCATTGAAGTATCAGAATAGGAAGTGGAAAAAATATAACACCAATACACCCTGGCCACAATTATTGGCACCCTTAAACATTCTTATGAGTTGTCATAACAGTTATGTCTTTAGATGCACATGCAAATAAATATTAGTAACACAAATTCCAAATATGTATGCTTTCGTTGGCCAAGCGAAGATATTTATTACCTTGGCATTGTAATAACACCGACTGGTCTTCAGGGTGGAACGCTAAGTGCAGCTGCGTGTTGTCCGCATAGCAGTGATAGGAAAAGCCATGCTTCCGAATGGCGGATCTCTGCGACGTCATGTAGATGGAGAAGAAAAGCCGCTCAATCACTGAGGTACACCAGTGTTGAGATGTTGCGATTCCGAGACTCCACCTCTCCAGGATTCCCTGAAGGACCTATATGAGAGGTAGGACTGGAACCACTAAAATGCTGTGTCAGAGGTGCCCATGGTCTTAAGTTCGAAAAGAGAATGCAATGGTTGACAGTGTCGAATGCCGCAGAAAGGTCCAACAGGATGAGAACAGATGACTAAGAGGTTGCCCTTGCCAGTCTTAGCTCTTCAACTACCAAAAGCAGTGCAGTTTCCGTGGAATGCCCACTCTTGAAGCCTGATTGGTTGCTGCCTAGGAGGTTGTTCTGCGTAAGGAAGGAGGAGAGTTGGTCAAAGGCGACACGCTCGAGGGTTTTTCTAGCGAAGGGCAGGAGAGATATCAGCTTGTAGTTCTCCAGGAGTTGATTTTTTTTATCACAATATGTATCTATATGATATCATATATACTTCCATTTATAAAAAAGACAGGAGATAGCTGTATATGTTGTCAACTACAACAGATATCGTATAAAAGTAGCATTATCACTATTGGAAAAGAAAATGTGTGCTCTGTGTCAATATGCTTTAGGAATTTTTAATCAAATTACAACCCCAAAACGCAAATATAAAAAGAAAGTAGTGATTTCTAAATTTACTTTCACTTGTATTTTTTTTATTGTATTTCATTGCAGACAGTATGAACACAAAATATTTCATGTTTTGTCTGGTCAACTTCATGTCATTTGTAAATATGCATCCTTTCCTGTCATTCAGACCTGTCATGTCATTATTTACATATGACATGAAGTTGAACAGACAAATCTGCAATGAAATACAAGTGAAAGTAAATGTGAATCTCTCTGAAATGTCTTTCCTATGCATTTTCTGCGAAGAGACATGCAAAGAGCAAGTTGTTTCTTTATTCCACACAACGTTTTAATTATAGGAATAAATTATGATTATTCTCGACTTTGCTGCAGCCTGAAATTGACCTGCTGTTTTTATCTGACAAGAGGAGAACTGGCCAACTGCGGCTAGTTATTCCCCTGAGCCACTAGACCCAGGCTATACTCAGATCAGAGGGACATTGCAGTCACCCGGATTCAGTATGTATCCAGACCATATGGTGGATAGGGAACTAGAAAGAACCCTGAAAAGAAAGCAGTGACCAGGACAACTAGAGCCCCTTATACAGATCCCCTGCAAAGACCTTGCCTCAGATGACCATCAGGACAGGACCAGCAGATTATTCATTCGTACCATTAGTTACACAATATCATATATGTATATTTTAATGAGACCAAGTTGATCTGGATGGATTACAGATGGTGTGACTTTTCTTTTCCATGGGATTGTGCTTTGGGGATCATTTTCATGTCTACATTAATTAATTATATTGGATGGTAACTTGACAGAATTGTTGGATCTTTATTTGGTTTGAGGAGAAGTGAAATTGTTGCTGTATTTATGTTATAAGCAAGTTTTTGTTTTGATTACTTTATCATTCGTATAAAGAGTGGGGATATGATGGACCAAAAGTATTATAAAATTCAGCAAGATATCAATCCTGGGGCCTCATTATAAAACTCATTTATAAAACTGTGCGTAGGATCCTTACTTAAACTCTACGTACGCACGAAAGCCAAAAGTAGCGTACGCAAAAAAATATTCAGAATTATAAAACCATGCGTACGCACACCTGCACGCAATTTTCCCTTTATAAATCACATTTATAAAAAATATCATTTAACGCCCTCTATCCGCCCACATTCAACCATATGCAAATGACCTCATTGGCCATGTATTCTAAAAGGAGCAAGGAAATATGTGTTTTTAAAAAGAAAATCATGACAGCAATGGAAACGGTTTGTCTCTCACCGACAGAATGTGTGGGCGACTGGTGAGGGCAAAGGCGCCCCCGATTCTCAGCCAAACCAGTGTGTGTGGCATTGTGTCTTAGAGGGAGAGAGACACAGATGTGCTGATACAGGTGAACCAGGTAAATAACTTTATTGCTTGCGTGCTCAATTAAACAAAATAAATTACACAATTGGTTATGTCCTTATTCTTTCAGAGTCTGCGGGAGTCCAGTGTAATGAAACTCCCAGTGCAGAGTCTGCAGGGGCTCTGGAGTTTCCCGAGGTCCCCAGCACAAGCGCGGGAGTCCCGACTGTATGACATGGCTGGAAGTGGACGTGTGCTGACTGAGGCTGTTCTGCAGACACAGAGTTTATTAATGCAATTACTGTACTGTAATTGCAGATGAGGTTAAGCAAATAAGGGTTGCGCTGGGTGACATTGCATCTACATTAAAGGATCTTGTTAAAAAAATGAGGCTTTACACCGTTGTTCTTCACAAACGGCGCATTACTCCCTGACGGAGTCTTGCTCCCTGATGATGTCATTCTTGTTGGGGGGGGGTCAGGCTCTTCATGCTGGTGTTGTGGGTCAGGCTCTTCATGCTGGTGTTGTGGTGGGTCAGGAGGAACAGGGATATACCATTGATACAACTGAATACTCTTTCCCTCCGAAGTCTGCCATTGGCATAATCTACGAGCAGTGCCAGCTCATCCATCATACAATATGCATTAAGTGTTGCTGCAGTAGACTACATATGTTTTCAGCGATCATATTTATTCATTTACAACTTAGGGTCAATACCTAAAAACATCTTATGCCAATGTCAATGTTTATGTCACCTTTAGTTATATAGCGCTTTAGACAAAATACATTGCATCAAAGCAGCTTAGCAACAATAATTAGTAAAACCGTTTGTCATAATGCTTAATGTTAGTTAAAAGACAATATATTATTGAATTCGGGAACGTTATCTCTGTTCAGTTTAATGGTGTCTGTGCATTCATTTTCATTTCATTGGTGTCCTCTTTGTATACTTAAAAAAGTGTCTGTGCGTTCAAATTCAATCAAATCACCGGTATCGTTGTAAATGAAGTGACCCCAACCAAGCAAGCCAGAGGCAACAGTGGCAAGGAAACCATAACTCCATTGGTGACATAAATGAAGAAAAAAACCTTGGGAGAAACCAGGCTCAGTTGGGGGGCCAGTTCTCCTCTGACCAGTCAAATCCAGCAGTTCAAGTCTAGGCTGCAGCAGAACGAAGAAGAAACATCTGTGTGCTGTGGTTGTATTCTTATGATCATCACAGGTGAGGTTTTTGCAGGGGATTGGTATCAGTGGTGTTCTTGTCCTGGACTTCGCTTTGTTCGAGGGCTGTAGAGGGCTTTTCTAGTTCCGGACCCACAATCTGGTCCAGAGAAGAATCATCTGTCTCCTGTGGTCCCATCCTGATGGTCATCGGAGGCTAGGTCTTGCGAGGGATCTGCATCTGGGGTTCAAGTCGTCCTGGTCTCCGCTGTCCTTCCGGGCTTAGGGGTCCTTTTTCACAATCTGGTCTGGATACGCACTGGATCCTGGTGACTGCAATGCCATTCTTCTAAAGTTATAGCAAATATATTGTGTGTTGTGGAGAGTGTTCCTGGTTCCGGATTTCTTAAATAAATGCAGCCTAAAAATCCCTTAACGGATTTGAATATTGGAAGCATGTTAGTATTTATGTGTAAGCCAGGTTAAAGAGATGGGTTTTTAATCTAGATTTAAACTGCAAGGTTGTATCTGCCTCCCGAACATTATTAGGTAAGTTATTCCATAGTTTAGGCGCCAAGTAGAAAAAGGATCTGCCCCCGGCAGTTGATTTTGATATTCTAGGTATTATCAAACTCTGAGTTTGACACAAACCCTGCTTTCTGAAACGGTCCCCAAGGAGCCAAACAAAAGAACACTTTCACCCCGCAAATTATATTATATAATATCTTTACAATTAAATGCTCATGATACACTCTGTCCATTACATTGCAAATAATCGGGAAATTGTACAAAATGAAAGTTTTTTGCACTATATACAAAATATAGACCAAAATATTATGCAATATTATTTTCTAAATATGTACAGATGTACTTAATTTAAACAATATTATGTTGTTTTTTGTCTATATTGTTCTATATGGTGCAATATTATTTTCTAAATTAAAAGTTTTGTTTTATGTTTCATTTCTTAACATCTGTTTGCACTATGGGTGCACTTTCTTCCCCACTTGAAGTTCCTACCACTAAGTCAAATTCATTATAAGTGTAAACACACTTGATAATAAACTTTCCCTGACATTTCCTGGTTTTATCACCTAAGATAATATAAACAGCACTGGACATTCAGACTAGAACCCAAATGCAGGCACGTGTAACAGGATCAGGGTGAATGAACAAGACTTTGATAAAAAACACAACAAAACAAAATCCCACAATGGGGAAAACAATAACACAAACTAAAACTAGAAATAACATGACTGGGACCTGGAACAACTAGACAAGGATAACAGGACAAGACTAGAACATGATCTTTCGATAACATGAAATCCACAATGACACGAGTAACAAGTGTAACACGAGAAGAAACAAGTGCAATGCAACGACACAGGACAGAAAACACAAGGGCTTTAAATAGGGAAACATAACAAAGGATAATGACACAGGGCAGATTTGGGGAATGAAACAATAAGGGGAAGATAGACAGGATAACAAGGGGGCGGGGTCAAAAAACCAGACAAGAGAGCACATGGCTTGTCAAACCAAACAATACCATGTGAACTCACACAAAACACAGGTCTGCCATGATTCTGCCAAAATCAGGAAAGACGTGAACAAGGGAGGCAGAATCATGACACTTATATTCTTGCAACACAATATGTATTCGAGTGTTTTTACTTTGCTAATATTTTATATCTTTTCTGATGTCTCACATAATCAAATATGATTGAGAATGTGGCACAGCATGCTTTGAGTAATCTGGGACAATTTTCTAATTGGAGCAATGCGCATTTGAATTGAAAATATTCATGTTATATAACAATGTTAAAATATCTTTGTGGACTTTTGCTCTGACCAAACTCTGTCCCTAGCTGTGTTTGTCAATGTGTTACCAGCTTTCTGACACAGAGAACAGCTAGTCAGAATGGGACATATCATGACCTATAGCTGCACCATCACCACCTGTGCTCCTCAGGGATGTATTCTCCTCCCACTTTGCTTCTCCCTGTACACCAACAACTGCACATGTAAAGACCCCTCCATTAAGATCCTGAAGTTTGCAGATGACACTACTGCTTTTGGCCTCATCTGGAAATGTAAATATTCTTATGCCATTTTTTTTCTGACTTTTTTAAACTTTGTGATGTTGCATTTGGCATGTGTACATTAAAGTACGCTGAATAGTTTATTTAGGCCTTATTCATAGGTCCTAGATTAAATTCGAGCAGAAAACACTTAAAGGTTTAGCAAATCGCCTATAGCAATAAAGTGAATATTGTTCTTTTCTGGTTTGGTATGAAAAAGGGAAATAGGGATTAAAACATAGTGTAATGTATTTAGTTTTTGTATTTAGTTAAAAAATTTACCTAATTACCAGAATTTATTTCACTTATTTGTCTCATCCTTTCATAGGCTAAAATTATTTTATAAATCTGAAAAACATTCATCTAATATAAGTTTCCCTGAAAATATCAGACATCAATCAAGAACGACGACATACATTGCTTATTGGCATGATCATTTCCACATTATTTGGAGTTAAATTAATATTATTATCAAGAGGGTATCAAGAGACTGAATTACAACAACTGACCAGGAAATGTTTAAGTGAAAAGTATACTTTACAAATCACAGGCCAGATTAACAATTTTAAGGTTATTATGGCTTTTATGCCTTAAATAGTAAGGGATAATGGACAGAAAAAGGATTGAAAGAAAATCCTTGGGCAGATATTTTAGGCAGGATCAGCGAACAACCTTTAAAGCAGGAATCAAACTTGTGTTGTACTGTTTTACTGCAATTGCATGATTTTAGTACAGTCCTGCATCATATCATGTTTGTACTGCTATCACATTTAATAGAACAGGCCAGCAAGTGAATATAGAAAACATCTCTCTCACAACAAAAAACAATGCTGTCCTAAAAGCAAAACATCACTTTAACTACATGTTAAATTCGGACACCTTAATTCTGTTTACATGAAATAATCCTGCTCCAAAGCAGGTTTAAAAAACAGCGGTTTTCTATACTTGTCCTTGAGAACCACTGCTCTCCACATTTTGAATGTCTCCCAGGTGTGTAACATAAGGGAAACAAATTTTTCAGAGCAGTAGGCCCCCTGGAAAAAGTTTGAAAACACTGAGCTAACAGATCTGCTGCTATGAGAGAAATACAGAAAGTCCAGGATGAGCAATGAAGAGCCAAAGAATCCAACATCATGCAAAATCCTCAAATCAGTCAGCTAACTGGAGCCTATCCAGTTTTATGACATTAACCAAACACACATGGGAGCTCTATTTTTTTGTTACTAACTTAAGAGTTATAGCTGAACTATGAAGATTTCTGGCCTTCAGGAAATGAGTTTTGAAAACCCTGCTTTAGAGAAAACATTAAATATCATTCTAACCAGTGTTCAAGACAAGAATTATTTAAATAACGATTAGAGAAACTATTTATGTAGCTTATCTTAATTTAATCAACACGAGTGCTTATCACCAAGTGTAACATTCACCTGAGTTAACATATGAACATTTTATAACTTTGGTTGACAGATTTATAAAAAAAATCCTTCTCTTAAGCAGTTCAAGGCATTTGGATTTGAACCAGTGAACTGGTTAACTGACAAATTAGATCAACTGCTTAAGACTAAAGCGACCAAGAAAACTTCTCGTCACATTCAGCATGTGTTTACTGTAAATTAAAAGTGCACTGTATTGAAAGAAAAAAAAAAAAGCAAGTTATAGACCATATACAGAATATAAAATGGTAACATTTAAGACTGCATAATTCATACATCCACAAAACAAAGATCAATTTGCAGTATTTTAAGCTTAGAAAAAATATAACTTATATACAACAAAGTAAACTGTATCAAGTCTGTATTATTTGTCTGTGATTGACGCACAAAAGTCAGATGGCTTGTGAGTCATCCAAGCTAGATTAAAACAAGTGAGCTATCACGCTCCCAGACTTTTAAACCTTACAGCGTTCTTGTTTTTAAGTTTCTACCCAATGTATTATACATGCTCAGTTTAGAAAAGACAATTTACATGGAAGGGATTCAAAACACAAGTATGAGGCAAGCCACCACCTCATTCTATCTCTATGTAACGCTCATGGGTCTTCCTGATGCATTCATATCCCTGTCAAGTGTTTCTAACTTCTGCTCATTGTTCATTAATACCCATTGCTATTTAAGTTAATGGAGTGGAGACCTGTGACTTGCATGACATTGATGTTGCCAGGCGGAAAGCCCTCTGAAGACAGCGTGTCCATGTTTAATAGTGTTTGCTGCTGGCAGGACACATCTGAAGTGTCACAGCCGTCTGCACTGCCAGCCATGTTGGTGACAGAACTGTCAGTATTATTCACCGCTCCAGATGAACTCTTCTTATTCAGATGGGTCTTGATGTGCTTGGACAGGTGGTCACTACGCATGAAACGCTTGGGACACTCTGGGCATGAGAACTTCTTTTCACCTGGAAACAGTTCATAATGATTAAAAATGCATATAGTAGGGTGTTACATTACTCTATAACTGATAAATTAACTGATTTAAAGAGTTTTTTTCTGCTTGACATTGCGACAACTTGGTTGAAACATTTTGTTTAAATCTAAAGAGGTGATGTGTGCTGGTTCTTCCAAGAACATAAGATCAGGAAGAGCAGGTGGTGCCTTCCAAACCTGTTCTATCCAGTTGTAATGCTTATTGACACAGACTTTTAATTTATTTCTGGGGTGGTGAATAGTCCCTCCTGCTTCAAACTCTCTAAGATGCCCAAGATTCACATGGCTAAACAACTCAAAGCAATGGTATCAATTGAGAGACTGGTGCTGGCCTATCCAAAGAACATTACTGGCCCTTTTTCATTTTGCTTATCTGGCAACAGGTCAGTGGATGATGCTGTCAGTATGGGGCTGCATTATGTCCCATAACACCTTGAATGACCAGAGACATACTCCAAGATCCTGTTTGCAGACAGCTTGGCATTCAATACAATCATAGCAAACATCCCTTAGACTTAACTGGGTTAGCTTTCGGCATCCACCTCCACCTGTCTGTTGATTACTAACTTCCTAACAGAGAGACAGGCAGGGGAATTTCATCATCCACATCATCAGCACTACTGCTGCAAAGGGCTATGTTCTTTCCCCATCAGTCTGCTCTCTGAACACCAGTGATTACATGACTACATAACTAGCAACATGATCCGTAATTCTTAGCTGATCATCATTTACCACTCCAAAGTTCCTGGCTGTCCTGGAAGCTATACTGGTTGATGAACCAAGCTGAATTGAGCGCTTATGGTAAATCTTTATGTTAGGAGAAAAATTCATATGGGTCAACAGGAGGAAGTGATAAGTTAATGGTGTTTTGATTTTTGATGATGAAGATGATAATGGGCCAGGGGTCTGACAATTTAGGAGACGACTTTGTGCTAATGATTTAGATGGTAGATAGGAGACCTAAAGTTAAGAGAACAAAAACTATTTCAATAATATTTTGCTTCATCTTATTCAGGGAGTATGTATATTTGTCAGAGTAAGCAGGCCTTATGCATATTTAATATCTGTTGTGAAGATACTTTCATGTTTTTGAGATTTAAAAAAAATAAATAAAATGTTTTGCGTAAGAACATTAGATCTATTTCTGTATTGCCATTTCATAATGCATACTTCCAATGACTGTAAATTCTGGAGAAAAATCTTCTAATATTGGGTCTACTAAAACTTAACTAAGACTAAACTCTTATGGGGGGAGAAGATTGGTCAAGAGCAATAACACGAATGGGAACTTGTATGTATGTCTTCTGTATGTGTCTTCTGAAAATGTGAGTAAACCAAATACTTTTCAAAGATATGAAAAACATGATTCTACATTACAGTTGCTCAAGATTAAGATAAGAGTGGCAGAAACTGCGTGATGCCTCTACTTAAATTTTTTTATAACATGCTATTTTGGCCAAACTGCTATCTGGACAACCGACGAGTGATCATTCCATAAAAGGATTAAAAACATTTTCCAACATGATTGAACACAGCTAGACATTATTTATCAGAAATTCTGGCCTGAAGTTTGTAATGGTGCCATGCAGAGCCAGGCTTACATGGAAACATTACCGTAACCATTCCAGACTATACTTTGATCCATTTCTGAGCGCTTTTTAACCCTTGCGCTAAACCATTCTATGGAGAGATGAAGGGGTTTAATTGACTACATGATAATGGATAATTACACAGATGAAATGATTGATGATTTAAGCATAATGACTAGATATCTGACAGATAAAATAGATAGTTGAAGAAGAGTATTGAAGCAATACGACAAGAGTTTGCAGATGACTGACCTGTGTGTGTTCTTTTGTGTCGCTGCAGCTCATCCGATCGGGTGAAGCGTTTCCCACAGAAGGACCAAGAGCAAACGAAGGGTCTTTCTCCAGTGTGCCAGCGTAAGTGTGCTCGCAGATGAGACGTCTTCCCATACACCTTTCCACATCCAGGAATATGACAGATGTGCTGCTTCTTTTTACTGGGGTCATTGCTTCAAAAACAAATTAGATGTTTTATGTACATACATACAGTTACCACTACACACATTATACAGTAAACAAAGAATGTACACATTCTGCATTATATAAACAATATCTGGGCACAAAAACATGCTAAGTTGCAACAGCGTGAACTTGAGCTGAATACAAAAAAGTCTTTAATGTGCATCAGATAATATAAGTGGTAATGGGTAGATTATTGTATAAGGTGCAGTTTGTATGTTTAGTCCAGTGTTGAACTGTTGGAGTGTGTGACAAGTCGTATTGTGGGAATATTCTGTAGGGCGTATTAGTTTTGAATGTTATTTTGTCTGATAGCATGAGGGGAAAAGCTATCAGTTGATTGGAGCAGATGCTGTGGAAATTTCTTCCTGAGGGTAGCATAGAGAGCAGTCTGTGGGATGGGTTGCTGGAGTCCCTGATGATCTTCCGGTATTTCCTTATGTACTGCCTGGTGAAGATGTCCTGGAGGGAAGCTCACTTCCAACAATGTGGCTGGCAGTTTACACGACCCCTTCCAGAGCTTTACGGTTGTCATCAGTGCCGTTTCCGAACCAGGAAGTAATCCAGCCATTCAGGATGCTCTCTATAGTGAAGGTGAAGAATGTTCTGGGGATGCTAGGACTATTTAAAAACTTCCTCAGCTGTCTCAGGAAGAGGAGGTGCAGATGTTCCTTCTTCAGTACTTTGTCAGTGTTTAGACCAGGGGAGATCCTCTCTGATGTTAACGCCGAGGAACTTGAAGCTGCTTTCCCACTCCCCAGGTGTCTTATCAATGGTGATGGAGAATAATAATATATGACATAGAAAAATATAGGTTTCATTGACAACTTGACACGCTTTTGGGGCAGACCTGATATGTTGTAAAGAGATGGTCTCCATCCCTCATGGGGTGGCGCCGCACTTCTGTCCAGAAATATGGCAAATAGTCTTCAAGTTTATACTCGACTAACTGGGGCCCAGGTCTGGAGGCAGACAAACTGGCTAAACCGACCATCTGCTAGCTGCCTCAAGTCACAGACGTAAGTTACTTCCCAGCACGTAGAGATTCTTTCAACAGATATTACACCATTAAAACTGTGTCTGTTCCCTGAACTAGAAAATACAAAAATATACGACACAGTTTAAGAGTAACAACTTAACTGAGGTTCAACCAGTAAAAAAGATATAAGATAATGCCTGACCTGGCCGTGTACATTAATATATCAATGAGACGTACGTTTAAATCATTTATGACAACGCCTGTTGTAATGCAATGACACAACATTTTCCTAATTATTCATACCAGTGCGTGGTGTTTTTTTCCACACTGTCAGAGGAGATCCTCTTGGCACATGATGAAAATAGATCAATAAATCTATTTTCAACAGTTAATTACCTAATTTGAAAAAAACATTTTACACTGTTTTTACACTGTAACCAAATTATTCATTATTTTATATACACTACACACAATTTGTAAAGTGTGAAGGAAGGGTTATTCTAAGGTGATTGATATAATTCAGCCACGGAAGGCCAACTAGAGCTGTGGGAGTTTACTTTGTAAAACTACACCCCAGGGAACTAATAAAGTTAATTTAAACTAAGGTCCTGATTCTTTTGAGAGAATTAAGACATATGGATAAAATAATGAAATGGTCTGCCCTGATCTAAAACTGAAAATAAAAACAAGCCAGCATAACAGTTATACACCACTGTATATAAAATTAAAGCTAATATTTTTTTAACTTTCATCAATTAAGATAAGATCTGCAAAAGCATTGAAATGAATCTGCTTGTGTTAGCAGACGTACCGTCCTTCTCCATCTTTGCAGTATGGACAGGTGCATGCTTCCCTGCGTGTTCGTCTGCTGGCCGGTGTGGGACTGCTCTCTACATTTTCATCCATCACACTGCTGGTATCCTCAAGAGCATCTCCGCCTCCTCCATCACCTGAACAACACAACAGATTTTAATGTTTTTATAAAATTTTAATAACTACTGCAACTAAAAGAATAATTGATTAATCTATTAATTCATCACTTATCATTTATTCATACTTTAAACATGTGCAGAACTGCATATGAAATTAAATCATAGTAAATATTGTGTTCCTAATTATTAGGCCGGATGGTTTTACAGTTCTACAGTTACAGCCAAAATTACCCCAATCCTAATAACATCAATCTTTAAAACTACAACATTGGAGCATTGATAATTGCCCAGTGGGAAGCAAGACGGCCATTTGGTAGGCAGTTGCTGACCGATAACAAAAGATACAGTTTACCTGCAAAACAATGAAGAATTAAGATGAAGTGAAAAAAACTTTATTCTCCGGGACCACAATGTACGTGGTGTACGGTGCCTTGCTCAAGGGACTCACCCTTCAGTCGTGGTATTCCCGCAACCTTCAAATCACGAGTCCAAGACTCGAATCACCAGGTTATGTCTGCCCCCTTATATAAGTAAGAAGGAATGATTTCTCCTGTCTCTCATGTGCTACTGCCTCTTAGTGACTACGCACCGTTCATATTTCTTATGTGATCTTATGTGAGACACGTCATCATGTTCACACCCCAATACCCAAAAATAATGACTGAAAACATAAAACTTTATTATAAAAATTATTTATCTTTATCCACGCATTTTTAATGATGAAACACTACATGTTTGAAAATACTTTAGCTGGTTCTGGACAGAGATGAAGATTTTATCTTCACATTAAAAAAAACAACACAATTCAGAGGACAAAACCTTACAGAGAATCTGGACCCAAAGGAAGATTTGATACCTGACGAGTAAGTCATAATTTTATCCTTTGTGGAATTGTAATTTAAGAACCTTCTAAAGATATGCAGATCCTATGCTCCCACATAGCATAACATGACATGGTAAGGTGAATTGTATTGTATTTAGCATTTCAGTTTAACAGGATGATATCAGAGATGTGGTAATTCCAAACAAAGTTAGTAGCAAGAGGGTCCTGCCAGATCCTGTTCTCTTATTGTAAGTCAAATGAGCCTGATTACGGTGACTTGTGTGTTACCTTGTGTTTGTACTGGCTTTTGGTGTCTGTTCCCCAGTCTTTGAGTAGTTATGATGATTGGATTAGGACTGGTGTAAATGGGACATTTGGCCAACCCTGAATACTTCATTTACATTCTTTATTTGGAACCATCACCCAGGTACCTCATCTCCATTTCTGGGGACTGCCCTCTAAATGTAAAAAACTACTATGTACCACTGCCTAATGCTGCGTTCACACCAGACGCGAAATTTTGCGTGTTGCTGCGCCCAACACGTGTAGTTTGCCGCGTGTACATTTAAAATCATTCGCGTGTACAATTTGCAACATTCGCGTCTAACGCGCCATTCACGCAGGGGGGAGGGGCTTCTGTCAGGGGAACTCATCCATTTATCAGAGGAAAAGTAATTTTATTGTAAAATAAAGTTATTAAACTTCATATGAAGGCTTTATTTATAGTCTCAATATGTGTATAAAGCTCAAATTGAGTAAAAAAATATTTTTTTATTCACTAAATTTCTTCCAGTAAATATCACTTTTATTCCTGTCTATGTTAAAGTATAATGTGTATTTATAAAGCTCTGTGTTTCCACGTAAAGCCCTGATGATTTTATCCTCCATGTTTGTTTGAGATAAAGAAAGATTCTGATTGGTTAACGCGGCGCGAAATTTCGCCAAAGTTCAATTTTTTCAACTCACGCGATTTCGCGTCCAACGCGCGATTCGCGCGAAACGCGCCGCGCCTTTCGCGTCATTCGCGCCGCAGGAAATCTCCTCGCGCCTATTCGCGTCTCTGCATTGACTTAACATGTAAATCACTCGCGCCTGACGCGCTATTCGCGTCTGGTGTGAACGCAGCATTAGAGACTTTTGATGACTCTGCAGCGCAACATTGCGCATTCATAATAAAGAACTCTTTTGAAGATACTAGGGCTGGTCGATATATCGATATAAAAAATATATCAATACATTTTTAGACGAAATAGGGAATTAGACCAAATCGCATATATCAATATAGTTCAAATTTGCGCTGCTCCCCGCACCAACGCCCCCCGCTTCGAGTCACAGAGTCACTCTTCAACAAACATGGAGGAAGCAACTAAGTCTGTGGAGCGCGCGGAGGAATTGGTTAATAAAAGAAAAAGCAGTGGGTCAGTAATTTGGTTCGGATTCAAAGTATCAGATGAGCAACAATATCACGTTATTTGTAGGGTGTGCAGTCAACAAGTTACAGCCAGGGGTGGAGGCACTATAAATCTTTTTCACCACGTAAAACAGTGGCACAAACTGCACTACGAAGAGTCTTTGAAACTGCGCGCGGCATAAGCCACAGCTGCAAGCCATCGACAACCCGAAAAAAGCTCCAGCCCCGAAACAAAACTCACTGCAAACTTATGAAAAGAAAAGTTACAAATGGTGTAACATTACTAAAGCGGTGTCCTATCACATTGCTTGATATGTAAATGCTGCCCTTAAGTTACTAGGGTTTGTCATATTCTTTTTTAATGTTCGTTATCTGCATCCGTAGATTTGTTAGAAAGGAGCATAAAATCTGTCATTGGATTTTAATAAGCCATTTATAGATGTAAAACTAAAAATGTTTGATATTGTACTTTTCTCATATAAATATATTTATTTTTGGAAAAAGATTTTATTTTATAGGCTATTAAGATATTAAGATGTGCACCTTATGGAGCTTTGATTTCAAAAAAGGTACTCCAGTCCTATTGTTAGACAGTATTTTTTTTTTACATTTTAATTTTATTGTTATTTGAAGAGCTGAGCATTTAATTATGAACCAGGTGAAGAAACCTGTTTACTATGTATTCATTTGATTTTGCAACTGTTCCCTGATATTGCCGGTTTCAATAAAACTACTTGTGATGTCATATTTGGCTTTAACTTTGACTGAACATTTGCTCTCACTTTGCGGAAAAAACACCGGGATATATATATCGTATATCGATATTCAGCCTAAATATATCAGGATATGACTTTTTGTCCATATCGCCCAGCCTTAGAAGATACCCAAGAGTCTCCTGGGCTTTGCTTCTGAGTTTCCTACACCTTTATACCTATTGCCATTATATTTTTTCAGCACCCTGTTGTGAATTCTGTTGTCTTGTTTCTTTGTGATTAAGTTGTGCAGTCTTTTAATTAAGGTTTATTATCACGGCTCAACATTTAGCCTTTATCATCTCATGTGTGCTGTTCTATTGCACACGATAAATAAGACAATATAAAACAACAATATTGTTTATTATAACACATATTTTTGAAAGTAAGTGTTGCTGGTTGTAACCCTGATGTTTATTTTGTTGATGTTTGCTGGACTTTGAGTGAGTTTTAGATGATACAATTAAGCGCTATCGTAGCATGCTATATTTTTCTATGAACTACGCATAAACGTTGCTTTCTCAAAAACACAATCATGTACAATAATGATCCTCACATATTATTGTAGCCCAGTTTGTGCTGCATGCAGTGTTATCAGATTTAAGCTAATTGTATGTTTTTAAGCAACGTAAAAAAACACAGATGTCAGGCTATGTCAAAACTTCTTCAGGGCTCCAAAATACCCTCAGAGCCAAGAGGGTTAAACGACACAATGTAACTCAAGTTAATCACTTTTCCACGAAATCAAACCGTCGACTAAGCAAAACTGATTGACAATAATTGTACATGCTGTTGTGGAATGGAATAGAATTAGCAAGACTCCAAGAAGTGGTTCTGCAGGTGGTGACAACAGAGCACTTCTCAGTTTTTTACGATTTCTGGCTAATGTTTTGATCACTTTGAATGCAGTGAATTCACTGTACTGGTAGCATAACACAAAGTATAATCTCCTCACAAGTGGCTCAGGTAGTGTAGCTAATCCAGGATGGAACATCAATGCGAGCTGTGGCAAGAAGGTTTGCTGTGTCTGTCAGTGTAGTGTTCAGAGCATGGAGGCACTGCCTGTACATCGGGAGACGTGGAGGAGGCCATAGGAGGGCAACAGATCAGCAGCAATACCGTATCTCCGCCTTTGTGCAAGGAGGAACAGGAGGGGTAGATCCCTGCAAAACTAACTCCAGCAGCCACAAATGTGCATGTGTCTGCTCAAATGATCAGAAACAGATTGCATGAGGGTGGTATTAAGGCCCGACATACACAGTTGGGTGCTTATAACAAAAACCGTGCAGGGCGTTTGGCATTTGTTAAAAAACACAGATTGGCAAATTCACAACTGGATGAAAGCAAGTTCACACTTAGCATGTCACAGACGTGACAGAGTCAAGAGACGGCGTGGAGAACATTTGCTCCCTGCAACATCCTCCAGCCTAAACGTTTTGGTAATGGTCAGTAACGGTGTGGCCGTTTGGAGGATAGCTGCCTACTGCTCCGGGTGTGTGTGTTCACAACTCACTGGATGGGTTATATGCAGAGGTCACATTTCCGTTATGGATCATCATATCTGAAAAAGTAGGTCAATTTTACTTTCACTCATTGCACCCTTTGAGCAGCAAGTTAACTATAAAGATCAGCATCTCTGACATATCTGTAGTGGGCGTTACTCTCAGCACATGTTTTACTGAGATCTATTTTGATCCACTGCACTTCATCGTGACTGTATTGGATCCATGTAATAAAGATCACCAGAGCAACCACATTGAGATGGAGCAGAGCACATCGTAGGAGATCAAAGTGTAGAAATAAAGACTGTTTGCTGCATCACAACATATTGTTTCAGCCATGTTGTCTAAGTGATAAAAGCCTTTCGGTATCAGAATATTCTGTAAATGCATAGTGGTAAATGCAATGTAGTTGGCTGCACAGCGGAACACACATGTTTGTTAACCGGACAATGCTCTGAAGAGACAAGGTAGTAAGGGATTTATTTTATTTAAAGTACTAATTAAAAAGTCAACAGGTGAAGTCACTTTTCACTTGGTTGCTTCAATAAAAAATGCAAGTAAAATGAAATCTCATAATTTGTCATGTTATCACGTTTTAAACATGGTTGTTTCACTTATAAAAGAATTGTGCATCTAAAGATATGATAAGCAATTCTTAAATATATATTTGTAGTTATACATAAGACACATTTGTCCTGCGTAGCGATAAATAAGGTGGGCAGTAAATGAGTACAGGAACTTTTCTACTGGAATTTATGGAGTACAGGAATTTTGTTTATCACAGGCGAAGGACTCCATTAGGCACACAACAACTTTAGCAACAATTAACTTATATACTTAAAAATGGCAATGCTTTAATACATTTATAAAAGTTAATAATAAAAGAATGTATTGTTTAAATAGCATGTTTTGCTTTAGTTCTGCAATTGGTACAGAAAACTAAGTAATTTTACTTTACAAACACATTACTTCTACCAACTCATAACGCTGTGCTCACACATAACACAACAATGTTGCGTTTAATTTATTACAAAATTAGTTCACGGAATTGGCTAAAAATAAATTATAATTGTTGATAAGTTAATATTAACATATACGATCTATTTGAAAAACTTGAAGTATATGCAGCACATTTTGCTGAGTTCAGATTCCTCAATGCAGTTTAATATGCACAAAGACTATTCTTGAAAGAGGGAGCAGTTTCCCATTTTTCTAGATAAGGCGTTGTTTATGGACCACAACTGGAAAGTGTATTTTATTATTTAAGTTGGTGCGTTTTAACAGTTACTGCAATTTATTTTTTTTATTATATTTTTATATATATAAATATATATATAATTTATTATTATATATTTTTTTATTATTTCTCCAGGACTGTGCAGATTCCCCTTGTGTCTTCTTTGTTATTATCCAGCATTACGTCAAAAAGATACTATCTACCGCGTGAAAAAAGTTTTTCGCTACTCCTATTTCAGATTTTGTGTATTTTTCTTCCAAGTGCCACCCATGTAATCTTCGGGCCAAGCCAAACGGAAATGACTAAAAAAATTTCTAAAGCAAACTTTGAGAAAAACCTTTTCAAAGTAAAACACGCCTGTCACGTTGTCTCTTTGTCGTGTTACACCATTCTGATTGTATATAACGACTTGTGCATTGCAGGACAAATTTTTCTTTCTTGATTTGATTCTCGCTCATGGTATCTGTTTTTTCTTGTGTGTTGTATTTATGTTCCTTTTTTTCACTACACTATCAATTTGCCATCTTTAAGCATTGGCCTAAATCAATTCTTGCAGGTTTGAAAAGTAACATAGGAAGTCTGTGTCATGCACATTCCCTCAGTGGCGTGCAAGTGAAGTCTAACTCTCAGCTACCTGAGGTGGCTGGTTTTAGTCCTGATTGATGCAAGTGTTGTGTTTATATATAAAGTGTAAAATGTCCTTTAGTTGCAAATGACTTGATTCCATTCTCACCTATTCCTAATGTTTTGTGCCACACTGGCTTTGCATGGCGCTTAAGCTTTTGGTGGGCCTGGCACCCAATCTCTGCTTGCAGCTACATTTTTGCTTTGCTTTTGATACCTTAACTTTATTATTTAATATTTTCATATACTCAACATGTTTCATGTAAAGCTGCTTGGTTACAATGCATTATATAAAAGAGCTGCTGATTTGTAACTTACCATGTTTTACATATAACCTGTCAGAGCACATCTGTTTTAGGATGACCATGTACTCTTATGTGGTAACAATAACTATTTATTTATAGTCACCAACCTGGACCTGAAGTATTGGTACTTTTGACAACATTACAACAATTGATTATCTTTTTCCCCCAAAAAACACAATTCAAACCAATGCAGACGGCTGTTTTTTTTGCATAAAAAGTGACAGAAAGCAGACAGACCTGTATTGTTGGTAAGGGCAATTGGGACGCCCTGAAGCTGATGCATCTGCAGTCCAGTGTTGCCAAGCGCATTAAGGTTTATGGTCTGAAGACCAGACAGCTGCATGGCTCCCGCCGTGCCAGCCTGCGTCAGAGGCGCTAGCGTGATATGTGCATTTGCGGGACTCTGCAGCTGAAGGGTTTGCCAACTGACCTGGCCATTTGGACCTACTGCACGGATCAGGATGGGGCTTCCATTGGCAATGGTCTGGATCTGGTAATTCTGCACTCCGTCCTGAGACAGAGTTTGTGTGGTGAACATTGATCCGCCGGCCGAGACTGTGGCAGCAGGCTGAACGGCCTGCAGGACCTGCTGTGGCTGGAGGAGGATTTGAGTTTGACCAGCTTTCTGTCCCTCTTTGTTCTCATTCTGAAAGCTTTTCATCATCTCAACCTTACTGCTCTGAGATAGTGTAACCCCACACGACGTAGCTGTCTGTGTACTGCTAGAGGTGGGGCAGAACTCCCCTAAGCCCAAAGATGATACATTCTGGAGCAGCTGAGATGTTGCTAATGTTCCACCAGAGCTCATGTCACCTCCTACACTCCCTGCAGTAGTGGAACCAACCGGAAGAAGTGTGATGTTAGCATTTAAGGGGACAGGCACATTGGTGAGGAATTGTGCCTGACCAGGTAGCATGGCATTACCCAGACTGATGTTCTGGAGAGGTATGGCTTGTTGAAACAGTCCTGGAACGGTTAAAATATTACCAGTCCCGGTTGTTCGGTTGTTGGAGGCGACACTGAGCTGCTGGTTAGTATTGGGTGAGGACAAGAGCTGGAACTGCCCGGCTGACGCAGACGACACATCCTGAGGTGACTGAGTAAACTGGAGCTGTTGCCCATCAACTGTCTGAAACTGTGGAATCACCTGATACTGGATATTTGGCAAGACACCAGAAAGGGTCGTAAGCACCTGCTGACCCTGTAGATTTTGTGAGGATGTCATCACATACTGCTGTTGCTGCTGAACCACAGATGTCGTCTGTCTGCCTTTCTCAGTGGCCGTGGAAGTGGTCACGTTACTTGAGCTGGTGACAGTCTGAGTGCTTGCCGGGACCATGTGCCAGCCATTACTGCACTGATGCTGCTGATCCACCATATCACTCTCATCAATCCGGCTGCAAGTCGCTGCCAACAGGGCTAAAGGTGATGGCTGCTGTGAGTCCTATACGCACAAAATAAAATAATTACAGAAGTATACATTCAGAAAATAGAAAATGTTTCATATTTAACAAACATGTTTGTTTGTCATTTACTATTTCCCTAAATAAGTTCTTCAAGATCCTATTTAATACAATTAAAGGCCTTGTTATTAATTTCTTAATTGTCCCTGGTGGCAAAAGAAAAATGTCAACTGTAACACCAATCAATAGGGCGAAATATGCAGAAGATGCTGTAACGGCAAAGATTGTGCTTGACCTGGAAGATTTTCTGGAGAACATTAAACGGGTAATGGCATAGTACAGGACAAACAAGAAATTCTTTAGAAACTACCACAAAGCATTATCTTAAGGAGTGTCCAGATATCAACACGCAATACTTAAAGAATCAGTTGTAAAGAGTTGGCGGCACGAACACATCACAAGGCTCCGCTTCTCTCCAGTTTTTGCAATTTTGCAGTAATATTCCTGCTCATCTTGGGTCTGTTCATACAGAACCGCTCTGCTTTAACATCTTTTACCCGAAAGGAGCTTTTGGATATCGGTGGGGACTTTTCTAACAGATATATCACTGATCTTCGACTCGTACATGAGGTCACCAGGACACCCGAGGCTAAACACTCTACCCGGCCAGGCGGAAGTGCTCGCAGGCGGCGTCGAGATCGTTAACAAGCCCAGGGGAAGGTCTAAGAGCTAAGCTAAAGGCTACACCACTCCGGCTCTCTTTACCCAGCATTTTCCTTGGTAATGTGCGGTCACTGGTGAACAAAACAGACTAGTTACAACTTCGCATCACCGACAGTAGAGACTTTTCGACTGCAATATCATGGTCTTCACAGAAACATGGCTACACGGAGATAAACCCAACAACTATTACTATAACTATTACTGAGCTAGCCGGACGCTACACGTTCCGGGCAGAGGACTCCGGCAAGACAGAGGTGGTGGATTGTGCATTTATGTCAACAAAGCTTGGTGTACGAACCCTGTCACTGTTGGAAGACACTGTCTATGTTCTACCAGATGCCAATGGCAAGTTTGCTTTGAAAGAACTTCATGCAGCCATTAGTAAACAACAGACTGCTCACCCGGAAGCTGCTTTTATTGTTGCGGGTAATTTTTACCAGTACAAATAAAAAAATTTCACCAGTATGTTTCCTGCCATACCAGTGGAGGCAAACCTTGGACTATGTTTACACAAACATTGATTGAGCTTAAACTGCGACAACCCTCCCCCACCTCGGAAAGTCTGATCACCTTTCCTTGATCCCACACCCAAGTATTCACCCCTCATCAACTGTGTGAAGCCATCAGTGAAGACCTTCAAAGTGTGGCCAACTGAAGCAGACTCTTTACTTCAGGACAGATTTCAGCACACGGACCGGAGAATGTTTGCTTCTCAGGCTGCCAATGGCTCTCATACGGATATTTATATTTATACCTCCTCCGTACTGGATTACATAAACAACACCATTGACGATGTAACAACAGAAAAACAAATAACAACACACCCTAATCAGAAGCCATGGATGAACAAGGAGGTGCGAACTTCTGCTTAAAGCCCGCAACACTGCTGTTTGGTCAGATGATACTCTGGCCTATAGTAAATCCAGGGCTAACCTGTTGAGGGGCCTCGAAGGCTAAGTACTGCTACAAGCTGAAGGTAGAGGAACACTTTCTAACTCCGACTGCCGACGCATGTGGCAGATCATCCAGACCATCAGTGACTACAAGTCAAGCAACTCCACTCCAACGGTCACAGCTCGCTTCAACAGTGACAGCAAGGAGATGGCCACCAAAATCACACCCTCAGCAGAGGGTAACTCACCTCCACATATGTGCAACCTGCAATGAGCCGGATCAACGCACGCAAAGCTAGTGGCCTGGATGGTATTCCTGGAAGTGTGCTCAGGGCATGTGCAGAGCAGCTTGCAAGGGTCTTCAAAGACATTTTCAATCTGTCCCTCATCCAAGCACCTGTGTCAATATTCTTTAAGTCTACATCCACTGTACCAGTGCTGTAACACTCCTCCCCAATGTGCCTGAACGACTATCGCCCTGTAGCACTCACACCCATCATAATGAAGTGCTTCGAGTGACTTGTCCTAGCATACCTGAAAGACTGCCTCCCACTTACACTGAACCCATACCCAATTTGCCTACCACAGAAATAGGAGCACAGAGGATGCAGTATGAACAGTTCTGCACTCTGCACTCACACACTTGGACAATACAACACTTATGTACAGATGTTGTTTGTTGACTTCAGTTCAGCATTTAACACTGTTATCCCCTCCAATCTGACCACTTAACTTGGAGACCTGGACATTATCTCTTCCCTCTGCAACTGGATCATGGACTTTCAAAAGGCCTCAACATTTAAGGTCAGGCTACACTCACTCCACCACCATCACACTTAACACCGTCGTATCACAGGGCTGCGTGCTGAGCCCATTCCTCTCCTCCCTTTACACCCACTACTACAAGCCCGTGCATGGATCTAACTCCATCATTAAGTTTGCAGATGACACCACGGTGATTGGCCTCATCAGTGACAACAATGAGACCACCTACAGGGAAGAGGTACAGCACCCAGTCACATGGTGCTCTGACAATAACCTGCTCCTTAACACCACTAAATCCAAGGAGCTCGTATTGGACTTCAGGAAGAAGAATGAATGCACGCATGACCCCATCCACATTCAAGCTTCAAGCTCCTCGGAACGACCATCTTGGTGTCCTGAAACACTAACACCTCCAGCCTGGTCAAGAAGGCTTACCAGCGCCTCTTTTTCCTTAGGACATGGAAGAAGAACCAGCTGTCTACAGCCATCCTGGTGAAATTCTACAGACATGCGATTGTGCGATGTGACTGACCGCAAAGCACAGCAGAGTGTGGTGAAATCTGCCCAATTTATCACAGGGACAGCACTTCCTGCACTTGCGGACATCCAGAAGAAACGCTGTCTTCGACAAGCTCGCCGCATTCTCAAGGACTCCTCCCACCATGACCAAAGACTGTTTAATCTCCGGCCCTCCGGAAGGCGCTTCAGGAGCCTCCAGACAAGGACGACAAGATTAAGGGACAACTTTCCTTAAGGGAAGTCTCCTTACTGAACTATGACCTCTGACACCCCTTAACACCAACCTCCGATCCATCAATACCCACCCGCCCCCCGCATCAACAATACATTGGTCTGATTACTTAATTATTTAAAATACTCATAACAATAATCCAGTTGTTACATGTCTGTTCACTCAGTATCAATGAACTATTTGTAGCACACTGTAATATTCCAATGCACTTTACCATACACTGCAATACTGTAAATTATGTTCATATGTTCATAGATCTGTCTATTGTGTACATAAACTTTACATAACCCATTTGTATAGGATTTTCATAGCACACCTGTCTGTATATCTGATTCGTATTTAAAACCTGTAAGTTTGTCCATAATACTTATCTGTACTTATATATTCTGTATTATTATTGTACATATAACATACATATTCTATACTTACTGCTTATTACACTTCTGGTTAGATGCTAACTGCATTTCGTTGTCTTGTACCTTACATGTGCAGTGACAATAAAGTTGAATCTAATCTTTATCTAATCTAATCTTTGTCAGTTCCTGTAAATGATAAAGTTATAAATACCAATGTTCACAATAAAGGGGAAGTCATGGCCTAGTGGCTAGATTGTTTGACTTCGAAGCCTAGTGCTCCCTAGGCGCCACAGCCTAATTGGCTGCCCACTACTCCGGTTTGGTGTGTGGTCATTTCTGTGTGTGTGCACTTTGGATGGGTTAAATGCAGAGCACGAATGCATTCGCATGTCTGCCCTGTGACTCGTGGCAAAGAAGTGGCTGATCTGCAAGAATAGCAAAGGGGTTTACATTTCAGACATTGCTGAACCAGTGACGCTGGCCTTAAAGAGTCAGGAACTAAATCCGTGTCTTTTAGAGACAAGATAAGACGCATAGAAAAAAGGTAATTGATTCAACAAATAAAGTTTTTATTCCGAACAATAACATTATTAGTATTACTAACATCTTTTGGGCAATTAAAGGTATATGTTTGATTTTATTCTGTGTTTTGCCGACAAATTAGCATATGATACAAAAGTAGTTGACAGACATGTTGCCTTTTCAATGTCCGCTAATGTTAAATTTGAACAGCGAACACACAAAAATTAACTATTAACACTAGAGGTCGACAGAGCCATTGTTTTTTTATAAATCACAACTGATAACCTGAGCCAGGCGGAATCTACCCGCTTTTCTGTTACTTTAACACAGAATGTCTAAAGAAATCTGTGGAGGACTGCAGAATATATTAGACATTTTATTTTAACCATTTAGAATAAAGATTCTAAAAAAACTAAAGCAGGAGGTTGGCAGGGGTCAGAATGGGTGACGCAGTCACTGTGAACTCACGTAAGTGTTAGGCGCATGACACTAAAAAAGAAAACAACAAAAGAACCAAACCACTAGTTATATTTTACTGAAAAAAATGTTTTCCTTCTTAGCCCTGACAAGAGTTTCACAAACATGAGCACGCACGCACTCAAACGCCATGGAGAGATACAGCATGTTTTACTGAAAGTTTTTTTTCTTCTTCTTAGCCTGGACAAGGGTTTCACAAGCTCGCTTTCCTTGTTTTGCCACATGCCTCCTTCTGGCCAGAGCCTCCTCTTTTGTCTTGCTTCTTCTGGCCAGAGACTCCTCTTCTGCCTTGCTTCTTCTGGCCAGGGCCTACTTTTCTGCCTTGCTTCTTCTGACCAGAGCCTCCTCCTCTGACTTGCTTCTTCTGGCCAGAGCCTCCTCTTCTGCCTGTCTTCTTCTGCCCAGAGCCTCCTCTTCTGTCTTGCTTCTTATGGCCAGAAACTCCTCTTCTGCCTTGCTTCTTCTGGCTAGAGCCTCCTCTTCTGCCTTGCTTCTTTTGGCCAGAGCCTCCTCTTCTGCCTTGCTTCTTTTGGCCAGAGCCTCCTCTTCTGCCTTGCTTCTTCTGGCCAGAGCCTCTCCTTCTGCCTTGCTTCTTCTGGCTAGTGCCTCCCCTTCTGACTTGCTTCTTCTGGCCAGAGCCCTCGTCCTCTGCCTTGCTTCTTCTGGCCAGAGCTTCCTCTTCTGCCTTGCTTCTTATGGCTAGAGCCTCATCTTCTGCCTTGCTCTGGCAGTGCTTGAGGATGGCTGGCAATCGAACACCCTCCGTCTCTCCATCTCCATCAAGGCTGTTTGCTTTCTTAAAGCTTTTTCCTCACTTCCAGCTGACAGGATGTTTTAAGACATCTGATCCACTGGCCCATCCTACTTTATTCTTCTTTTGGTCAGCATTCTATGTTTCACAGTTTGGATGGTTCTCAGAGTGCCGATGATCATGCTGTCCCTTTTTTAAAACTTATATTTATTACAAGGCTGTAATGCAAATATTTCAAATGATAGCTTTGGATGCAAAGTGTCATTAATCAAGGTAGCTCACAATTGGAGTAGTAGCCAGAACTCAGTGCAGAACAACTGGATTAAGTTAGGGGCTCATGATACGGTTACAACCTAAGTTGGCTATCTGAAATTCTATATACTTACTAAGCAAGCTAAATGGTTAACTTCAGTTAGCAAGACGGTCAGACTATGCAGGAAATAAACTTACAACTAGCTAATAATTTGCAATCTTGCCAACCAAAATTCCAGTATTGGATCCGCTTGTGTTGCTTGCTATTAAGCATTTTGCTTTAAACATTCCTAACTGTGTGGAAATAAACGCTATCTGACTTTATTTCACTTAAGCAAGCAAATATCTTTTGTTTAGCTCCAAAAACACTGACTACCATTGAATTTAATTTCAGTTATACCGTGTTAACACCAGACGCGTTTAGAGCGTCAGGCACGACTGATGTACACGTTAAGTAAATGCAGAGATGCGAATAGATTTCTTGCTGTACGAATGACGCGTTGGATGCGAATCGTGCGAGTTGAAACAATTGATTTTGGCAAAAATTTTCGTCACTTTAACCAATCAGGAAAAGCTAAAGGAACATGGAGGAGAAACTCATCAGGACTTTGTATGGAAACACAGAGCTTTATAAATCCAGATCATAAGTGTACTGATTATATGTATGTGCATATTACACTGTCTTATGTTGAAGTCTGTATTTTATGTTACATGTTATATGTTAACTGTACTGCAATTTTTCTAGAGCAAGCTCCCAAGAATTTCACCCATCACATGTGCTATGTTGATGTGACAATAAAAGTGACTTTGACTTTTTTATACTTTAATAAGGCAGGAATAAAAAAGAAATGGAAGAAATTTTGTGAAGAAAAAACATTCTCTTTACTCAATTTGAGCTTTATACACATATTGAGACTATAACTAAAGCCGTCACATTAAGTGTAATAAAATGACTTTTCCTCTGACAAGTTGATGAGTTCACCTGACAGAAGCCCCTCCCCCTGCCTGAATGACGCGTATGAAGCAACATTTGAAACGTGAATTAACTAAAATGTTCAAGCGTCAAACTGCACGCGTGCAACGCGTCAACACGTGTTAATTCGCGTCTGGTGTGAACGCTGCATTAGAGATGCTCATCATGTGTCCTTGACCGGTGCGAACACAGATGGCAGTGTGTTTCAATATCCTGAAGCAAGCACTGAGATTCTGATGTGTATTCTGTACCTGGTTCTTAGCCGCCTGTTAAGGAGTAATACTGCAACACTGAAAAAGTCACACAGTTGTATCTGTCTCTTGTTAACTGCATGTGATGCTTCTCCTTTAACTCGTTTGAATATATATGGATCATACTTTATATAAACGCTCAGCATGTGGTAAATAAAGTTGAGCCAGATAAAATCAGCATATAAGAGAAAACCAGTTGGTTATTTGATTGTTTATTGTAGTGATTGCTTCGTGAAAGACTAGACTACAAAGTTAGAAGACAGTTAAGTGGTGCAAAAAAGCTTATGCCGAATGCTTTTCGTTATGAATGGTGCTCTTAAGGGTTAATGCAGCAACATTCGTTGTAAGATATGGCAAATAAATCACTTTAAAATAACATTTTGATATACCTTTGCTTTGTAACATATACGCTGTTGGTTTATCCAAATGGTGTTAACTTCTCAATCACAATCAGTTGTTAACCAAACAAAGTGATTTCGAAATAAATGTTTTGGTCCAACTTTACAAGTCTGTGATCTATAGCAATTTTAGGAGGGGCACACAGGTATGAATCACTATTTTCAATACTACTGTAGTGGTGGTGCTTTGCTTCCCCTATTTTATATGGTACTCCACTCGCATTCACCCAAGGTTTTTTTAGGCACATCCTGGTAGAAAATAACTGTTCACAAACTTTTTTTGTGACATTTAAAGGGTTTAAACAGTGTTGAAATATGACATTCAATGTTCAAGAATTGAATGTTTAGCCACAGTGAAGCGTTGTGCTGTAAATGTGAACACCATAATCTTTGATTTGACTCGTTTCTGCTGGGCTCTGTAACTCCCGCCTTCTTTCATTAGACATTTAGGAGCGCTATTGTATTTTAAAAATAATGCTGTTTGCTTAAGTACACATAAAATGTTGAATTATTATATAAAAAGTTTAACTAAGCACCACTTACTAATAGAACCATGCATGAGAAAATGGATGTGAGGTGTAAGTGTGTATTTACAAAGTGCTGATAAACACATATAAGCATTGCTAAACGGTTGCTAAGCTGTGTGTTCCGTAGCTATAGGCATGGCTTGGCACATGTCAATCAACAGTAATTTAAAGGTGTTTTGACACCTATGCGTTTGTTTCGGTCCTTGGTTCGGTTCGTTAAGGCATATGTAAACACCATAATCATGCTCTGAACAACGCCAAAACAATTGCACCAAGACCGCCTGAACGAAGTGGTCACATCCTAATTGCAAACAAACTCTGAAGCGGTTTGTTGCACGTGTGAAAGCTATACGACCCAACGGACTAACAAACCATGCTGTACCATAATGTATGATCTGTAATTTTGTAGAGCTGTCATTTATTCATTTGAGTTCATTTATTCTTTTAGCATACATTTTTATCTAAACCAAGTTAAGTATTGTGCGGGGGCCAATTGTCGCTGCAGAGCAAATAAGGTAAGGTGCCTTGCTCAGGGACGCTTCAGTGATTTTCTGCTGGCCCTGGGATTCGAACCAGCAACCTTCTGCTTACATGTTCAAGTCCAAAAGCTGGAAAATAATCAGATAAGCTCTGATGAATTTACAGGGAGTTTACTCAGACATGACTTTTATCAACAAAGTTTGGTCCATTTGAAAACATTGTCTTGTGAATATTATCTAAACCAAGATTGAAACATTGTAAAGTTAAATGAATCTTGCCTAAGTCATAAGTGAAACAAACCAACCCTTGAAAATAAATAACTAAAAATGCTTCTTATTCTGCAAAGCACCACTTATAATAATATCCAGCAAGGTAATAAGCTTGTATACTGCAAGCCAATATAATTAAATATATATTGTTCTTAAATATAAATCAGGAAAATTCACAGAAATAACAAGCAACGAATTCCTTAACCTTAAAGGAAATACATTTTTCTTTATAATTGACATAAAAAAGAAAACAAAGTATGTGGGTGAAGTCTTTGCCGAGAAGTCTTTTACTTATTGTGACCAAAAAAAGTATTGCATTTGCTTTAATCGAGATGCTGGCTCTTTTAGCCATTTTAGCTCTTTTAATTTTGTTCATGAAATGGACAGTCTATGGATATTCTTAATTAATTGATGATTGATTAACAGTTTGCTCGAAATAAAGATGATCAAGAAAGCTAACACAGGTTTCATTCTGGTTTTAAAATGTCCTACTGTTTATCAAACGACTCAAGCATTTCTCCGAAAGCGTATAAATGTTAGAGAATACGAAGTCTTGTGCACTACTTCCGGGAGGCATTAGCGAGGTTTTTGTCACGGCAACCGTCAGAGCCCTACTGATGACTCCACAAACGTGTCCAAGAACAAGAGGTTTGTGGTTCAGCTATGCATCACTTTCAAGCACATACTTAAAGGCAGCACAGTTAGCATCTGTACATGTTTCAGCACAAGTCACAACCTAAAGTTTAACTATTAAAACTATTAACCACTTTACAAAGAGATTGACTCCTGAAATACTTCTGATGTCCCGCATTGTCGATTTCAGCAGCTCTCTCAGTCTTTTGAGTTGACAAACTTGATCACAGTCACAACAGAGCCCTGCCTCCTCTCACAAATTGAACAAGTGTGCACTGGTTAAAATAAATTTATAAAGAAGATCAGCCGGATAGCGAACAAAACCTGTGTGTTTGCCAAAGATTGCCTTTCTCCATACACACAAATCAATTGTTATATGTAGGGTGAATCAAAGTTGATCGTAAATATAAATGTAACTAACATTAATAACAACCTCATATGTTTGTTTAAGTGGGAAGTCATTTGTTTAAGGTTATTTAAATGTTTGAAAAGTTAGTTAAAAAAATGCAACAATTTATGCAAGATATGGATCATTGATATTAACAGACACCTTTTGACTTTAAATAGTAAATGTATTGGTAAAATTAAAGTTAGATAAAGAAGCAATAAATAATGTAAAATTAACCTCATTGTCCATTCTTGTTCTTTTCAGCTTTTTAAAAAATTATTTAAAATTATCAGCCTTAATGTTATGGCAGTTTTTCTCAGTGGTATAGAAAATCGGTTTGAGTATTAAATACTAGGTACTGTTGCCCTAAACCGTTCCCTGCACAATTGTTCCCACTGTCCACTCTCCCACGCCTTGTACTGTTCTTCACAATCTTAACACAAGCAAGCTCACACTGTCCTATCAGTGCTGAAGCCCACATCTTCCTTGCTGGCCAGGGCAGGGTCATGGGTTTTTACAGTAGTCAATCAAACCAGGCTTTAGTTGTCAAATGTGCCCAGGCAGGATTTGACACGGATAGTGTGACCAGGCCCCTAGAGTCAAGACAATAGAAGTAAATAGGTACGGCCATTGATTTATTACCAACATTCCTTAAAGTATCTTGTTTTGTGTTCCACAGGATAAACAATGAGGTTTTACACGACAAGAATAAAGACAGAATGTTGATTTTTGGTTGAAATCTTCGTTTACCAAGAACATTACCAAAAAACTCTGCCACCTGTAGAAAAAGTTTGTATCCAATGATTTATAAGATGATAATGTTACCTCCCACAACACGTGTGTGACGCTGCTGAAAGCAGGAAGTGACACACAATCAAACATGTCGACACACATAATAACTTACCCTGCCTCGTTTGTGTGATGAGAATACAAACATTTAAGTTGAAGATGATTAAATATATAAAGCGTTAATGAATTCTTATAAAACTCGCATTAAAGGAATGTACTCACGGTTGTTGTGTTGTTTGAGTTTCTCTTCTGAATAAAGCTCGTGTCGTTTTCCGCCAGCACGGCCATTTCATCCTGCTGTTGATCTGACATACACACAAACAACGCAAACTGAAAGTTAACTCAAACTCAAACTCTGAAGTGTGCACTTGACTGCCGATGAGATAAAGAGACTTAACTTAGATAAACAACATAAGTTGATCGTGAGGCACGCGCGGCGACACGAAAACAAAAACTTATTCATTTAATTTGCATTTAATGATCACTTTAAGAACTTAGTCCATACAAAGGTTTTATCGATTTAAATCGTAATCTTCCAACTTGAGGTAGGTAACGTCAGATGCAGATCGATCATGTTAACTTTTACAACTTTGAAAACAGAGTATCTCGTAGTCGTATCTCTCTCTCTCTCGTTATCTTTAAACACTGAACAACTAAATAGAAAGTGTGAAGTTCGCGACGGTCATTTTAATGTAGTTATATATAAGTACCATCCGGACCGTGAAACATAAAGTTACGATACATTAGCTCGAGTTTTTGTAGGGGGTCATCGGTGTCAGTGTTCGATTAGATAAATGTCGTATTAAAACTTCCATATAGACTTCTGGTGATAACAGGAAATGTAATTTGAACTAGAAAAGAATCTTACCGTTCATTATGTTAGAAGGCGCGAGTTTTTTCCGCGTCTCTAAGTCTGACATGAACTCTTGCGAAACTCAACCGAACATGATGAACAGAAGGGAGGGACGCAGAGTGGGTGAGGCGTTGCGCCAATCAGAAGACGAATCGCTTTTTTCTTGGCCAATAGGATCGTTAAGTCTTGCTCCGCTCATGACGACTTGGTGAAACTGCTGCTTATCAGTTGTTTGCTAGTGCGTGGCTCAGCAGAGTTTTACTTCGAGTTTGCAGTTAGTTTAAATGTAAATGTTTGTTGTCGCTTAACAGTTAAAGCCTTTAAACACAAAGGACCGCAGAAGAATAGGCTACTCGGGTTTAGTTCTTATCTTTTTGTCTCATATGGCAAATGTTTTTGCTGTAAATATGTTCAACCACTTTTTATGCATCCTCGTTTCCCCTTTTAAACCGCTGGGACTTATTATGAAAGTGTCAAACTGTAGTCCAAAGTATAATAAGTAAATCACAGAAAATGACTTCGTGGGCTACCATCAGTCACTTTTATCGATTTAATATAATTTTAAGTGTAAAATAATTCCATCATAAACTATTTGCACTACTTTCTGATTTCTTCAGAAAATATACTTATCAAGTTTTCATTGTTATAACATCTGACACTAATCTTCCCTAGAGATCTTAACATAAGGACTACGAAAAATGCCAAGACTAGCTAGGGAACATTCTGACACTTGTTTTGAAATCTCATCCAGGGGATTGATTGCACTTCGGGGTTTCTCTAAAAGAAGGTATAACTAAAAATGCCAATAGATTTTCATTGGACACATGAATACACAGTCCAGTAGATGGCGCCAGTGACAAGTTTTAACACGCTTTACTTGTTGTGTCTGTGCGCCTATTTCAACTCATTATGAAACGACTCATGTGTACCTCATTTCCCACGATGCAACGCATGGTCTTGTCCTGTTGGTTAGCAAGCTAAGATACATACTTGTCTATTACTGTTATTGAGCTATACAATGCAGATATAAGTTCTTAGAATTGAATGTGTGTAAAAACCTCAGATCTGACTGCGTCACCTCTCACATTTCAAAATCAAAGGATCTACGATAAACTTAGGCTTACAATGCTCTTGGGAAACCCAGCCCTGGGGCCTCATTTATAAAGCTTGCGTACACACAAAACGGAGCTGAAATAATGCGTACGCCAGTTCCTGCGCAAAAGTTGGTATTTATAAAGAAAAACTTAACGTGAAAATATGCGCACCTACACGCAAACTGTGACCCATGTGTACGCACATTTTAAAGAGAAAGCAGTTTGGCGAAACTGATGGTGAGTTGAGGAACTGACTGCGGATGAAGGGAATTAACCCTTTGCAAAATGGCAAAATTTACTTTGACATATTTCAATACTTACAATATTTACCAGTTGCTCATTGGTCCCGGTTACAACAAAAAATACAAATAACATTAATCACCATTATGGTTCCTAAAGATACATACATGCATGTTCAGTTTAAAGACATAAAAGGAACTATATGCTGAAAGTACGTAAATGTAATTTCTTTCACTTCCATTCTTAAATGGATGTAGGCCTATCACTCATTATGTGATTAATGTGATAAGTTGTAAATGATTAAATATGATCGCTGAAAACAAGTAGTCTACTGCAGCAACACTTAATGCATATTGTATGATGGATGCACTGGCACTGCAGGAAAATTATGCCAATGGCAGACTTCGGAGGGAAAGAGTATTCAGTTGTATCAATGGTATCCCTGTCCCTCCTGACCCACCACAACACCAGCATGAAGAGCCTGACCCACAACACCAGCATGAAGAGCCAGAATATTTTTATGAGAATAGAATTCTCTCTCTGGTCTCTCTCTCTCTGGTCTCTCTCTCTCTCTCTCTCTCTCTCTCTCTCTCTCTCTCTCTCTCTCTCTCTCTCTCTCTCTCTCTCTCTGTCTGGTCTCTCTCTCTCTGTCTGGTCTCTCTCTCTCTCTCTCTCTCTCTGGTCTCTCTCTCTCTCTCTCTGGTCTCTCTCTCTCTCTCTCTCTCTCTCTGGTCTCTCTCTGGTCTCTCTCTCTCTCTCTCTCTCTCTCTCTCTCTCTCTCTCTCTCTCTCTCTCTCTCTCTCTCTCTCTCTCTCTGGTCTCTGTCTCTCTCTCTCTCTCTCTCTGGTCTCTCTCTCTCTCTCTCTCTCTGGTCTCTCTCTCTCTGGTCTCTCTCTATCTCTCTCTCTCTCTCTCTCTATCTCTCGATGTGTGTGCAAGTCTTTAAAGGAGCATGTGATTGCAGTGGACACACGCCAAAGCGTTCTCTTTACGTTTCAATATGAAATGTTTTCTCCTATCTGTTTCTTCTCTTTGCTCATCGTCACTGTTATCGCTCACTTCCAGTTTTCATCTCGCGCCCTTAAATCAAAACACAGCTGACTCCTTGCGTCTCCTTCCGCTTTGTGTGTGACGTAAACGTGTTGTTTCACTTTAAAAAATCATCGCGACAGAATCTGACGTGAGCTTTAAATTAAATTAAAAGAAGCTTTGAGGCAGAGGAATTTGCCTCGATCATTTTTTGTAATCGAGTTATTCGAGGAATCGTTTCAGCCCTAACAGCAACAGAAGCTGTCTGCGGGATTTCAAGGGCCTGAGCAAGTGATGATCCATAGCAGTGAATTACTGTATCATATTAGCATATTAGCATCAGAAACATTTGGACCCAAATCATTGAAATACAATATAAATAGGATGGGCCCCAAACTGAGCTCTGTGGCAGCCCCTTATGGACGACCATAAAATCAGAACAAAGTCCCTCATTTGTAATGCTTTGAGTCCTGTTATTCGGATAATTTGAGAACCATGCAACTGCATGCTCCGACAATCCTAAACTTATTATTCTGTTCTTTAAAACAGCACAATCGAGAGTGTCAAAAGCTTTTGACAGATCTAAAAAAAGCACAGAACTGTTCCTTACCAAGTGCCACAATAATATCATTTATTACCTTTAAAGTAGCAGTAATAGTACTGTGCCTTTTTGAAGCCTGATTGAAATTTAGAGATGATGTCATTTAAATGCAGAAACGCTTTCAGTTGATCAAACAAGATATTCCACAATTTCAATTTCAAACCCATGACTCTGCCCTGGCCCGCAAGGAAGATGTGGGCTTCAGCACTGATAGGACAGTGTGAGCTTGCTTGTGTTAAGATTGTGAAGAACAGTACAAGGCGTGGGAGAGTGGACAGTGGGAACAATTGTGCAGGGAACGGTTTAGGGCAACAGTACGTAGCATTCTATACTCAATACGATTTTCGATACCACTGAGAAAAACTGCCACAACATTAAGGCCGATAATTTTAAATAATTTTTTAAAAAGCTGAATAGAACAAGACTAGACAATGAGGGTCATTTAACATTACTTATTGCTTCTTTATCTAACGTAAAGTTTACCAATACATTTACTATTTAAAATCAAAAGGTGTCTGTTAATATCAATGATCCATATCTTGCATAAATTGTTGCATTTTTTAACTAACTTTTCAAACATTTAAATAACCTTAAACAAATAACTTCCCACTTAAACAAACATATGAGGTATTTGTTAATGTTAGTTACATTTATATTTATGTCAAAATGTGTCTAGATCAACTTGGATTCACCCTACATATATCCATTGATTTGTGTACATGGAGAAAGGCAATAGTAAACAATGCAATAGTCAACGTCGTATTTCGAAATAATCTGTTTTATTAACATTGAACATTTTACAAATTAAATTCTATGTTTCCACTAGAAAAATTATTTGCCTAAATATCCCCTCGGGTTGATATGCACATCTTAAAATGCAAGTGCTGTTAATACAATCCTTATTTTTTTCACTTAGGGCTATTCAGCACCCTGTTTTAATTTTGAAACAGTATTCTGCTTCCATACAGTACTGAACTAAACTAGTGTGAATAGAGAATACAAGCAAGCAATTCTAAGAGACTCTGAGCTGTTTAAATTGTACGTATCAGATTGAAAACCGATGATACTGCTTTTTCCTTTTCAAGCTTTAAAATGTAAGTCAGATATTGTATTCAAATTCAGAGGTCTTATACTATTAAACAGATTATAAATATTTTTATGATATTATTGGTGTATTATCACTCACATACACGGATCTTCAGCTTTGTATATATTCATACCACTGCTTGAGTGGTCCCCACACCCAACTTATGAATTGGTTGCAGCAGCTTTTGGGTTTTCAGTACACTTAACTGAGAGCCATTTTTTCAGACACGTCCAATTGAGAATTGATGAACAGATGATACTCTGCAAATGTGAAAGTTTTATAGCAGAAAAAAACGTTGTAAGTAAATATTTTTCTTTACAGAGTGAGTAGATTAGGAAAGAGGTTTTTTAGTGGTTTAGGTTTGAACGGAAAATAGGAGTTATTTTAAAGATTGCCAAATCTATATTAAAGGGCAGATCATTTGACCATTGAAGAACCGATGCAAAGATGGTGCAAAAAGAGCGATTTCTTACCGTTCTGAGATGGCACCACAAGATGTTGCTCATTAGTGGAGCACAGCGATATGGAGGTCGTTTACCTGGGAATCCGATAGTGAAGGTAGTTGGGTCCTGAACCTGTGGTGGTCCTGTAGGCTTTAGGGAAAACTTTGAATTCCATGCAAGCTGCAATGGGGAGCCAATGTAGTCTGATGAAGAGAGGTGTGACATGCGATCTTTTTGGTTCCTTGAAAACCACTCTTGACGCCACATTCTGTATTATCTGCAGAGTTTCGGTTGTGAACAAAGGAAGTGCAGCAAGTAGAGCATTGCAGTAGTCCAGCCTGGACAGGAGCAGAGGTTGGACTAGGATTTGTTTAGTTTGTTCCATATATCTGGGAAAAATGCTTCATTCTGACTAGGCTTGTTGCAATATGCTGCTGTTTATTGGAGAAAAATGAACCTTTTTTAAACAGTTCATATCACTTTATTTTGAGTTGCCTATTTAAAAAAACATTTATGAACATAGTGTTAATAAAATGTTAAGTTTAAAAAATAGAAAGAATTATTCTTAAAAGTTCAAAAGTATATGGAAGATTTTATGAAATAAATATATATAGGAATAATGTATAAATTACTTTACCATTATAGTTATATGTTACTTTAATCCCCTGCTTTGATAAGGGGCTCACCTACCAATCTACAAAATGAATAAATGTAAACATAATATTTTCTTTAATTATTATTTATTTAACCTAAATATAAGGTCTTCATAGTCTCTTATAAATTAGAATGAGGGAACATTCAACCATACATCGCTCATCTACATTTTCTAGTCTGTGCGATTTACTATCCAACCGTAATTTTTGTTTAGCATTTTTGTGCTTTATAGTAGTCGTTGGTCTCCCTGTATATCAGTTGTTAACAAACTAAATTTTATTAAATGTCTACAAGTTAAAAAAAACTACTCTGAGCAACTCTGAGTAAGGAAAAGACGAAGAAGTTTTTTCCTTGTAAGGAGGCGGAGTTGACCCCGTTGCTATGTATAACACAATTTTTTCAAGACTGTGATTGGTTTGATGACCAAGAAGTAAAATAAGAGTGATTTTAAGTAAAGGGTCTATTATAATCCTTCACTTTGAATTTACATGTGTAATTTTTCAAATTTTTACCTATTTTATTTTCTCTCTCTCTTTTCAATAGGGTATTTCATTGTTGCCAAATATCTTATTGTAGTGATTACTTCCATTTCTTGCACTATAGCATTTTGCACAAGAAATGAGGTTTAGCGTGCTAACATAATCCCTGTATGAGTTAACGCCCACATTTCTAAGAATTTTCTTAGAATTTTAGTAGGAGCTACTTTTTGCATTAAGAGTTTTCATGAATACGGTGATTTACATACAATTTACATTGCTTTCTTGTATGCTCCTATTTGCATTGTATTTACTTTTAAGGTGAGATTCCTTATGCAGTGCCCCAAGGTGAATGGAAGCAAAAGGTCATCTGACATGCAAACATGCACACACACACTTAGGTAACATTTGTCCAAAACTCACAACGTCGTCCTATGTAAGACATCCTGCACAACTGGTGTGGGAAGATCATGACAGTGTTGGCTTGTATAAGGCTTGTAGATGTTCCTACATTAGGATTGTTTAAAAAAAGGTACTTTAGTAATATGTTGGTGTCGGATGTGTGCATTGACTTCATCTACTAAAATCACAAGAGACAAAAAGATTTCAGTCTCACTACAATGATGGCCCTCTAAACTACATTATTTAGATGTTTACTAATGCTAATTAAGTTTATTATAGAGCAGTTTTGACAGAGAGGAGTTTTGAAAGCATTTATCTGCACACAATTTCATGATCATAATTACAGACAGCACATCCTGTACATGCAGCAAAAGCAACCATAACTTGATTTTTGTATTCTTAATTTCTTAAACTTTTAATTAATTTTTTTCTGTTCTGTTTTGTTATTTTTTTATTAAAATTGCATGTCACTGAAAACAGTGAATAGCAGTGTATAAATAAAAGTTAATAGATTTGAATAAGTAAACTGAGTCTGTAAACATAAAGTACTGCTTGTGAAATTGTCTATAAATGTACACATGTACATTGTTTTTTATATGAATATTTATTTAAAATTAATCTATTAATCTGTGCATGTCATTTTTGTATCACTGGTTTACTGATATGAGGAAAGTGAAACAGTTTTACTTTACGTGCTTATCATATGTGAGCAAACAAACTGCATCAGTTTTATGTTGCCATGGGATTATATATTAATATATAATATATTTAATATATATATATCATATATAAAATATGCTGATCCTATTCTCTGACATATTATCACATGGAATTCCAAGGTGAAGTACATTGTTTTTAGCATTTAATGTAAATATAATCAGACAGATAATTCTCTCAAGCAAATTTTGTAGCAAAAGGTTCATGCCAGTTCCTCCTCTTCAAATGAGCTTAATAACTGATAGCTCTTGTTTGTAATGGCTTTTGGTGCCTGTGCCTCTTTGAGTAGGTATGGTGATTGGATTAGGACTGGTGATAATCGGGAATTAACATGCTTTATTAGAGATCATTATCCAGGTTCCATGTCTTCATTTCTCTTGACTTCCCCCTGAATTTATATAGACCACAATGCAGAATCACGCAGCACATTCTCAACAAAGGACTCTACTGAAGATACTCAAGAGTCTCCTGGTCTTGACTTTGGAGTTACCAAAATTGCCCTATCCTGGAGTTTCTAACTTTGCCCTATCCTGGAGTTAACCTGAAGATTATCAATATTGATATAAAAAAAAAACTGCTTCACTGAAATTTCAGAGGAACACAGGCAAGTGTAATATGAAACCGATTAACCCACCTCTGTTACCCATGTTATATAAAAATCATCATATATCTTATCCTTTTATTTCTGAAGAAAACACCAAAAAACTTGATGCAAAGGAGTAGCTGGCTTGTACCCTATTTCTAAAGAGTGCATCTAAAGAACAAGAACAACATTGTCAAATGTAAAAAGCAATAGGTTTGTTCAACATTTAAAAATGTCCAATTCCATTAACATTTAATAAAACCACAAAACTTAAAAAAAAATAAGACAACCCTAAGCTCTGCAACAATGACATTCACGGTAGATAAGATTCTGAAGAACTGATCTCTTTTTGTCTCTGTTCCAGTGCTGATGTTCTAGTCGACCGCTGGTGGTTTCGTTCTGCATGAGGTAGCTTACAAGAAACCATTAAAAACACTGCAAATGTCTCTTTTTACACTGAATACAGAAGAGCTGTAGTAAAAACAGATTGTGGCATTACACAAATTGTGTGGTATGCCTGGTGGTTTGGGTAAGATACCTTTTAAGATTAGCACCATTGAAAATTGTTTTAATGCACTTTAATACATACAAACACGAAAAAATAGGCTTTTGGCCACTGTCTAGTAATGGATGAAAATGGGAAAATTATACTAGGCAGGGCACTCACTGGTGTACATTACTTGAACCAAATGCATAGGGCAATAGCACCTTAACAATAAATAAATAAACCCCAGTTTCCGTCTTTGTCAATGGTATTATGTAGTGTTCTCAGAGAATGGTCTGGATGAGTCACAGATGAGTCAGTGCTGATTCTAGACAAGCACTAATTGAACTCCCCCTCTTACTCTGAACTGAGTGCAGTTTACACTGCTTTGTTTTTATAAGAAACACACTGCTCCCAAGTCCACTCCAAATTCCTGGTTTGCTCCTCCGATGTCCATAGGAGCAATGTCTACAATGGGCAGACGTGAGGTCTTCTGTGACTTGTACTCGATCACTGTCTTTCCCCATTGCCCTGTGTGTTTCTGTAGAGATCAAGAGAACTGGACTGTTAAAACATATGGTAAATACAACCTTGTGAAGTGCTGCCAAGAAACGCAAACGTCCTTAAATTAAGGTCAGTGTGTATGTGTCCTGCTGACTAACATTTGGGGCTTCATAACATATCTTGGTAGGATGTGTTTAAACATGAACCGGCCCAAGTAGCAATTGCACGTCCCCCTCTCTCTCTATGAGGTGTGTGTTAGCTGTAAGCCGAGTGTAAATAATAGGGCTGAAACGATTCCTCGAATAACTCGAGTTACTCGATTACAAAAAATGATCGAGGCAAATTTCTCTACCTCGAAGCTTCTTTTAATTTAATTTAAAGCTCACATCAGATTCTGTCGCGATGATTTTTTAACTTGACACAGCGCGTTTACGTCACCAACAAACCGGAAGGAGACGCAAAGAGTCAGCGGTGTTTTCATTTGAGAGCGCGAGATGCAGAATGGAAGTGAGGGATAACAGTGACGATGAGAAAAGAGAAGAAACAGATAGAAGAAAACGACTCAATGTCCAAAGTTTGGGATCAGAGCGTCACACATCGATAGAGAGAGAGAGAGAGAGAGAGAGAGAGAGAGAGAGAGAGAGAGAGAGAGAGAGAGAGAGAGAGAGAGAGAGAGAGAGAGAGAGAGAGAGAGAGAGACATATGTGTCTTTGCCTCCTAAATGCTACAAAGCATTTCAAGACAGTAAAAGCTTATGTTCAGAACTTTTACTTAACTTTTAGTTCTGAAAGTTAAGTTGCATGACTAAAAGGAAGTTTTTTTTTTATTATTATTTATTTTAATATATGCCTTAGTTTTGATACTTAAAGTAATTTGAAAATAACTATTATTTTTGTTTTTGTATGTCAGAAAATGCTTTATTTAAAACCCCTAATGAATGTCACTTGAATGCACTTAATTCATCTGTCAACATTATTTTGATTGTTCACAGTACAGACAGAGAAACAAAGGGTAATAATTTAATGTTTATTTTTGATGCATGCATTGCATTTTAAGCATTTAAGAAATAAAAATATTGTTTTCTAAATAAGGAAGCTTAGTTGTTCATTTTTAGAGACCCAAGAGTCTTATTTTAACTGTGGGTTCACACCGAACGCGGCGAGAGCGTCAGAGCCTCCGGGTGTCATTCATTGTCAAAGTCCGCGGCGGGAGGCGTCGAGAGGCGGCGAGGAGCGGTGCGGCGAGTCCGGCAGGAGCGTCAAGGGAGAGTTAAAATCAGTTTAACTTTATGCTAATGAGTTATGATGCGCAAAAGCGGCAACCAATCAGGAAGCAGCAGCGCTCCTCTTCAGAAGAGTTAAAGGAGCTCAGTCATGTTAACTTTAGTTCTGATCACATTAGTTCTCATGCAGAGGAGACGAGATATTCATTATTACTTGTTTATTATATTCATATTTTCAGTTATACAGGAACATAAACAGGGACGGGAATTAATAAAGTGATGTTTGAATCAAAATGTCTGAAATCTAGAGTTTATGATGTGTTTCTTTATTGTGTGTGTGTGTTTGTGTGCAAGAACACACAAAAGAGTGATGCTGGTGTAAAATGTTTGAGTTAATGATGATAATTTAACTTATAGTTTGTATTTAGTCAGCATGTTTAATTAGTTTGCTTTGCGGCTCCTTTAAATAAAAGTAAATAAAAGAGCAGACAGCAGCGCGTCAGAGTGGCGAGAGCGTCGAGCAGTTTTCTGCTCCAGCGGCGGAGGGAGGGAGAGAGAGAGAGAGAGAGAGAGAGAGAGAGAGAGAGAGAGAGAGAGAGAGAGAGAGAGAGAGAGAGAGAGAGAGAGTCTCATGACTCTCTCGCAGCGTTCGGTGTGAACGCAGGGTAATTAAGCAAAAACACATTTTATCCGATTACTCGATTAATCGATGGAATTTTCGGTAGAATACTCGATTACTAAAATATTCGATAGCTACAGCCCTAGTAAATAAAGAATTTTCATACTTTTCCAAACTTCACTCATTGTTAAATTGTTTAGGATTGTGTAAGTGTTCAGTCGACTGGTAAACGAAGCGACATTAAAAGTGAAAAGGGAAAGTGACGTGACGTGATGTACAGCTATGAATTGTGACCCATACTCAGAATTTGTACTCGGCATTGAACCCATCCAAAGTGACACAAACACACCAACTGTGAACATACGCCCAGAGCAATGGGCAATAATTCATGCTGTGGCACCCGGGGAGCAGTTAGGGGTTCGTTACCTTGTCATGATTAGGAGTCAAACTCTCTAACCACTTGGCCATGACTTTCCCTCTATGTTTCTACTCCTGAGGGGAGTACCTCAAGGGATTCATTTATAATGCGTGCCTAAGAAGGTTCACTTTTATCAATCTCTCTTTGGCTTGGAAAAGGGTGTAGTAGTATGCCAGTGTCTATCCATACCAGTATTCACTCCATGTGCGTGGTTTTAGATGATAGGGATTCTAAAAATTACGAATTCTTAAAATGTCTGGATGAAGTGTGCTTTCTCACCGTACAGTCGTCCTGGAGAACAGTGTATGTAAAGCGACTGTTGCCCTCAGCTCTGATCTCCACATCATTGGAGCCCTGCAGCAACAGAGCCTTCTTTAAGTTGCCATTGGTTCTGTCCATGTAGGCAATGCTGTTCTTGCAGTGGTAAGTAAGGTTCTGTGAAGCCTCTGTGGAAAGAAGTCTCAGGAAGGTCATCTGAATACTTGCTGTATTCTGTGAAAGATTGTCATCTCCATAGCTGAACTGTGGGAGTCAGAAAGAGAATCGCAGAGTCCTAATCGCAGAATTGTAGTATAAATTTCACAGATAGCAAAAAAAAAGATGGACTTACATGGAATCCACCGTTCATGGCCTCTCCGAACCACACATGTTTGTGTTCTGTACTCTTACTGCTCCACCAGTTCTTGCGTGGTATGTTTGATGGATTTGGATAAACACAGGTCTCACCAGTCTCCATGTTGCAGAACACCTTAATAGCATCCACAGTACAGCCCTGGTTTGGATCAATCCAGTACTCGCCTACAGAGAGAAAACTTTTATACGCTGTTCTACGTTTATGCAACATATAATTTAGGTTGAACACATTATTGTTGTCTCACTGTGCCCTTACTCAACACAAACAAACTTACCACTCTTCCAATTTGGATGACAGAGTTTAAGATCTCTACAGGTTCGAGCAGGGTTCTTCTTAGTACCGTCAGGGCTGCGGATGTTCTCCATCTGGTTGTTTAGGGACTTCAGAGAGGCATCTACTTCCGCATCATGCTGTGGAGTTCCTTCTGCTGCTTGGTCTGCCCTCATGTATCTCAAGGAATCTGGACCCTTTTCAAGCTGAGACAGACCAGCAAATGCAGACATGTCAATGCCAGGTCCTGGTGGGCCAGGGGGACCAGGCAGTCCAGGGTTTCCAGGGGGACCCTGAAGAGAAAGCAACAAATGTAATCTTAAGAGTCTTGACATTTGCTTTTATTCAGGATAATGTACTCACAGCTGGCCCTGTCTCCCCAGAACGACCACGAGGTCCAGGGGGTCCGATTGGTCCAGGCAAACCGTTTGCTCCCTCTTTCCCAGATGGACCGACAGGGCCTGGGGGTCCCTAAAGAGTCAACAAGACAGAGTCTCAGCAACAGTCAAGGTTGGAAATATGTTGTCTTAATCTTAATTGAAGATGCTCAGGTACATACTCTTGCTCCTGCAGGTCCGGCAGGTCCAGTAGCACCTTGGTCACCGGGCTGGCCCTGTGTGTGCACAAAATGCCTGTGTGTCAACTAAAAACATTTTTTTAACAGTATTTGAAGACTACTGGTCCCATATTTTAATACATATGATACAACCGAAACTACAAAGGTATCAATTAATTTTTTTTTAGGTCACTTACAGGAGGCCCTGGCAGACCCTGAAGACCAGTGAATCCTCTATGTCCTTTCTGCCCCCTATCACCTGTGTCTCCGGTCTCTCCTTTATCTCCTCGTGGCCCTTGGGGTCCCTGTTATAGTTGGACATGAGAACAGAAACCGCATACTCAATCTCCAAACTTTCTTTAGAAAGAAAACTTTATGATAACAAAAGCAATTAGATCAAAATAACTCACAGGCATTCCCCTAGCTCCAGCAGGTCCAGGTGGTCCAGAGGGTCCTTTTGGTCCCTTCATGTGAAAAGTACCTTTTTTTAAATAATTGTATTCTTCATATGCTTGAAATGTGTTAAAGTGTTTCAGAAATTATGATCAAATAAATTTTTACATAAAAAAGTCAGAAATATAGTACTCACCTGACAAATATTTCTAATAACTCTTTATCAATGTTATACAATGTGATAGTGAAGATTGTGCCTCTTTTGTATGATTTCACATGGTAAAATAGGTGGTACTTACAGCCTCTCCTCTGTCCCCCTGTTTACCAGTGGGTCCAACTGGACCAGGTGCACCAGCACCACCGGGAGCCCCAGGGGAGCCTGCTGGACCAGAGTCACCCCTATCCCCCTGAACACAAAAGAGATTAATGTCATGAATTAAATCTAACCTTTCTCATGTGTACAGGTTAAACATTGTTATGCATTTGAGAACATGAACCCTGATATTTACTGTTGGTAAAACAGACCATCATTGATTTCAGTTGTTTTTAAATAACAAATCCTAACATATTTTTCTTATAAAAGGTTTGTTTATGTTTACACAAAATATAACCTTCCCGAGTAGTATTAGATACATAGATCAGGCAAAACATTATTAACACCTTTCTTATATTGTGCTTAAACATCCCTGACCCAATGCTCATAATCCAGGCTTTGCCAACTTTTCAGGCAAAATGTTTACTTGCTGCCTAATATACCCCAGCCACTAAAAGGGAAAATTACACACATTCAAATTCAAAGTGCAGTTCTCACGACCTACTACTAGTTTTTTTTACTTATACTTCGAGTAGTTTTCGGAAGAAAACATTTACTTAAACCACATTTAATTTTTTGGAAGGTAACAGTGTTCATAGTTAAACTTGTCTATAGCTTTTGCAATTTTTCTGTTATGTAAAAAAGTGACTTATAATATGTTTACTATTTCTCACCTTTATTCCCGCAGCACCATCTCGACCTGGAGGACCATCAGATCCTGGATTTCCCTAAAAATCAACAAAGAACATTCACCCTTTATTAAAAAGCATTTTATATCTTCATATTCTAAAATAATCGATTAAGAGATCATGCACGTCCGTCATCAGGGTCACAAGAAACATGTCGAGAAGAGGCATATTATTCGCCAAAGATTGAGAATAATCAAACATCAAGCTTGTGAATGTTATTTAGAAGAAGGGTGGATAAAATGTTCATTAAGTGTTTTTTTAAATTTCAGAAATCTTTTTATTCTAAATTTTAAGTTAACAGGTGAAAATGAAGAAGTAAGATGCGAAAATCTTTTTTTTTTCATTTAGTTGCATAATAATTCTGTACACTTATAGTTTCTAATAATGGTGTACATGCAGATATTCTCTTAAGAAAGCCAAAACAAATGGCCCCAGGGATAGCTCTTTATAGAACATAAAATAATTACTATATTTAAATATTCATGTGTCAATTGATGAGCAAAATGTAGCATTATGGATTTGACAATCCTGAAAATAGCCATAACTTGACCATGAAAAATCGTGCACTACAAATATAATTAATTCTCTAATTTAAAGAGAGACAACCAAATGTTTACATCTGTGCTTAAAGAATACTAAAAAGCTTTGATTTTAACTCTTTTTTTCATGGTAAGGTTGACATCTCCACAGAATTGTCCAAACGCAAATAATTTTCCCCAACATGTAATATTACTATCTACACCTTCACAGTAAACTAGTGTCTTAAATTCTATAAGCATTATTATTAGAGGAACCATATACAGTTCTTGTCTTAAAAAAGTCTTGCTTTTGGTAGTCACAGTTTAAATTTTGTGGTGTATGGCTCTGACTGCTTATAACACTGCAAAGAAGGCAAAAACCTTTGAGATAATTATTTGATTATCATTGTTTTCTCTCAAACTGTCTTTGTTTGTTTATTTAAAGGAAAGGAAAGATGTCTGACCCGTTTTGCATATGTGCATAATTACGTAGTAGAATACACTAATGTGCAATGATAATTCTGTTTTGCGACAATTTATGGCTGCACAATCTTTTCCACGTTTAACCAAACTTGATAGTAGTTTTTAATTTAAGTGCAGATAGTTTAGGTAGAAATGCATATTTTGTTCCTTATTGTCTTCTTTATAGGTCCCATTTTCCATGTGCTTTTGAAGATTTGGAGTGTTTACAGTATGCCATATACCATGTATTAATGTTTTGTTTGGAAAAAATAACCTGTATTTTTCACATAATTCACTAATCTGTCTACCCCTTATTCCCCTGTCATGAAAACGGCTGACACACCCCCATTCTGATAAAAGTATCAGCGACTTTTGTATGCGTTTAATCATAGAGAAATGATTCACGTATCTGCAGCTAAACTTTACCCTGATCTAAACCAGCATGTGGTTAAAACAATAAACAATAGACATAATCAACAAATAATTTAAACTGATCATACAACCAGCTACAATCGATGGTGTCGGGTTGAATAGGTACACCTTTTGTCAGATTCGTTTCAATTACCAAACAAGTAAACAAAGCTAAACAGCTTTACCCTTTGTGTAATAAGTAACAGAAACTGTTAAACGCACTTGAATAATAAAATACACTTAACGGTTGTGGTCCATAAACAATAAAGGGAACTGCTCCATCTTTCAAGAATAATCTTTGTGCTTATCTGGCATTAAACTGATTGAAATTGAGGAAGATGTCCTTAGTAAAATGTGCTGCACATAGTTTTATGTGTGGATTGTAGTTTTCGGGAACCGAGTTAAACATAAATTTTAACCATTGATCCCCAATGACAGCGTCCATTGGAAAGCCAAACCAGGATGTTATTAGAAAATAACGGAGTTTAATGATATGTTGACAAACACACTCTACAAACGTAACTCTTCCTCTTCTCCGTAGGAGCACAACAAGACCACACCCCCTTTTTGTTGTTTCTGTGGGCGAGGGTAACCGCGGGTGTGATTTCACCAAAGAAGGGAACAGAGGACGCGTTAACCTAATATTTTCCATCATTGACAGATTTTTTTCAGCCCGGATAAGCTTAATAACTTTTATGCTCGTTTCGAGGCTCACAACCCTGCCCACAGACAGAGTGTTGCCCGCAGCTGCTGCAGAAGATGTGCCTGCACTCTCCGTCTCTGTCGCCGATGTAACCCGATCCTTCAGACGGGTAAATATCCGTAAAGCGGATCCTGATGGCATCCAAGGCTGTGTGCTCCGAGCATGCGCATACCAGCTACCTCTGTCTGTCTGTGGTTCCTTCATGCTTCAAAACATCTACCATTGTGCCTATAACAAATAAAATCAAGAACACATGCTTAAATGACCGGAGGCCTGTTGCTGTCACACCCATCTTCAGTAAGTCTTTTGAGAGACTCATCAGAGATCACATTTGCCCTGTGCTGCCACCCTCATTGGACCCTCTACAATTTACATATCGCAGTAATCGTTCTATAGATGACGCCATTGCTTCACCCTACAAACTGCTCTCTCCCACCTGGAATATAAGAACACCTATGTGACAATGCTGTTTGTGGACTACAGCTCAGCATTCAAAACCATAGTGCCTTTCACACTTTTTGCGAAGCTCCAGAATCTTGCCCTAAACAGATCTCTGTGCAGCTGGACCCTGGACCTTCTGACAGGGCAACAACACTTTATCCCCACTGACCCTCAACAATGGTGCTCCTGAGGGCTGTGTCCTCAGCCCACTCCAGTACTCCCTGCATACAAACGACTGTACAGCCACACAGCTCCAATGTCATTGTCAAGTTTGCTGATGACACAACTGTGATAGGCCTGATCACCGACAATGATGAGACGGCCTACAGAGAGTAAATGGTGTCAGGAGAACCACCTCTAACTCAACACTGACAAGACCAAGAAGCTGGTGGTAGATTTCAGGAGACGGAGCAGAGAACCCACACCTATCACCATCGACAGGACACCCGTGGAGTGGGTAAGCAGCTTCAAGTTTCTCTGCGTCAACATCAGTGAGGATCTCATCTGATTCACACACACCGATGCAGTGCTGAAGAAGGCACAACAGTGCCTCTTCTTCCTGAGAGGGTTGAGGAAGTTTGGAAGGAGCCCCAGCATCCTCAGAACATTCTACACCTGCACCATACAAAGCATCCTGACGAGCTACACCACTGCATGGTTTTGAAACAGCACTGCTGGCAACTGCAAAGCTCTGCAAAAGAGTCATGCGAACTGCCAGCCACATTGTTGGAGGTAAGCTTCTCTCCCTCCAGGACATCTACACCAGGCGGTGCATCAGGAAATCCCGGAAAATTATCAGATTATCCGATTTATGAACAGTCAGAACTTATACATCCCGCAGCACACCCCAATATACGATATGCAACACACTGCACTTTAACTCTAAGTTTAACACTGGACAATATATACACACTGCACTTTATACAACAGTCTACCAATTACAACTGTACATCACCCTCTGCAAAACTTCTTTACTGTATTCAGCTCACGTTCACTCTGCTGCACCTTAGCATATTTATATGCACATCTTTGTTAACATAATGCAGAAGGTGTACAGTCTGTGTTTAATGTGTAATGTGTAGTGCTTAATGTATGTATGTACACACTGCGTTGAATGCTTCTACTGTGTTTGTCCAAAAGTACACTGTGTGTACTGATTATATGTATGGACATATTGCACACTGTCTTATGTTGAAGTCTGTACTATATGTTACATGTTATATGTTAATTGTACTTAATTTTTCTGGAGCAAATATTTCGTTAATTTTTCTGGAGCAAATATTTCGTGAATGTTTCAGTATGTTTTCACTATATTTATTTTATATAGAAAACCGAGACACTAGCACCAAGAATTAAATCCAGACAGGAGGTGCTTGTCTTTCTGACCTCTCTACCAAGTTCTCCAGCAGGTCCTGTGAGTCCAGGAGATCCTACAGGTCCAGGGGGTCCGCGGTCTCCAGGTCCACCAGGAGCTCCTTGTTTGCCAGGTTCTCCCTACGAAAGTAATTGATATCTTTGTTAACATATGTTCTTTTCACCAAGGTGACTGTCATTCTCTTTACACTGAACAGTTGAAAAATTTATCTTACATCCCCAGACTGTGACTAAGGACACATTTGATTCAAAACCTATTGTTTGATGTGGGAACTCACAGAGGGTCCGGGCAAACCAGGAAATCCTCTTTCACCACGCTGTCCTGGAAGTCCAACAATACCACGCTGTCCCGCCAGACCTGCAGGACCTGACGGACCATCCGGACCCTGAGAAACGAAAATAATACCAGGTTATAACAGGCATGGTAAGATCAAGAAAACAGCAGAAACAGATCAAAACGCTTATGTGTTTAATGTTCTTACAGGAGGACCATCTTCGCCAGGTTCTCCCTTCTCTCCAAGGGGACCGGCCGCTCCACGTAAGCCAGCATCACCCGGTCTTCCAGGAGGACCACCATCACCACGCACACCCTTTGGTCCATCTTTACCAGGAGGACCAGCCGCACCAGCCGGACCCGGATTACCCTGACAAAATCCACACAGAAACACACCCATGAGCAGTTAAAATTCAAACTGAAATTCATAGAGGAACCAAATTTGGATATAAAACAAGTTATAACTGTTTTATAAAATGGTCTGAAGACAGAAACTTTCTCTTTGAAAAAATCACTATAAAATGAATATGTTACCTTACTAATCAGCAACAAAAACATGAAAAATAAAACATGATAATTTTTAAATGTAAATTTAAATAAATTAAAGTAACATTTTATCATTATTAATATTATTAGCTCAAAATTCTCAAATTATAGATTAAAGCAAGCCCTAAAAACAATGCAATATAAAACATAAATATATGAATATTAATATCAAACATGAGAACAGTGCTATTGCTCAGAGGTTCCTGTTTCAATGCTCAACAGAAGTAAAGTTGAAACAAATAAAACCGTATCCAATGAGAGTGTAATTGTTGAAAAACATAAAGCGTGTGAAGGTGTTTGAAAGGGAATGTAGATTGAAGAGTTCATATTAAGATCTATAATAATATTGACCAAAGATTGCAGACTTGGCAAATCTGAGCTCAGTTTAAGACAATGTCAAGAACTCTTCTGAAGTTCTAATGGAGACATTTTGAAATATTCTGAATTCTTAGGAGAAATTTCTTTCTATGTACTCCATTTAATAGGCCTCAGCAATGTTGAAGAAGAAATGGTTGTTTTACCCTCTCACACTAAGTGATATGTGTGAAAGAATGAAGGACTTACATTGGGACCCGGTGGTCCAACTCGACCAGCAGCTCCAGGGAAACCGGTGGCCCCCTGCACAAACAAACATACATTACAAATCACCCTCTACAACAAATAATTTTTTTGAATTCTTTCCTTACAGGAGGTCCCTGAGCACCACGAGCCCCCTTTGGTCCAGAAACACCTGTTGGTCCCTATTGTAAAATCAACAATGTGAAAACATTTGCTAAAGATATATGACATACAATCAAAAAATAGCTGTTTTATGAATGACTTAAAGGAACCTGAGGACCAGGAGCTCCAGAGGGTCCCTGAGGGCCAGGTGCACCAGAGTCACCCTTCTGTCCACCCTCACCCTGTTCTCCTTTAATACCAGGCTGTCCATCTGCACCCTACACACACAAAACACACATAACTGACAAGAGAAACATAAAATATTCAATACATGCTTTTCAGAAGGCCTTTTCTATAAAAAGGAGACCACATGCTCAGGCAGCGATTTGTCCTGGAAAATGTTCACAAGAGTCTTTTCAGTTTAATTACACTGTGTATCACACTTACAGGGGGACCAGCAAAACCAGCCGGACCAGGAGGACCAGTTTCTCCTCTATCACCCTGTGAAAGAACACATGCTGTGTCATTTACATTTATGATCTTACAACAGTATGTATTGATAAAAGCTAAAATAAAAGACATACAGGGCCTCCACGGGTACCGGCAGCTCCTGAGGGTCCAGCAGGTCCAGATTCACCCTGAATCAATCACAGAGCAATAATTACAAATAACATAGAACACAGTATTATTTGAGGCAATATAAACACCTCAGTACCTTCTCACCGTTGGGTCCAGCAGGACCAGTGGGACCAAGTAGACCAGTTAAACCCTGTAAACACAAGGAGTAGTCTTTTATTATCAGTTACTATACTATCACCAGTGAATTCAGATTGCTGTTCTAAACTGCTAAAAATATCATTAGGTATGTCTTTTCTGTTGTCTGTGTGTTACAGTCAGTTCGTTTCGGGCCTCAAAAACAAAGGCAAAATTACTGAAGAACACTGTGGATTTTCTTACTCTTGCACCATCTTTACCAGGAGCGCCCTCAGGTCCTTTCTCACCGTTGTCTCCCTGTGAGACACAGGCAATTAAATGTTATATTTACATTAAAGTAGTTAATCCAGTCTTGAATATTACTTATGATTTGTTCTCTGTATACACACACATGACCCCATGAGTGCTAGTTCATGCAAAAGGTCTGTCAACAAAAGCACTGATGCTGCACACTGGATTTTTCATTGTCAGAATATGATGAGTTCCCGAATATTTTGAGCAATAACACATGCTTGTGTAGTTTTACACCTACTCTGTCACCCTTTGGTCCAGAAACCCCGGGCGTTCCTCTTTCTCCAGGCATTCCCTGCAGACCCGGCGGCCCCTGAGCACCTGAAAGACCAGCAGGACCAACAACACCCTACACATAAAAAGAATCAATTAATGAATGATTGAAAGAAGGAAAGAATTAATGAATATATAAATGAACTAACCAATCAATCAATCAATCAATCAGTCATAAAGTAAGCAAGTGAACAGGGAATAAATATACGAGTGTGTGAACAATTGAATAAGTGTAAAAGAAGAGTTGGGTGCTAGGATGAGTCTTAAAACTGTATCACTGCCTAAGAAGAGCCATTTTTTCTCTAAAAAAGAGAAATAAAAAGTGAATGAGAATAAATAACGGTTGTATATGGGATTGAAAAAAACAATATATACTTTTTAAAGTAAAAAATGTAATACAGCTGTCAGAGTAAGTGTATTTTAAAAAGTCACATGCCTCTCCTAATCTGGGATTTAAAATCAACATGGGCACTGATATTATCACAAAAATGTTTTAGATTGGTGTTATCAGAGATTTTAGACTTCAGTTAATAATAATTGATTCTGCATTAAACAGAATTAAACAGAACCAGTAATTTTCTGACCTTTGCACCATCAGATCCAGGTGTTCCTGGAAGCCCACGGGGCCCTTGGAGGCCTGCTGGTCCTGCACCTCCTCTCTCTCCCGGGAACCCACGCTCACCCTGAGATGAGACAGAACATAGGAGAACTTAACAAGTAAATAAAATATATGGTCATATAAATGAATAGAGAAGAAAGAACTCACTCGAGGTCCTGTGGCACCAGCAGCGCCTGCTTCTCCTGGAACACCCTGAATTAGCAAACACATGGTTTTCCATACAATATTTAAACCATATATCAAGTTAAGATGTTCCTCATCTTATACTAACCTGATCACCAGGTTTACCTCCTTCACCGGGGGGTCCTGGGGGTCCAGGCAGCCCCTAACAAAATAATATTGAGACAAAGATTCAAGCCTTTCTGTCAATACTGTAAAGAAGATATGGATTTATAAATTTTATAAATGATCCTAGTCCTTGCCTGGAAGCCAGAAGGTCCAGGCTGACCCTGTTCTCCTCGTTCTCCTGCTGAACCCTGAAAACATGATGTCTTGGTTGAGATCTCAGTCATTCAAATAAAAAGCACAAAGCTGGTGTTTACGGTGTTAAAGTTGCTTACAGCTGGACCAGGAGGTCCTGCAGCACCTGTCTCACCATCTTTACCAGGCAGACCCTACAGAGATAGATATATAATCAAAGCTCTGGTGAGAAGGATGTTAACAAATATCTAGACAACATGATGTTAATAATAACTGAATTACATTGATAAATGTCTTTAAATGTTTGATTATAAATGTTTCCTTTTCCTTATAAAAGGGGCAGTCGTTTGAGTGTTGGACTGATTAACCCACGGTCGCTGTTTCAATACTCAGTAACAGCAGGGATTGTAGGTGAAGGGAGTGTATAACCAGCATTGTCCCCGATCTTCAATACCACGACTCAAGTGAGTCTCTTGGGCAATGCACAGTTCCCCCAAAACTCCCCTGGTACCTCAGCATGGCTGACCAGTGTTCCAGGTGTGTTAACAGTGTGTGTTGTCACTTACAGCTAACGACCAGGCCCACAGATTTATAGATTTACTGTGCTCTCAGTTTTGCAACCTGTACCCTCATTATCTGAAAAATCAGTACAACTTGTTTTGTTTTGAGGATTGGAAACGCAAACATTTAAAAACACCATTGGCACCATTATCACTCAAAGTACGATGGTTATGTATATTGATTAGACTGTAGATGTGTGGAGAAGTGAATTAGTAACCTACACGTAAACCAGGAGCTCCGGCAAGTCCTTTCTCTCCGGCTTTTCCAATTTCACCCTGAAGAGAAGAAACACCTCATTTGATGTGTCCCACAAACTAACAAATCGTCAGCATACACACAAAAATGTATCTGGATGAGATATGTGATTATTACATTGGCACCCTTGGGTCCAGGGAATCCCATAATTCCAGGCTGCCCACGAGCACCCTGAGGCCCAGACTGTCCAGGCCGGCCATCTTCACCAGGAGCTCCCTAGATCCTCAAAAGAAACCATTAGTCATTACTCCATCCATTTGTGTGTCTTTATTTTTAAATTTAACCCGAGTACAACCTAAGTGTAACCTGACTGAATGAAATACTGTGTACTCACAGATGGACCAACTTTCCCCTGTGGGCCAGCATCACCGGGACGTCCCGTTAAACCCTACGCACAAAATACACACAGACGCACACATGTACCCACACACACAAATACGCACAAACACAAGCACGCACGCACGGACGGACGGACGGACACACACACACACACACACACACACACACACACACACACACACACACACACACACACACACACACACACACACACACACACACACACACACACACACACACACCAATGAGTGATTATGAAATGCAGTTTGTAATAACACATTTTTGTTCGAATGAGAGATTTACTCTGGCACCCGGCAGACCGGGTTCTCCAGGCCGTCCAGGATCACCGCTGGCTCCTTTGGGACCTGATACTCCTGAAGTTCCTCGCTCACCAGGAGCACCCTGTGACACAATAACACAACAACACAAAGAGATGAACTTCAGATAAAAACCTGAAAGTGTTGAAAAGACAGGATAAACAACTTGACTATCTGCTAATGTGAGTTTCGAAATTGTTCAATGATGCATCTATTAAATCTGTCATGTTAATTAAAGATTTTTTATTTAAAGTTATCCCTTTTAGTCAATTATTGTTATTTTCTTCTGTTGTGTTTCAGTCTCGTTACTTACTGTATATGCCTCTAAACAAACCAAAAAATGTTTTTGATGCCTTTAAACAAACCCAAACCAGGTTTTGAAACAATGGTCATATATGAACATTTAGCTACTGCAGATGTATTACCTTAGGACCGGCTAGTCCGTCTTGTCCAGGAAAACCTCGGTTACCAGGAGCTCCCTGCAGAAATCAACGGTGAATGTGAAACTAAAACACGCAGTTGAACTACAGAGCGTGTGTTATCACACATAGATGTGTTTCTTACTCTCTCTCCAGATGGTCCCAGGGGTCCTGGAGCACCGGGCTCTCCTCTGGGTCCACGTTTACCTTCCTCACCAGCAGGACCTGGGGCACCCTGAGGACCAGCATTACCCTAAACAAACCAGAGTAAGATTGTTTCATTCAACTCCTCATGATGATTAAAACATAGATGGAGTATGATATCAAACATAGGGAGATCATCTTTATTTTTGTAAATTTTTGTAACATATTTTTTAGATGTCTAATATATGATATCTAAAAAATGTACAGATGATGGTTCAAGATCATAATCTAACAAAGAATTACAAACTATAGTGCACTGTATTCAGTATATACATTGAAAAGTGTCAAACTATGCCAAATAATGTCATAATCACCAATATCATCATAATTTCTCTCTCTCTTTTCATAATCTATCCTGCCAACTAAATTCTCTTCAGAGAGCAAACTCTTTTCATTTTTCGACTTTGAATTTAGTGGATCAAAATATATTCCTGAGAAATCATTTACACCTGGAAAGGAAAAGTTCAGTTTCTGCAGTTGGTCTTATGTGCTCAAATGCTTTCATGACCACAGAATATGACTTACAAACTCTCCTTTAGGACCAGCTTCACCCTTGAACCCAGCCAGACCCGGATCACCCTAAAGAACACAAACATCAAAAAGTATAAACCCTTTACTTCAGAATCAAACACATTCAAAAGGTTTTAGCAAGTGTATTCCTCTTTCTGGGATTGTGAATAAAATATACCTCAGCTAAAGAACACAAAAAATTATAAATGAGATCTTTGCATGTTCAATCGTTTTTAAAATATATTTTATGTATGCCTTTACTGCAGAGCTTTTAACCAGGGCATCACTTAGGAGATCAAAAACAATTCAAATTTGTTAAGATCTAATGGTTTTTTAGATTGGACACACGATAGGGTAAAGAGTCAGGTTTCCTGAGTTTTGGTTGTGCTCTTTATCAACCCACAACATGGTTTGATAAACACGTTTTTTACCAGTTGTTTTTACAACATTTAATATGAGAAACTCACAGACTGTCCCTTAGGTCCAAGTGGACCAGTTGCTCCCTGAGGTCCAGGAGGGCCACGGGGGCCCGAAAAACCAGGAGCACCAGCAATACCAGGAGCGCCCTACAGGAATGTACAATGTGTAAATACTATATCTAGAGTATATGACAGAACCTGTGAAACAAAAACAGTGTACTTACCACAGATCCTTTGGCTCCAGGGTTTCCGTCAGTACCGGGGTTACCCTACACATTGACACAATATTTAACAGTTTGCAGCTGGTACAATCTCAATGTCACACAACCATAGAATTTAACTTTATAAACATGTTTTTGTTTGATATTGTCCAGCACTGTTAAATTGAAGAATGGGATATGGGACGCACCATGTTTCTGCTTTAACATCAGAAAGCTTTACAGTGTAACAAGCTTATGCTGTTGTAATTTGATAAGATTTTAAACTATTTTATTTTATTTCAAGTGATTATTTTGAAGTCACTTAAATCCACACTTGTTGTTAAATGCTTTGCCCAATGTGTAAAGGAGTATCACACACAGTTTCTGTTACTCATATGTTGAGAGCAGAATGGCCAATAAATAACTCTTAACCTTATGACATTGATAGGTTTACCATTTAAATGAACCTTTCAATACAAGAGGCTGTACGAGGGGATTGTATTGAGTACATGACAACATGACAAACATGACAACTTAACAAAGCACTAACTATGCATGACACAGCATGAGACTCACGGAGACTCCAGAAGGCCCTGGTGCTCCTGCTATGCCTGACTCTCCTCGGGGTCCTTGTGCCCCCTCAGGTCCACGAGCACCGGTGGGCCCTGCTTCACCCTTAAAAAAACAACAACTAATATAAACAACTTATTGCTATTTAAACATAACTGTTTCTTATTATGCACATTAATGTTGCGCTTGACAATGTACCATATCTTATCTTGGATAAGAAAAGTATGTGAAGCTTATATTTTTCTTTCTCTTATTAAGCAGGTGAGAAATGAGAAGGTGAGATGAATAAGAAATGTCCCACCTTTGACCCGGGGGATCCTGGGAAGCCAGGAGTTCCAATTATACCTACTGGACCCTGTTAACACACCAAAATAATCTGTAAATACATGACAGATTTTCTTGAACACATTGATATAAAGCTTACTATAATGTTAAAAGAATTTACCGGAGGACCGGCGGCACCGGGCAAACCATCATTACCACGGGCACCCTGTTTAAATACAATATTAAATAAATTTATTTAAATAAAATATTTAAAATTATGAAAAACATTCTGAAATTACTGGATAATATCCACATAATTTTCAAATGGGGGTTAAATGAAAAGACATTGTTTTTTTTTTTATATTACATAAATTTCACTTTCAGTCAGTCTCTAGAACTTGCGTCGACTGAATGGGGTTGAACTTAAGGACCTGTTTGTCTTTGAGCCAATTGAAAAGGACGATTCATTTGGTGAATGAATCAGTTAATCTCCCCGTCCGATATGATATATTCATCACCTTTTGCGGTTCGTGTTCGAAGGCTGAGCAAGGCAGTATAAGGTCCTGCCCTTCAGGGTTTACCTGTCCCCCCCTGTCTTTTGAAAGATTGGCCACAGCGCCATTCCCTTGCGAGCGTTGAGATAACAATCTTGAAACCACTAAGATGTTTAAAATTGAACCCCATTCAATGGACACAACCTCTCATTCCCTCCTTTTACCATACATATCCGGGCAGGATATCGTTTTAATAAATATATATTTTAAATATACAAAAATTTTCACTGCAAACCAAACACAATCCCTCTGGTCAAAGCATAAAATTACAGATTACTTTATGGAATTACCTTAATATCAAACTGATATTTCCCATGACAGCATAAATTAAACATCAACATCCTTAATATTACCGTAGCTCAATGTTTTGTTGCGAAATGTTTTTGTAGCTTAATGCTTTGTAATGTTACTTTGGTATTAAAGTTAGTTTTAAATGACAGGCATAAAGATTGTCTTACAGCAGCTCCTGAGGATCCAGGTCGACCACGCTCACCCGGCAGACCGCGAGGACCCTAAACAAGACGCATAACACATTCTAATAACAGAGTTTACTTGGAACATTTGACATACCGTAATGGCACATACCAACAGGTCTGTGTCCTGCATATGACTATACTGTATACAGTTATATAGCTATGTACATATAAAACAATATGTTAGTTTTTGCACCAAAAAATTCTAAATATTGAAAAACTTTTTGCAAATCAGTGTGAATCTGGTAAAGTTAACATTCTTCCTACAAATACGAAAATCCTTGCAAGATAATTATAGTGATGCTTTACATTTTGAAGGCACCCTTACTGTGTCTTCAGAGACAAATAAAGACCTAAAATAATGATTAGTTATGTTTTTACTATCTTAAAATGAGTTATTCTCATATAACATCAGGAAGATCAGACAGTTACGATCAGAACACTCCAAACAAATCCTGGTTCAAGCTCTGGTCCTGTCCAGGCTAGACTACTGCAATGCGCTGCTTGCTGGACTCCCGATGTGCACAACTAAACCTCTGCAGATGATTCAAAATGCAGCGGCAAGAGTGGTGTTCAAGGAACCAAAAAGGACCCATGTGTAACACCTCTCTTCATAAAACTACATTGGCTTCCTGTAGCAGCTCGCATTGAATTTAAATGTCTTCTCATTGCCTACAAGACCACCACCGGTTCAGCACCCACTTACCTTAACTCACTAATGCAAAGATATAGGCCCTCAAGATCTCTGCGCTCCGCAAATGAGCTGAGACTTGTGGTACCAGCTCAAAAGGGTAAGAAATCTCTCTCTCGAACGTTCTCTGCTTCAGTTCCTCGATGGTGGAACGATCTGCCTCTGGCTTCACGCTTGTCAGACTCGGTCTCTATCTTTAAAAAACACCTAACAGCCATCCTTTCCAGCTACACCTAACTCACTAACTCACTTCTTTTCTAACCTACTCACTCTATCAAAAAAAAAAAAATAAAATCTTTTGTAACTTCACTCTCTGTGTAACTCGGTAGCATAGTTGTAGCACTTGTTCACCTATTGTTGTATCGGCTATTTACCGCTTCATTGTCTCCTCGACTATTGTAAGTCGCTTTGGATAAAAGCGTCTGCTAAATGACTAAATGTAAATGTAAATGTAAATGTAGATTTCTTTTATGAAATAAAAATTTTCCGTAAATTGTAATAGAAATATCTGATTTACACAGATTGAGATAAGGGGGTAAGAGTTTTGTTGTAAATTAACGTAAAGTTTTGATTTGTCTTTGCATTGGCAGGTGCGTGCATATGATATAAAATTTCACAGTATGAGCTAGATTAGCAGCTGCACAAACACATACCATTGGTCCAGGAGCCCCGCTCTCTCCAGGCGAGCCAGATTCACCCTACGAAATGAGAGAGAGACTTAAACTACTGAAATCACACAAGTGACACTGTAAAGAAGAAAATATAAGGCATATGTGATCTATGCTGGTTATACTTTAGCTCCAACAGCTCCGGATTCTCCTTTAGCACCATCAAGACCTGAATAACCCTACAAACACACACACAAACACACGCACGCACACACACGCGCAAACACGCCCACACGCACACAACACACACACAAACACAAACACAAACACACACACACACACGCACGCACGCACGCACACACGCACACACACACACACACACACCACAGGTTCAGATGTTATTGCCATTTTCATACTATTGACCAACAAGCAACACCATACAGCATTAAGACTTTTAGCACATGCTGAAAAAGTGAAAACACTACTAACTCTGTGTCCCTTTATTCCAGGTAGACCTGGTGTTCCTGGAAATCCACGGGTTCCCTGTGTTTAAAGAGAATGGGGGAGGAGGTATGAGTTGAATGTCTCTTCTTTCGTTCTCTGGCCTACATCCATAGCACAGGCTCACATCTGGGCAAAAGCTTGAGCTGTAAAACTGAGCTTTCATACAGCGTTATAGACATCAAACAGTTCACCTGAGGTCCAGTCGGTCCAGGTTCCCCGCTTTTACCAGGTTTACCTGCTTCCCCCTAAGCAAGCAAATAAACAAACAACCAAACATTGTTAGCTACTGAGCTACCCAGTACTGATGCCACTGTCCTCGAATATAACTGAATAAAGTATACTTAGTATTTACTTGAATGGAAACACATGGATGGAAAAATAATATTTTACTGACTAAAAGCATGAAGGCAAAGCATATTACGACTTAAGTAATGCCGACTGGAGGAACAGCTGGAGACATCATCAGTGCTGAGAATGCAATGCTAAGTGATATGCTACACTATTCCCTACTGTACAAATACAGAAGAATCGAACAAAATATAAGTGACTGAGGTGAGGGAAAAAAGGAGTACTTACATCATCTCCAGGCTTTCCTGAGGGACCAGGGGGACCACGTGGACCCAAAGGGCCCTGGAAAAAAAAATTACATTTTAAAGGAAATTTTATTTAATTCTACGAAAAATATCACAACAAAAGTTTCTTTTCATTTTTGATTCACTAACTTATATAATTCACTTCTTCATTTGAGTCAATTTTATTTATATAGCTTCCAAATCACCTTTACTTTAGTAAGCATTCTGAAAAGTAAAACTCATCCTGCATGTGTCCGGTAAGAGTTATGGTTAAAGTTATAGAGTTAGTAGGAGCGAGAATAAAAGATGAGTAGTGAGAGTTAAAATGACAGTTAAAAGGGGTGAGAGTGAAAGACAGGGAGTGATAGACATCTGAAAACACAGGAACAGAAAATAAAACACCAATTGTCTGAGTCCTAGCACTGCAAAAAAGGCCTTAGGGAAGCAATTTTGAGAACTTTGCAAGCATGGAGGCAATGAAAATCAGAGATACAGGTGGACAAAGAGAGAATTGATTGCGGATGTGGAATAGGACAAGTATAAAGAAGAGGACCAGTGGGTAGACATGTATCAGATGACATCAGGGCTACCCATGTGGTAAATTCTGGCCTCTACATTAGGGAGGCTGGACAAAGAGTCCAGCCTAATGTAAGTCGCTACCCAGTAGTGGCATACCTGTCAACACTCCCGTTTTCCTATCTCCCGGACCCCTCCGGGTTTGTTATTTCTCCCGGGAAAACTCCCACAATCTGCTTGGCCCAAAGTAAACTCTTTTATGAATAATCGGACCAATATGTTTGTCAAATGTTGACCTGTTGCCAGATTGTATTAAATGCATTATATTCACACAACCCGCACACCATATACAATTTCAACCCTTTTTTCACCTCAACCTGGCAACTTATAACCCAGTTGCGCAGTCGCAGAAAGTGAGCTTATATAGAAATGATGGCAGGTGACGGCGGTGTCCCCGCAAAGAAACTGAAATACAGTTGCATATTTCAACAGTGTTGGACACAACAATTTACGTGCATCTTACTGTGCGTTCACACTGTGCGCGTGCTGACTAACGTGCTGACTAAATACAAAGTACAAGTTAAATTATCATCATAAATTCAAATATTTTACACCAGCAACACTCTTTTGACACACGCACACACACAATGAAGAAACACATAATAAACTCAAGATTTCAGGCATTTTGATTCAAACATCATTCGTTTAATTTGTGTCCCTGTTTATATTCCTGTATAACTGAAAATATTAATATAATAAACAATTAATCATGAATTTCTCCTCTCCTCTGTATGGGAACTAATGTAGTCGAAACTTAAGTTTAACATGTCTGAGTTCTCTTGACTCTTCTGAAGAGGAACACTTCTGCTTCTTGATTTGTTGCCGCTCTAGCCCGTCATAGCTCATTAGCATAAAGTTAAATTGATTTTAACTCTCCCTTGATGCTCTTGCCAGCCTCGCCGTGCCACTCCGCACCTTGCCGCCGGCTTATATTGAAAATGAATGGCATTTGGACGCTCTTGACGCTCTCGCCGCTTACGGTGTGAACGCACGGTTAGTCATGGGTAAGGTTAAATGAGTTTGTACCACAGTGTAATGTGTTTGAACCAGTGTTAAAACTGTGATGTTTTGTTGTAATAAAATTACAAATAAAAAATATAAAGAAATATTAATAAATTAGGAGGTGATGTTTTCATTTATGTGTATTGCAATGTAAATAATACACTTGACACGTGCAGTACACGTCACAGCACGAGCTTATACCTCTTGCTATTTTCCAACCTCAACAAGTATATTACAATAAATAGAGGCATATAGAGAATACAGGCACATATCTAATTGTTGTTATAAAAAAACATTTATTTTATAAAAAGTCAAAAACTTGAGTCTTTTTCACAAAAATAACCTTAAGTCCTGCTCCCCCTGAACAATATACATCATGTACCTCAAGAGAAATTAAATAACTGTTAAGACGCAATGCCTTGTTACGCTGATAAATCAACACGATTTTGAACAGAACAAATAGAACAAAATAGAACAAAAGATGTATTGGCTGCAATGCCAGACAATGCCAACGAAAGAAGGTCCTTAAAGTTCAAATAAATAAAAACCAAGCTCTGACATTTCTGTCTGTCTGTCTGTTCATGAGACATACCGCTGCCTATTTAGTTTTTATTACGTTTTGGTCTAAATATACAGACGACAAAAACTGGTACTTGAGAGACAATAACAGTAACATGTAAATTGTACACCAACCCCCTGAACCAATTCTACTAAACTACAAGCAAAATTCCTGCTTAACACTCAAATTGCAATTCTAAAACAAAGTCTTTTGCACTACACACAATTCTCTGCATGCAGCACAATCTTCATGACGAAAATATCTTGTTTTCTCAAGGAAAACACTACCATTCAAATTCTAAAGTTAAGTGGAAAAAACTCCTAAAAACTCATCTTTTCCGGCTACACCTAACTCACTAACTCACTTCTTTTCTAACTACTCACTCTATCAAATAAAAAAAAATAAAATAAAAAAAATACCTTCTTTTGTAACTTCACTCTCTGTGTAACTCGGTAGCATTGTTGTAGCACTTGTTCACCTATTGTTGTATCGGCTATTTACCGCTTCATTGTCTCCTCGACTATTGTAAGTCGCTTTGGATAAAAGCGTCTGCTAAATGACTAAATGTAAATGTAAATGTAAGTTGTCCTACTATGCACACTGACTCATCACAATGATAAACAACTGTCACAGAGGTTTACAGTAAGCAATTAGCAAAAAGAGCTTTAGCATAAAAAGGGCAACAGGTCAGCTCTGTTTTGGAGCAATGGATGTCACCATTGGAAGCAAAGGGAGAGCCAGAGCCAGAGGAGTTTGAGTAAGAGGAGGACAAAGAGGAGGAGGACGGGGAGGACAGCGAGGGCGAGGGCAAGGACTGTAATCTCTGATGAGATCTGAGTCACTTTGGTTGATCATGTGATTAACCATGGTCTAACAATGAGGGAGGCTCGACAAAGAGTTCAGCCAAATTTGAGCAGGTACACTGTAGCATCCATTATCCGGACCTTGCGAAATGAGAATAGGTGAGAAATCTTCTTTCAATAGAAAAATGGCAGTACTACAATCTGTGGACTAATAAAGTGTGTTTCAAGTATTTGGGAAATGTATTCCTACTTTGTATTCCTACAGTGTATTTACAGTATTTTACTATTTCAGAAATGAAGGATTACCAACACAAGGCAGTCGTTAACGTCTTCTATCTCCCTAACAGCAAACCAAAATGACCAATACAGTCCTAGAAAATAATTAAATAACATTACAGCAAATGCAAAGAAAAATAATATAAAACATTGACATATTTCAAAATAATGATAGGGTAAACTTATCAACACTGGACCGCAGTCTTGCCTAGAAATGATCTGGATTGAGTAGGTCTACAGGATGCCATTTGAACACAATTCGTTCAGAGAGAGTCAAAGAATTGCAAGTAGGAAGTGAGTATGTGCAAGTGAGTCCTTTACAATCCCATAATTGATTCACTGAAACACTGTATTAATTACTGTATACATATTTCAGGATTGTACTCACAATGTTTGTGTTTTAAAATAGTGTCTACTCCCATTTCTATTTCTGATATTTTCATGTGTGTTTTAGAGATTCCCTGAGTTAGAGATGGCTGCAGTGGAGTACCAGTTCATCTTCATTTATGAGGTTGGATTAAACCTCTCATAAAGAAGAAGAAGCGGTTTGAATAATATCGGGCTATAATATCAGCATGCTATTGTTGAAGTCCCTGGCCAGTGCAGAGGAAATATTACAATGTGTGCAGCAATTATGCACCACAGTGTTATGCATGGTCATGCTGCCCCTTGGCCCCTACAACACTTCCCATCTGATCACATTCCTGGTCATAATACACAACACACTCATTCCACCAGACCAGATAGATGGGCCAGAGCAGCTCAGGAATGTTGTGATTTGGGAAAACGTAAGTTTCCACCAGGCTGCTCTGGTTCGTAACTGGTTCATTGCCCACAAACTTTTTAAGTTGTTTATCTACCTCCATATTCCCCATTCCTAAATCCTATTGAGGATTTTTTTTCTGCATGGAGATGGAAAGTGTTTGACCGAAATCAACAAACATTTACACCCCTTCTCCAAGCTATGGAAGACGCATGTTGAGATTTAGCTGTTGATCCTTTTCATGGCTTGATTCGCCATGCTAGGAGATATTTTTCCCGCTGCTTGGCCAGGGAAAACATTGCTTGTGATGTGGATAAGGTGCTGTTGCCAGACAGAAACAGAAGACATGCAAAGTCTATGCAGCATAGTTTTATTCTTTTTTATACAGTAACTATATACAGTAAATCCTGTTTTCTATGTAGACCACTGTACAATATGTGGAACTTTGTGTTGGTTGGGATGTACACTGTGTACATTTTTTTTGTGGAAAAAAATAATATATTCATTACATAAAAAAATTGAGTATAAGAACAATTTTCTCAAATATTTTACATTCCAACACACTTATGTATATACTGTCTGTAATAAGTGTAACACTGAACAAAAAAGTCCTAAGTCGTTAAGATAAATGGAGAAGTGTCTACATAGAGCACTTCAGTGATGGTTTTTTGAAAAATTATAAAATTGAAATAAGGGTTTGTGTGTGGCATTTGAAAACAAAATACCATTTTGAGAAGATTGTGTGTGTGTTTTCGGATTTATGTGTACAGTTCTGAGAATATGAGGAATGCTTTCAGAAAATGTGTTTAAACAATCAAGAAAAACTGTAATAAAACACAAGCTCCACCACTGGTACAAGTGTATCTAAACGCTTTTAGATCATTTTGAAAGTCTACTTTGGTTATTTTATGGACTATAAGAAACTTTTCAACTATCTATCAATTATTTGTTTCTATATGTCAGCAAACTCTAATCTTAGGATTGCTACATTAGTGGACTGTTAGATTAGTTGACATGTACAACTCACATCTATGAAAAATGAAACACAGCAATCAAACCTTAACACTCCATTCTTAAAATTCTTACAACAAAACCATACACGCAGGGACCATTTGAATTAATCTTTCATATCACTGCAACACACTGATCGGCTATATATAAAACTCTACAGTCTTTGTATTTCTATTTTTTCTTGTAATTTTCTCAGACTCAGTCTTCTGTAAGACGTGCACCAATTCAATGTTCTTGCTGTTGAGTTAAAAGGTGTGCCTGATTCTCATTTCTTCCATTCTTGCAATGTTCTATAAATGGTTTACCCATTGCCTTTTGTGCTGGTGTTGTCAGGTGTGTATGTAAGTGCCTGGAAATGTAAGATTAGTTTTCCATTTTGAACAGATTGTTTACCCAATGATAACAGGCGATTTTATTTGTGAACAATGTGTCTAATGTAAGAAAATGTGTGTGGTTTTTTGTAATAAATGTGTAACAGATTTGCAAACAAAGTGAAAAGTTGACATGTGTTTAAGCTATGGTTACACTGTGTTTAAGGTATGCTACAAGAAGTTTAGGTATTGAGCCTTTGATCTAAGCATTGGGTTTTAGTATTTAAGCAATTGGCAAAACTATAATAATCTCCGTAATAACTTTTAAGATATGGAAGTTAATTGATAAATAAAATTTATATATGATCCATTTACAAAATGTCGTTTACTGAATTGCTGCATGTGTAGAACCTGTTGCTAAAGAGAGTGTAAGTTATTAGTTCTGATTACTGTTATAGTTTAGTGAGTGTGTTGTCTTTTTTTTAATGCATTGCTTTGCCATAAAGGGTGATCAAGTTATTCTTTACATCCCTAGCACTCATTATCCCGGAGCTATAAGAGCTGTAAGTTTGAGCTATCAGAATTTGATTGCAATTAAAGTAAGGCTATTGTGTTGATAATTTACAAGGGTGTATACAGCTTTTTCACTGATTGTGTCCTCATGCATGTATGTGTCTGGTGAGTTTGCGTGAACTCATCAGATTTTCAAGAGGATGAAACAGTTCTTGTGATACTCAGAGACTTTAACCTGCATCTTGAGAAATCCTCAGCCGCTGACTTCAACAACCTCATTGTATCATTTGACATCAAGCAACTTCCCACGCCAGAAACCCACAAGTTTGGGAATTTACTTGATCTTGTCTACACACGCTACTGCTCCAATAATCACACTCATTTAACCCTGCTTCACACATCTGATCATTTTCTTGCCTTCTTGATCTCAACCTGACCGCACCGGACATCACACCCTCTTTAATGCTTATGACTTTTAGACACTAACTATGCCCTCTCTCTTCTCTCACGCTATGCTCTGTTGCCTCCTCAATGCTCCCTCCCCATGACAAGCTTGCCTTTTAAAACACTGACAGTGCCACTCACTCTTTGTGTTACATCCTGCTTAGACCACTTGTGCCCGCTTGCACCTTGTCCGGCCTGTGCAACCCCCTGGTCACGTGGCTATCTGATGTCAAACAGATCCAGGCTCCGTTCTGCAGAGACAAAGCCCGCTTTAAGACGGGACACTCCACAGAGACTGCGCTGCTTTCAGTTGTTAAAGACTTTTGGCTGGCAAGGGCAATCTTTAAATACTCAATTCTCATCCTACTGGACAACTCTGCTGCTTTTGACACCGTTAACAACTGAAATCTCCTTTTTGCTCTCAAGGCAATTGCTGTCCAGTGGTTCCAGTTGTACATATCTGTTAGATCCTTCAGGGTTTCGTGGGGAGATAAAGTTTAAAAAATCGCAACATCTTAGCAGTTCAATGCTGGGAATGCTGGAAACGCAGCTCTTCTCGATCTACGTGACATAATTGAGATCCGTTATTCGAAAGCATAGATTTTCCTATCACTGTCATGTGGACAACACGCAGCTCCACGTTGGGTTTTATCCTGGAGATCAGACAATTTTGGGCCATGTCCCAGAATGCCAAAATTACATCTCATTCTGGATGAAGAACCGTCACCTACAAGTAAATCTTGCAAAAACTGAACTTCTTGTCATTCCAGCCAACTAAAATACCCATCATGACCTCTCTTGGATCATCCATTATTGTGCCCTCTCATTTATACTGAGTTGTTTCCAGACCAGATTGTGGAGAAAGGACCCCTGGGGCACGGAAGGACAGTGGAGACCGGGACGACTAGAACCCCAGATGCAGATCCCTTGCAAGACCTTGCCTCAGATGACCATCAGAGTGGGACCGCAGGAGACAGATGTTTCTTCTCTGGACCAGATGGTGGGTCCGGAACTAGAAAAAGCCCTCTACAGCCCTCGAACCAAGCAAAGTCCAGGACAAGAACACCATGGATACCAACCCCCTGCGAAGACTTCGCCTGTGACGATCATCGGGATACGACCACAACACACAGATGTTTCCTCTTCATTCTGCTTCAGCTTGGACTTGAACTGCTGGATTCGTCTGGTTAGAGGAGAACTGGCTCCCCAACTGAGAACTGGCTCCCCAACTGAGTTATGGTTTCCTTGCCGCTGTCGCCTCTGACTTGCTTAGTTGGGGCCACCTCATTTACAACGATAACGTTGATTTGATTGAATTTGAATGCACAGACACTTTTTAAGTAAACAAAGAGGACATCAACGAATTGAAGATGAATGCATAGACACCATAAAAACTGAACAGAGATAACGTCCCCGAATTCAATAATACATTGCCTTTAACTAACATTAATCATTATGACACACTGTTTCACTAATTATTGTTGTTAAGCTGCTTTGATGTAATGTATTTTGTCTAAAGCGCTATATAAATAATGGTGACACTGACATTGACATTGACATTGCCTGAGTAGTCATCGATTATCAGCTAAACTTCACCGACCATGTTATCAGAGCTGCCAGATTAGAAAGCATAAGGTTGATCAGACCATTCCTCTCGGAGTATAATATACAAAGCCTAGTCTTGACTCTGGTCCTGTCCAGGCTTGGCCATTGCAATTTTCTGCTTGCTGGACTATTGCGACGGCAAGAGTGATTTTTAAAGAAAAGAAAAGACAGCATATCGCACCTCTTTTCACCAAGCTACATTGGCTCCCCATAGCAGCTCATTTTGAATTCAAAGCTCTTCTTAAAGTTTACAAGACCACCACAGGTTCAGCAACCACCTACCTTCACTCGCTGATTCAAAGGTATTTGCCCTCTATGAAAAAGGAGGAATCAAGCTATCACAACATGTTTGTCAAACTCAGCCTCTATCTTTGATAATGCCCAAAACCTCATATCTTCTGTTTACATGCAACCAATTTTGTTTACTTTTTCCTCCCACTGGTCCTCCACTTGATTAATTTAGCAAACTCAGTGTAGCACTTTTTCATCTATTGTTATCTAAGCTATCTACAGCTCTGATGTCTGCCTGATTTTTCATAAGTAACTTTTTTATTAAAGAGTCTGCTAAATGCCTGAATGTAAATGTCTTGGAGCGAACCCCATACTGTCGTCTTCGACACAAAGTCGAGAGACCGACAGAAAGGGAACAACCATGATGTGGAAATGACAGAGAAATAAAAAATCTAACAAAAACTTTCCACAAGGGGGCAAAAGATACAATAAACAATAACAAGTCTTTTGGTAAATAACTACCTGTGGGCAAATTGTTAGGCAAGTTGTATTTTTGAGGATTACTTTAGTTTTTTTACAACTATAGTGCCCATGATCAATTAAAAATGTTAAAATCCTCAAATTTGAACAATTAAGTAGCGAAATTAAAGTTAATAGAAGTCTTAAGAGAATATCTACATGTACACCATTATTAGCAACTAAATGAAAAACTACCTTGCAACTAAAAGAAAAACGAAGATATTCCCAACTTATTTCTATATTTTCATGTGTTAAAGGGAGATTAATAAACATACTCAAAATGTACATAATTTTTTTTTTTTAGATTTTACAAAAAACCTCTGTGACCAATATAGCCGCCCTTCTTTACGTTAGCTGTCACAAGCCTTCCATTCACAGAGTCAGTCAGTTTCTTGATCCGTATAGAATTGTTTTTGTGTAGCTGCAACTACAGGCTCCCAGACACTGTTCAGAGAGGTGTACTGTTTACCTCCACTGTAAATTTTCTACTAAAGAAGGGCCCAATATTTCTCAATAGGGTTCACGTCAGGTGAAGAAGGCTGCCATATCAATGGTTTTCCTCAGGTCTTTTCTGGCCAGCTGCAGTGGAGTACTTTGATGCATGTGATGCAGCATTGTCTTGCCTAAAAATGAAAGTCTTCTTAAATGATGGATACTTTTTCCTATATCACTGCTTAAAGAAGTTGTCTTCTTAAAATTGTCAGGAGGTTTGAGAGTTTATTTTCACTTCATTTTCAATACGAAAAGGTCCAACTAGCTAATCTTTAATAAAACCTGCCTATACCAGTGCCCAACCTCAACCTTGCTGGCATCTGAGTCGAATTGGAGCTCTGTGTGCATTACTGATCCAACCACGGGCCCTTCCATCGAGTCCGTGAAGAGTTCCTCTCATCTCATTAGTCCACAAAACCTTTGAAATATCTGCCTTCAGATATTTCTTGACCCATTCTCTAGGTTTTAACTTATGGGTCTTATTTAGAGGCATATTAAGCAGTCCAGGTAGATTGCGGTTGTGGAATATGGCAGCACTGGAGAATATAGGGTTCCTGGTAGCTTCATGTTTGCATCTTCTCAAATCTAAGGCGGTTAACATGCGTCTTTTCTTCTTGACACGCTTCATGCCTCCCTGTTGAATATTTGCTAAAAGAACGTTGATATTTCTGTGATCATGCCCCATTATCTTAGATATTTCAAGAGTGCTCCATGCCTTTGCAAGACTTTTTTTTAAATTTCATTGTCAGTAAAATCTCTTTTAACCGTGGAGAACAAACTGCCTAATTAATTATCATGCGGACCTTGACATAGGGTGTTGATATACTTAAAATACAGAAAATGTTTATGTTGTGTGTACAGTTTGGAAAAAAAGAGTTTCCCAGTTTCTGAAACTGGGTTTCAAAATTCAGATTTTATGAAGCAGCATGTGTGTAGATTAAGAGACAGGAATATTTAAGCAATAACCACAGTATTTTTCAACTGCTTAATGAACTGTTTGTTGTGGATAATGAGTACATACGGCTGATCCAGGCTCTCCGGCCTCTCCTGGGTTCCCCTGAAATCCTTGGGGGCCCTGCAGTATTAACAGAGAGAGAATTATTGTCTGTGTGTGTGTGTGTGTGTGTGTGTGTGTGCTGTGTGTGTGTGTGCTGTGGGTTTGCTTGTGTCTGTGTGTGAGTGTGTTCATGTGTGTGGGTGCCTGTGGGCATGATTGTGTGTGTACTTGTCTGTGAATGCATGTGTGTTCTTTTATTAAAAGTGAAAAGAATCAGTGCTAAACTATGTTAAAGAGCATCTTCAGCTTACATATACCTTTACTGCCCTCAGTCTTCAAAAAGAATAAAAGTTTTCCCTTACTGTGACTAAACAGAAACATGTACTCACAGAAGCTCCATTTGGGCCTGGTGGTCCTCGTGGTCCCATCGGTCCCTGAGGAAGAAAACATAAATTATACATACATATTTGGTCAGAATTCGTATTCTTTTATGAAAATGTTCACTATGAATGGCAGAAGTGCTAGATCTGCCTGTAAAAAATTAGAGGAACTCAATGGCACACCAAGGCTTAGAGAATTCCAGACACTCAATGGACCTTGTGCCGGAAATCAGCTAAAGTGCTCTGAACCCTTCATACTTACCAACAATAAAACCTTGAACCCACTAGAAAAAACAAGTTGAAAATCTCAAACCTCTCATTGGAATCATGCATGTCTGCTCTACAAAAGTACATTTCATACTCCAACTGAATCAATTATTTGTAAGGCTGTTACAAAAAAAATACTGGGCAGAAGCCAAAGAAAACATGGGGTAGTGGGGTGACATCCCACATGTCCCCAGAGAGAGAATAAAGTGAGGCCGAGCTCATGAATGTATTTCAGTGTTTAAGTTACTTAAGTTCAGTTAGTCTAGATTACTATCTAACTAATAGATCAACTATAATCAACCATTTACACTTTGTTTGATTTCATACATTACAACATGAATATAATATGTTTATAAAAACGAAAGACAAATCGGATGTCAAAGTTAAAAGTGTGCTCTCACCATTGGTCCCTGCATCACACCCATTTGGGCTGAAGATTTATCATCAAATCCACCAGCCATCTGAGCAGCAAAGTTCTGAAAAACATAAATGGTTGTGGTCAATGATAACACTCAATTCTTCTAAACTGTTTACACAACAAATAAGAGCATTTTGAGCTACAGGAGGATATTTGATTTGACCTGAATTCATAGTTTGATTTGTTTAGCAAAAATCCAACTATGGCTTACTACAACCACATAAAAGTTATACTGATGGGTCTGAACAAATTTAAAAGTACTGACATTCACACTGCTTTCAAAACTGCTGTTTTGCTGGTGTACACATTACACATTTATCTTTATATACAGTCTTAATGACAATCCCCATTTAATTTAAAAATCATTACTCTTCAGACTACCCTCCCACCTCATCTGACTTGGCCACACCCTTATCAAATTGTATAAGAAAACGCTGCTGAAACAGTAACACTTCCAGAGTACTTTAACTATGATTTATACAAATGATAATAAATCTGCTCATATGATTTACAGTAAAATTATGTTTTGTCAGTACAAATTTACACTATTAATGTACAGATTAACATAAACACAGGTAACGCTTGACTAGACAGAACAAAGATACTGCTACACCATGTCAGGCATGAGCTGAATTCATGTCACATCAAATATCCTCCTGTAGGTCAAATGATCTTGTGTGGGGTGCTTGATAAAAACACACAAACTTATAAATTCACTGATGATTTGAATCACTTCTGATCTGCCACGAAGCAATGGATGAGCATCTATTTTCTCACAAGTAGTCTAATGAGTGAATTTTGTCTAATTCTGTTCAGTGAACACAATATTTGACCTAAAAGACATTATCATATTTTTTAACCTAGTCCTTTCCACACCAAGCACATTTCAAAAAGACTCACAGAAGTTCAACTAGGAATGGTAAACTAAAATGAAAGGGAAAAACTTTGTGTCAAAAATGTTTGTGGCAGCCATTGTAGGAAGGTTATTCTTATATCAGTAGACATTAATAATTTATTAATGATCTGAACAGCTCTACACATGCTAATGAATGAAAATGAAGAGCTCCTGATCTATCTAGAGATACTAACTCCTACAAATTCAGCATGAGACACAAGCTTTTTCATGTTCTCAATCCGACCAAACAAATCATACCAAAATAACAAGCAAACTTTAATACAATCACCAACGGTTGGAGGTGACGAGCACAGAATTCTTACTATGCAGTTGCCTAGTCAATGTAGCCATTAAGTCAGATTATGACAAGGAATTGTTTTATATACTCTTAACTACTGTAACTGTTTTATCCAATAATGTCCTGCTGGTTTGATGATGGTGACATGTTGTGTTATTTCTGTCTGATGCTTTCGTTGGAGTGATGTTGACGTCATGCAAATGGTGTTTTTATCATTTTGTTCTTAACCATATTTACATACACTGTTTGTGTGGCACATAAGGGAATATTCAAGAAGGTGTGGTTGTGCTGGTCTATTTTGATAAAACCTGTTTTTCTCAAAGAGATTCCTGGCTACTCTAGTGCTTTGGATAAAAGAGCAAATGTAACTGAAGGTATCTATAATACATCTTATCATATACACTAAATGAAGGTGTACACAAGCATATTGTTATTAGTGTAAACTTGATAATATTGTTTTAAGATCTCTCTTTAAGATATAATGACATTGCAGAAATACTTACTCCACCAAGGCCAGGAGTTCCATTTGGCCCCGGGGGTCCGGGGGGGCCAGGGTTTCCAGGGATACCGGGCTCACCATCTCTGCCACGTGGTCCAAGACTTCCCTGCACAAACACTTTTGATGAATTAATCGTGAAAAGTAAGGGAGACAGGTTATTTCAGCTCATATAATTGTAGGTGATATTAAAGCTCTTGTTTACATAATTCTTTCGTCTTTTTAGTGCAGTTTCAAAAATTGGACGCATGTCCCAGTTGTTTCGCGAGCGTTACAGAGCTATATTGTGGTTGTTGCTTTATTATACTATAAACTTAAACTGTATAGAATATATTATACTTATATATACATACAAATATACATATATATAAGTAAAGTTGAGGAGTTGCAAACCTTCTCGCCTTTATCTCCTCTCTCTCCCCGGGGTCCTTGTTCTCCAGGCGGTCCCTGTTAGTTAAAGAAAAGAAAGAAATGAGATCTACCTTAACACGCTGCAACACAACCACTTAAGCAAGCCCAGAGAATTTCAGGAATTCCAGAAGCATTTGTACCATAGGCCCGGCCGGTCCCCTTGGCCCCACAACCTGAGGAAAAATCAACAGAAAGTCAAAGTTAATTATCATGAAAAGCTTTCTGCTTTCAAACAAACATGGAAGGAAAATGACAGAGACTTCATTAGAACTCTCTTACTGAAAACACACATATGAAAACTTACATCTGTAATGTCTCCAGGTTCCCCCTTTTGTCCCTGTGAGAGCATCCATCATATGATTTTATAAGTACATATTTATCTTTAACTGCAAGTCACATAATCGTTATCATTTTTATTTTACAAAGCATGCAGTGCGTCTAATGTAATTAAGATTTAAGATTTTTCATGGCAGACTAAACACATTTGAAGCAGACATGTAATCACAGTTTATTAGTCGGTCTGATGCAAAAACACATATTAAACACACAGACTCACCTTCACACCTGGCAACCCTGTGATCACACAGAAAAACGAGGAAAGAAAACACACAGTTAGAAAATCACCCAACACAACCTATAACTGGTAATATAAGTGATAATAATATAATTCTGAACATTGTCTGTAACATGGTACATTATCTTCTGTACCAGAGTCTTTGGTTATGGACACTGGTACATATAATAAATCTTGTGATTTTGTCAAGCGTGCGTGATTGTAATTCACCACATTATGAATACACATGTAAATGAGTCCATGTCATTAACTGTATGTGTTTCATGAGGAATTGTAAAGGTTAATAAAGGTAAATCCTACATAGGAATGGTATACTCTTTTAAAGTCTTCTATGAGATAAAGACTGGCCTGGAACTCAATATGTCGTCTGCTCCATGTCTAAATGATTCCCATATGTGTCCATCAGCAAAGAAGACAAAGCAAGCACAGTCTCTCATTCCTCTCTCTCTCTCTCTCTCTCTCTTCTCTCTCTCTCTCTCTCTCTCTCTCTCTCTCTCTCTCTCTCTCTTTCTCTCTTTTATGTGATTTGTTGTGTTGTTTAAAAAACACAAACTTTTTTTATACTCCTAAAAATAAAGGAGCTTAAAAGGCAGTGTAATAGAAGAATCATTTTCGGTTCCAGAAGGAATAATCTTCAAAGAACTGTCTCCATACCTTTTTTACCATCTGAAAACATTTTTCACAACAAAAAAATATGTTAAAGGTTCTTCACCTTTTTGGACACAAAAGATCTTCTATGGCACAGTGAAGCCCATTTATTTTGAGTGTTTATAACTCCATGAGGAAGAAGATATCAAGGATCATACTTCAGATGCCTTTACAAATGAATCCCAAAAGCAAGGAAACAAATGCCAGCAGAAATGTAATTTATTTATGGAGCTGTAAGGAATAAATAAATTACAACCAGAGGAGGAAGACGGCTGGTCAGCGGCACAGACTGGGCAGCACTCCCCAAACGGTATCTCAGGTTTGGGACAGTTCTTCAGCTCCTCACAGACGATTTCATCACACAAGACCATGCCTGTGTCACAAACGCAAACTCGACATGGCTCCGGTTTCCAAACATCCTTGTCACTATAGCGCTGGCCATCCTGCATACAGCTACCTGGATCCTCTGTTTGAGCGTGAGCAGAAGAAGGGCTGTGAGAAACACTTTGTCTTCTATGAGATGAAAAGCATATGTGTAATAGATAACTGCTAAAAATAAATCATGTTAGTGAGGGTGTACTGAAAGTAGACAAAGATGAATGCATGACAATGGTTGTATTGTCACATTCATTTAAATCCACCCCTCTAGATGGCAGCACAAAATATAAATGAATGATGAATTCAAGACATGAACAAAAATTTTTTATATATTCTGGGCAAACTATACTTTAAAGATTCATTTGATTGTTTATTTAATCATGTATAATGTATATCGATGTGGAAAAAGGTAAGGGACCATTTCAAGAGACCATACTCAGTTTTTCTAAATATTCTATTTATAATTACATGTTTAGGTGAAATTATTATTATAGTTAATATATATATATATATATATATATATATATATATATATATATATATATATATATATATATATATATATATATACACACACACACACACACACACACACGCACACACACGCACGCACGCACGCACGCACGCACGCACACACGCACACACAGATTTATATATATATATATATATATATCTATAGATGTTCTCTTAACTTTTTTCAACTTCTACATTTATGCAGTATACATGACTAAAAAAAACAAATGAATCTTCAAAACCAAGAGGCTGTCTTTGTAATGTACATACAGGAGTTACCTTTACGGTTTGTTTATTTGCTTTAAATTCTCATAGACCCCATATGGCAATGAATGAAGCCTTTCTGAAGAGTAAAGACTGAGCAATTCACAAGTGTCTGATGAATCTAAACACTCAGAACTGCCAGTTTAAACATGCCATAAAGAAATGAGAACAGAAAACTTTCATTCATTTGCATTTCTCTTCATCATTATGTTGTGCATTGTTTGAGAAAAGATTGAGGAAAAAGAGGAAAGCTGTGGAAAATTGACACAGCTGGCACAAGGTTTTTATCTGCTTTTCCGATATCTTTCAGACTCTCTGGACATCAGATTTTGAAAACAACAAATAGTGGCATGAGTGAAAGTTTAAAAGATGATGACCTGTCTCTCTCTCTCTCTCTCTCTCTCTCTCTCTCTCTCTCTCTCTCTCTCTCTCTCTCTCTCTCTCTCTCTCTCTCTCTCTTTATCTCTCCCTCTCTCTGCCTCTCTCTCTCTTTTTCTCTGCCTGTCTAGATGGCTCTTAAGTTAACGCTTATTAACCTATTGGTTCTCTTTTACATCAAGTATGCTGTCCGACAAGCTGGTTTCCTTCCTCCCTAAAAATAACAGAAAAAAATGTGCCTTGATGAATTATAATAGCTGTTTTTGTCTATTCAATGTTTTTCCAATAACATGAGAGTGCCAGACATTCTTCTTTTTTCACATGAAATTCTGAGCCGGCGGGTGCAGCATCAGGAATAACGCACAAACCAGATGGAAACACTTTAACAGAAGAGCTTCGAAGCCTAGCTCTGACTTAAACCTTTTCAGAGTAGATGAATAAAGGACAAAAAGGGTCTTCATTAATCTGAAAAGTTTTGGAGCAAGCCTGGATTTGCCCTGCCGGCCCCTGACAGCAAAGGAATGTGAGCAGCTGAGCCTTTAGGCCACCAGCAATGAATCAGCTACAAACACCTACATCCAATAATCATCCTCAATCAATATCAATGAAATCAGCCTAAACACTAGTAGTTGCAACGCGTACAAATGACCTCTTGCTCTCATCCCTCATCCCCAAATATGTGTACACTTTACCAGAGTAAAAGCAAAAAAATTATACAATAAAAAATTTAACTAACTCAACAAGCAAGTGTGTGCATGTGGGAATTTCCCGGAGGGATGAAATAAATGTCTAGAATTCTTCCAAACTGCATCCTCTGTATCCTTACCATACACAAAAAAACAACCGCACCATACACAATAAAGAACAATCCAAATCTTAACTAAAAAAAGATGTTGCATCACTTCCACAACACACATAATTTTGTTGTTAGCTTTACTATTTATTCATGAATGTATGCAGATAAATACACAAAGACACAAAATTTCCTGTGGTTTAGAAAAGAACACAAACTTACGGTCATACTCCTCCTGACATCTGACAACAGCCAATAATGTGATAAAGAGAAAGAGACTCCACGGATGCATCCACACCATCATATCAAAATATCACACACATACAGAGATAAGCGTCAAATATAGTGTCCTACAGATGGACACTAAAGCTCAGGCCATACACCTCTCAGAGAGCACAAATACAAGCTTAAGCCCTTCCTTCACCAGAACCCCCCCATGAAGCTACTGAAATCTGAGAAGTCTCTCTCTCTCTCTCTCTCTAACTCTCTCTCTCTCTCTCTCTCTCTCTCTCTCTCTCTCTCTCTCTCTCTCTCTCTCTCTCTCTCTCTCTCTCTCTCTCTCTCTCTCTCTCTCTCTCTCTCTCTCTCTCTCTCTACAAATATTTCTTTCAAGAACTTCAAGAAAAATAACACTCCACACTTGAAAAAAATTTCTAACTTAGAGTGTTCATAATACACACCTTAAAGAAATAACCACTGAAATCTTTATTCTTCGTTCATATAGTTACCCACTTAAATAGATTTCAACATACATTTATAATACATTTTTACAGGTCAAAGATCAAATTCCTCGACTATTGTAAGTCGCTTTGGATAAAAGCGTCTGCTAAATGACAAAATGTAAATGTAAATGTAAATTACAGTTCTAATCAAGTACTCTTAAAATCCAGGAATGAGTACTTGCTCTGCCCCTTTTACCTATGATGCATAATGAGTTGAGTTATTTTCAGTTATAATAGCATAGCAATGGCACAAAAACAGAACAATTGCATGGTGTTCATTATAATAATGTGATTTTGTCACAAAATACTGATGTACAGTGTCATTATATTAAAAAACTATACTTTTCTGACTAAATCGAATATCGAAATAGAAAAAAATATTTATTAGGCTAACAGAATGTTCTAATAGATTGATCTCCTTCATAGTGTGGAATGATGCATATCACCCACCTGGAACCTACATTCTCCAGTGATGGCATTCTTCCAAGTTAGCTTGTCACCCTGGTGCTGTCCTTACTCTTTCGCTGGTCAACCAGCTCTTTTGGTGGCCATCTAAGGTGTGGGACACTTGTAATTTCATAGCAGCCTTCCCAGTCAGCGGGTTTATTCAGGCTTCCAACCAGGCCTCCTCCGACACTGCCAACACCCTCGAGACCCTGGTACCACATTGATTTGGAATTTTTCACGGGGTTCTGCCTATCCTGTCAGCAAGGACGGTATTCTGGTGGACGTGGTTCCTGACAGGGCTCCTCATTTCATTTCCAAAATTTTTACCGATTTTTGTCAACTTTTATGGGCGACTGCCGGCCTGTCCTCCGACTACCAGCCGCAGACCAATGGTCAGCCAGAGCTGGCCAATCATCACTTATCAAACCAAGAGATGTCCTGCGCTATGTCACTTCAGCAGAACTGTTGTCATGGAGTCTCACATTAGCTATGGTTGAGTATGCACACAACTGTCTCATGGTCTCGTCTACAGGGCAAGTGGCATCTAGCCATCTATCCATCCATCCATCCATCTATCCATCCATCCATCCATCCATCCACCATCCTATCTACAGATTATAGGGGGTGGTAGATAGATCTATCTACCATCCCCTATGTTTCATGCATTTGTTTGTAGATACTACTTGGAGGATTGCCAGACAAGCCCTTATCCGCACCGGTACACGCAACAAGGAGTCTGTTGAATGTTGCTCCAGACACCCATGTTACATCTGGGGCTGAGGGTTTGGCTATCTGCCACTGATTTACCATACATACATAATAAGTTAGGACCCAAATTTATCGGCCCTTTCAAGATCACCATGGCACTGAACACGGTGACGATTTGGCCAGTATTTCATGTTTCCAAGATCAAGCCTGGTGTCAGTTCATCAAACCCAGATCTTTACCCCTCCACCCCTCCCAGAATTGTTGACGGGTCGCTAGCTTCCGATTCCTCTAGGCGATGGGAGAGAGGCCATTCGTTTTTGTTAGACTGGGAGGGCTGCGGCCAAGAGGAGAGTTTCTGGAATCGGGCTTGTGACATTCTGGACCACGTTTTTATTGAGAACTTCCTCTGGATTCTTTACGCTCTGTAGGTTTAGTTGGTCTCTTTTTTTCCACTGCGTTGTATGATCTGGTCTCTCCCTCTTCTGTGATACAGCTAATTAGATGTATTGAAAGGTCTTTGTGTAGCATTAACCTGTACCTTTTGCTCGTTCTCTGACTTCTAATAAACTGTGGGTTATGTGACCAGTCTATGTTTGTCTGTTGTTTGGTACACAATGTGTTTTTGCTGTTTTGCTGCATGTTCTTACTTAATCTTTGTTGTACTTTGTCCAGGAACTTTTGGCACAAACTTAATTTGTTGTCCACGGCTCAACCAGTAAGGCCGGACGTGAGCCTCTCAGAGACACGCTTGGAGGAATCACAGCGCTGTCTCCATTTTAAGTTTCAATTGCTAATTTTGTTCATTTTGTGTTTTATTGTGTTGCATGGCTTATAAATTCTCTTCTTGCTTTTGAGTCTTTCTATTCTGCAAGACATTTTGAATAAATTTTAAATCATGAAAATCTGACAGAAGAATTTTCAGATGTTTAATGCATGTAAAAAAACCGATGCAAATACAATTTTCTTATTCTCTTTAGCAGAGATTTGCAATGAAGGAACTATTGATTAATTTAGTCTAAAGTGAGTCTTAACAAAAGAAAGTATATATTTGAATAAGTTTATTAAGAATAATATAATGCATGACACAATGGACATGATGCAACTGTGAGCCTAATGTTTGTTTCATGTATCTCTATCACAACAGAGGGCAAATAATTCTTTAATTTTTAACGACGTCAACTGTGGTCATTTTTGCAATTAAAAGTCTCTTATTAAAAGTCACTACTGTTTTGTCTCTGTGCTGTGTTTATTTGTTTGGCCATATTCCACACTCTCCATCCTAGTGATGTTTGGTTCGTGAATGAATCTTTCTTTTGAACCGGCCATTTTGGTTTGTCAAATCGATCTTAATCGTTCTAAATGGTTGGCATCCACTCTAAGTACTGAATAACAAATAACTTAAATTACTTTCTTGCGTTTCTGGCTGTCCCTCTGACATTACAAAAAACATTTATTCTCCTACTCCAACAGTACAGTGCTAAACTTAACTAGTGTTTGAAGAGAACACGAGCGAGTAATACTTGAGCTTTTTGTTGGGACACGCCCCATTGAAAACCATAAATACTGCGCAATGCATGAAAGTTTTAAAGCAAATAAAACTTTCAAATGCAGTTGTGTAATATAAAAAAACCACATTTCATTGCATTTAATTATCACTGTATGTAAAATGTGTAATAGTATAAAATATATTATACATTTTTATGACATGATTAGTGGATTATCACTGTATACACATGGATCTGTAGACCTGTATACATTCATGCCACTGTTAGAGTGGTTCTAACTCATGACTCACTGAACCAAGCGCAGTTACTTTGGGACATTTCAGATTGAGAACCAATTAACCAATGATACTATTATTATTATTAATGTGCACAATAAGTTGTGCTTTGGTTACACGTGAACCAAGGTCTTAAATAAGTGGAACTATCTTGCACAACATAACTAAACTTTATAATTATTGTATTAACTTATGCATGAATCATATCGTTTCTATAGCACACTGCTTAATATAAATGTCTTCACTTAATAGCTTTAAGACTTAAACTTCATAATTTTCAAATCACTGTGCCTGTATTTGTATGTTTTAGTTGCATTTTAGAAATGCGTCAGAACATCATTCTGACCGGCCGAGATGTTAGACTAGTGACGTGACATTCAGCCAAGTATGGTGACCAATACTCAGAATTTGTGCTCTGCATTAAACCCATTTAACACACACAGAGTAGTGAACACACACACACTAACCGTGAACACAGAACCGTAGCAGTAGGCAGCCATTTTTTCTTTGGCGCCTGGGGAGCAGTTGTTGGTTCAAAGGCACCTAAGCACTCTCTGCCAACCTGTGATTGCTCTACCCCATAAAAGAGCCGAAACAGACCAACTGAAAGAGATCTTTTAAAATAATATTTGTTCTCACACCATTTTTGTTGTTCTTATTACTGTACATTTGTTTATCTAATTCCGTTTGTTCTCTTGTTTGAATTATTAACCCGTTTATACATACATTAGGAGTAGTGGGCAGGTAAGAATTGTGGAAGACGTAGCCTACTGTAAAAATTGTATTAGCTCAATAGGTAAGAAGTGTGTCAAAACCCATATTTCTTCACATATTTTTGGTTAGAGAACGTAGGTAAAGCAGGGTGTCTCAGACTAAGAAGATCTATTCTTTAGCTGTCTTTATTTTGGGACTAGGCAGGTAAGAGGGTTTAATCATGAGCTAGGTTTGTTTTGTTAAGGTTTGTTTCTTTGCTTAAGCACACCTCCTGTCCCTTCTTTTCTCCCCTTCCCTAGTGGTACCCTAGAGTTCCCTAGTTATCAAAATAAATAATAATAATATAAATGTTAACCTTCCTACATCATACACCAATACCACCTAGAATGTAACATTTATGGGGGCTCATCGGGGATGAATATTAATATCTGGGATTATGAAATTATTATTATTTTTTACTAATAATCATGAAATTATTATTATTTTTAGTGTCAACATATTTTGGTGGTAGGCTTGAGTGTTATTTTGGTGTGGTAGGTCTAGCTGTTGCTGTGTGATTATATATTCATGGTTTATTTGGCATTGGAATAACCAGCTTTTTATTTACAAAAGTTTATTCAGAACCCAACCATTGAACAGTTTGATAAATGCAGGAAGGTTAATCTCTTTCACGGGCTGAACATTTCCGAATTTCTGTTTGTAAAGCAGGTGCTGCGACTTCCCAGCTACGAGCTGCGTAGGTTCTCTGCATGGCTGGATTTTATTGCAGTTTTTGCAGGAAATTTTTATCTGTTGAGTGTCCTCTTACAGCTTTGCTTAGTCCATCAGAATCTTTTGTTAAGTCTTGTGATTGTTAAAAAGCATTTGAGAGTCTGAAGGCCCATAAATGCACCTGTGTAGCGGGGTCCTGATTTTGCCTAACCTTTTAAACTTGTAGGCATGTATGCAGTACTCCTACTAGTCGACCACCCTGTCTGCTTATCAGTTAAACTTTTCCTCTATTGAAGAAGAGAAGTTCTGTCACTTTTACTATCTCTGCAGTTTTTAAGTTGATGTTTTTTAAGTTAATTATTTTTTGTGCCCCTGTGAAAATGTCCCATGTAAAATTTGTAAACTGTTTGAGATTGAGGTATCATCTGTTCTTTCATGTGCACGTGCACGGTGATGAAAAATTTATTGTAGGATTAATTAAAAAGAAAATGGTGAACAGCCTCGTGAAACTATTAACCTGGTTTAGATTAGTATGGTTGTATCAATATAAACCGGCCTCAAGTGTCTTAACACAAGAAACAGGTCAGTCTCAAAAAGACACACACAGGGAGTACAGAACCATGACGTAACCCCAAAAAAACTTTAATGAAATCAGATAAACATTTAAATTAAAGCATATCATCAACAGAAAACGAACAGTACCTAACAGTGTATTGATGGGTGCTGCTCAAAATGAGTGACACAAAAGTTTTTTCCAAAGTAATCTTAATATACATGAGTTTGTGCCTTCCCACCAGCGGGTTACCCATTGTTTTGTACAAAATTAAAGACTTGTCCAGCATTGGGTCTCCTTGCGGTGGATCTTGACAGCATGATGACCGGGGGATTTCACATTGAACTCTTTGAAAGAAACTACACTGTAAGAGAGAAACGCATCAGCATATTAAGTGCATCGTGTAATCCAAAATGAACATCCAAACACAATTTAAAGCTGCATGCAAAAAATTACAACACAGACACAAAATGGGAATGCAGACAATTTGCCCAATATTTCCTTCATCTCTGTCAGAAAGGGCAGAATATTAGGAAAGTGATACATGCAGCAGTTTTCAACTCAAACATGATTACTTCCATTACATTTTCAAAGGACCAGAAACATGTACATGGGCATTGATGTACATTCACCACTTGCAGCTTTCAAGGAAAGGACGGAACACAGATGGTAAAATATGATAAAAAAAATTTATTAACAGAACGAAGACAGGTAAGTGACTAAACATTTCTTGATAATAAAGCTTTGCATTTGGATTTACATGGGTTCTTGATAAATACTGGATAAATTCTCCTGAGAAAAAGGTGAAACCGGAGCCAACGTTGATGTAACATGGGTTCTTTGCAGGACACAATGGAGATCAAGACAAACAACATGGTAACTTGTGTAACTCGGTACATCAGACAGGACACCACTGCTGAGGGAACACAAAGGGAAACACACTGTAGACCACCGGATACAAGACTAAGATATTATATTAACGGGTGTTCACTGACCGTCGAGACCCCTTTCTATTGTGAAGACGAGGCTAGGCGGTGAGTGAACTGTGGTGTGTGGCTTTATAGAGGTGATGATGAGTGACAGGAACAGGTGTGGCTAATCTGAATTCAAGTGAAGGTGATCTTTCAAATTGGGAGCCTTGCCAATCATGACAGCAGGAGTGGAAAAACCCAGATTGGTTATTTTCTCCATAAGTTAATAAATACATGATAAAAAGCTATTTTTAACTAATATTCAAGATTTAGAAATGGCTCTATGATTGTCAATGAGTTGTAATGTGACCTTAAGTGTTTTGTAAGACACCTTTATATAAAATATTATTATCAGTTCTATCTTGCAGCTGGATCTCACATGCCACAAGATCATGTCATAAAAACATTAACCAGGTCAAGCATGCAGGGATTGTGCACCGCTTTCCTTATTTCCAACATCACGCTCAGGCACTTGCGCTCTGGAAGCCTCTACTGTTCCTTCCCAACCATCAGCCAAGCTTCCTCTCCATAAAAAGGACATTTAAGTTATGCATTTCAACCACCGAAAATAACCTTGCTGTAACTCTTTTCCTAGATATTTATCTATATTTATATTTATTTAAAAAGAAAATAAAAAAACTTAAGTGTTGGGGTGGACCCGATTTTTCAAAAACTTTAGAAACACATGGAACTTCAACAGCTGATAGTGTCTCCTATCAAAGTAATAATGGGGGCAAATTATTCAGTGCAATGATGACAAATCATACAGCTGCTCCTCGCTCTTTCTGCTGATGTTTCAACAAGTCCAAAAAAGTGAGGAAGCTTATTGGTTGGTGGATGTATAAAGAGTGTGTAATAAGTGCCTGAAATAAAGAGCGTGTGTCTGCATCACGACTGTGTCTTTTACATTATGAGCACGCAGACCACGCGTCCACATTTGAGCATGCAAAACACACTACAAGTGAATGGCCCCTAAATCCTGTGCTATCAACGTTTACTTATCTAATGAGTAAATTATTGCATTTTGGATAGTATTGATTTTAAATGAAAGCAGAGATAAAAACATGTTTTCTTTTAGGCAAGAGACAAAGTTCAAATAGGACAAACATGCAATCTGATTTCATAATTTATTAATGTTATATCATGTATGTTATTAATATTTATATTTAATCATTGTGTTATATTAAACTGCCCTGGTCAAAAGGAGCTACCAGATGTAAATAGCTGTTGTAAGGGAATGAAAGACCTTGGAATTTTACAGCCAGCTATTCATAATCAAGACTTCCACAATGCCGTGTAATTATTCTTGATAACCAGACAGCGTGTTCTCATGATACAATTTATCTTGAATAATAATAATAACTTAAAACTATTGACACGGTCATCCATACAGGGCCATATAGCATATAGCATATAAAAACATAATATTTCTTTTTAGTATTATATAATGTACTGCAATATGATGTGATGCATTATAATAGAGGCATATGTAGAAGGGTGGTGATGGAGAATGCTGTTAGGTGTTTCCATAAATGCTTACAGTAGATATCAAGAACAACATGCAGATTATCATGCCATTGATTTTGGGAAAGCAACATGCACGCACACCGATCTTTACCACGAAAGGTAGATAAGAGATGTTACTGAAGATCTGTGGTGTGTTTTCTCTCAGAATCAGATGGCTGTAGCTGCAGTTCGGCATGGTAATACTCAGTCTCATAGTGAGCCTTCCTCTCCGTACGTTTGAAAAAACCACACTGCTCCATAACAAAAGAAAGTATACAAGACGAATCAGCAAAGCAATGGATATACAGGTACACAAAAAAACATGAGCAATTACACATGTGTCTGAATTTTCTAAGATCACTCCTCGAATACTACAATAACAATGGATTTATAGGTTCCACTTAAGACATCAATGAAAGCAAATTTCAAATATACTTAGATCTACAATTTATGGGTTTTTTTTTGTAAATACGACTGACAACAGAAAAGGCTAACATAAGGGCTTGTAAAGGATGAGACAAGGCAATCAAACAATAATATTTTATGGCAACTAATGAGGTGGGTGTGGTCTAAAGTTCATTTAGAATGAGATGGGTAAACAAGAAACAATTGAAAAAACAGACGAGGAGCAAGACAAGCTAGACCAAATACTTATAACATTCCTCCCTAGGTCTCCAAAGGGATGGTGGAAGCCATCTTGAAAGCGCACACAGGCGTGGTTGCTTAAGGAACCTACACTTTCTGAACTAACTTTCTAAAGGCCAATGAAATTAAATTAAAATGTCAATCTCCATCCTGTGTATGCGCTATGAAACCCAAAACACTCGAAGTTCGACTGTCTGTAATTGGTTAGTGGCCAGGAGCTTCAAGCCCTCTTTCATCTTAGTACTTATTTTTCCGGACGTACATGAAACCACTTGTTGTAGACTAGTTAATGCACTGTTCTTTCGATGCATCCATATCAAGCAGATTTTACAGCCCTCACTTCCAGCTAGGGGCTCACTCAATGTTCCTCAAAGTGTGCTGTCACTGTGCACCTTGCCCGCAAACTATTGCAACATGAGGAGTTTGACCAAGGCTCCTCTCCAAAGCATGTAAAGCCTCTTCAATAAATGTACATTTGGGCATTTAGAAGGCATTTAGCTTATATCCAAAACAACTTTCAAAGAATCAAGAACACAATGAAGTGGTAAGTAGCAGAGATAACAATAGGTGGTAAGTTCTACAACATGAAAACTTATTTAAACAAGGCAAGAAAAAGGTAATTTTTAATGATAAAGGTAAGGAAATGTAGGTAAGGGAACATATTTTAGTGGGTTATATTTAGAAGGAAAATATGAGTTTTTATGTATTTTTGAAATGAGCCGGACTAGGATTTGGGTAGCATGTTCCCAGAGGAAAGTTCTGGTCTTCCTAATGTTGTAGAGCAGGAATATGCAGGATATGGCGTAGCTGGCAACATGATAGGTAAAGTTTAGCTGATAATTTATTCCTACTCCTAAGCTTCTGGCTGTTATAGAGGGCAGAATGATTGATGGTTGTAGATAAATAGAAAGGTTGTGAAGGGTCTTTGGATTGGCTGAAATGACAAAAAGTTCAGTTTTCATAAGGTTTAGCTGTAAGTGATTAAGCTGTGTGTCGTATGCATGCTTTAGTTATTTAGATTGAGAAGAGCAGCAGACCAAGCACTGAGCCCTGATTCCGATTCCGAAACTTCCTCCCCTCCATGAAATGAGTCGATGATCCTTGCAACGTTATCCTCTGTCAATGTGAAAGAAGGAATAGAGAAGGTCGGAGGACTCCAAGCATGGTGCAGTAGAGGAGGAGCCAAGAACTGAAAGCTGATTGCTGTGTTTTTCTTTGCAAAGAAAGATGAAAACTCATCAGCCGTTAAGTCCATAGAGGGTGATAGGGTGGGTGGATAGAGGAGAATTGGAAGGTCTTGGTGTCAGAGAGTCAAGCGAATCATTAATTTTGGCGTGGTAGAAGTGAGTCTTTGCGATAGAGACATCCAAGGAGAAAGAAGACTGATTGATATAGAGATCTGCAGAGTAGTCATTAATTTTGGGAAGATTTGCCCCACGTTCTCTCAGTAGATCTGAGCCTGGATCTGTGTTACCCGAGGACATCAAATAGCCACAGAGACAAGAGGGTAGCACTGGCCGGTTGAGATGTAAGCGGGCACAAATCATGTAAGCAGGGTGTTAGGCTGGAACATAGAGACAGAAATCACTGTCTGTGTTAAGTAAAGCGAACTGGTCAGGGGGAGGGAGTGTAGAGGAAACAGCAGAGAAAAGGGGCATGAGGTCAATATCAAGTGTGACAAGGAAAGGATCGGATGTGTGCAGCGCTGTTACCTGAGTGTGATGTAGTAGTAGCGTGTGTAGACAAGAACAAGTAGATTACCAGACATGTGTCTCGCTGGCATGGGAAGACCCTTGAGGTCAAAGATGCCGTGAAGTTATTGAAGTCAGCAGTTGAGGATTTCTCAAGCTGGATGTTGAAGGTTCCAAGTACCACAAGATGGGTACCATCCTCTGGACAAGAAGAGTTAGAACAGAGAGACCAAAGTGTTTAGCCAGGACAGGAATAAAGTCAGCTTTGTTGATGGCTTTTGGGCAGTTCCATAAGCCTATGGAAATACTGAGTAAAGAAGGAGCAGATGTGCAAAAAGCAATGTGTAATACCCAAGTTACCTGTTGGTGTCTAAGCTCGGTCGAGTCACACGGGTAGAGTTGATTTTCTTTACACTCATTGGTCTTAACTTGAGGGCTGAATCTTCAGCTAACGCATTTGCACCAACACACCAGACAAATACATGCTTGATCAAGTGATCAGTGACAAGAGTTGAATGCGCCTTGTAAATGATCACAAAAGCCTCACTAGGATGGCAATCATAAACTTATAGCTCAAACAGATAGCTCTAATTGCTCTACGTTAACGAGTGCGATGGATGTAAACAATAACATCTACAGTGATAATTGACTGGGCTTAAAGGCTCTACCAGTCGCCAGATGCATGTGGTAAATTATAACACCGATAGCTTCACCAACTAATAGCTCAAACTGGTAGCAACCAACACTTGATCCATTTGGTCTGAACAAACACCTGCACAGGTTACCGTTCAAGATGTCGAAGCAGAAATGCCTCCTGTTGTCTGTCACACACATTGATTGGATTGTGTCAATCGGACTCCTACCGTTATGTCGAGATTCTACTCGACATAATGGTAGGCACCAACCTTTACCACGGTTCGTGTTTGAGAATCAGCATACCAGTACCATGTACTGCCCTTTGGTTTGGCCCTGTCACCCCATGTCTTTACGAAGACGGTGGAGACCACAATCACCCCTTCAGAGAACGAGCCTTGTGGACACTCAGCTATCTCGATGACTGTCTTATTTTGGCTCACTCATGAGAGATAGATTATATGCACAGGGACTATGTGCTACGACACCTAGACCGTAGGGTCTTCGGGTCAACTGTGAAAAGAACAAACAGAACATCTATCTGGGCATGAAGCTGGACTCTGTCACTTTCCCTACATGTCTCACCAACGATGATGCCCAGTATGTGCTGAGATCCCTAGATCAGTTTAGGTGACCATTGAGGTTACGGGGGCACGTCAGCCTATCCAGGATATCAAAAAACAGTCTTCCACCAGCAATGACAGACACCATAGCCCAGACTAGAGCCCATGCTATACGCCTTAAATAGCACCTCTTCTCATACTGGTGTTCTACCCGCAACAAAGACACTTAGAGTTGTGTGACCGATTATGTACTCTCAATTTAGTATCTCTCGCACTCCATGATCAAGGGATAGGTTGCTGCTACTGCCGCATAACATGAGCTTGTGGGAAGGAAGTTTATTGGACACAACGACTTGGTTATCAGGTTCCTGAGGGGCGCTAGGATATTGAAGTTTACCATATCGGCGCTCTGTAACCCCTAAATGTGGTACTCCAGGGCATCAGTATGCCCCCCTTAGTAAGCCTAGCCTTCCTCACCTTACAATAAAGACAGCTTTTCTGTTAGCACTCGCTTCTCTCAAGAGGGTAGGGCCGTCCAGTTTTTGGTGTCTGCAGATCCTTATATATTTTTATGCTTATATTGAGGAATGAAGTTTAATTTTTGAAGAAAGTAAGATGCTTTTAGATTTTGACAAAATGGCAGGTCATTGTTGTTAGTAAAATAATTCAGAAATCCTTAAAAAGCTAATTAAAACATTCTAAGATCATGAGAGTGTTTTTGTGTGTTTGTGTAGCCTCATCATGGCTATCCTCTCAAAATTAATGGAAATAGATGCACTCCTACCTTCCAAAGCATACACACAAGCAGAGCAAGAACAAATATTCCAGCCAGAGCGGCAATGAGAATGATCCACCATGGGATGAAGTGCTGGGAAGACATTCCATGCTCTGGATAAACTGTTACCGAGACCTGAACAAACAACAACAAAAAGCCATGGTCAACATAAAGTAAGTCACAGCATAGAACATAGCTGTAGATTTTCCCGATTATTCAAGAATCTTTATTGTCATCATACAACGAAATTGGAGCAGTCACTACAGTCCAGTTGAATTAAAAAAATATGTTCAAGTAGTAGTGCAAATTAAGTAGAGCCATGTGGTGTTCATACAAATATATAAATATGTATTGGTTGTTTATTTTTAATTAGCAAAAGAAAGAAATCTATACATTTAGCATCATAGTAGTCATAAGGATAGTCCCCTGGTCTTTGCTCATTTTCAGTGAAGGACATACATCAATAAAACGTTTTTGATGCCCACACACTGTTCATCCACCAACACATATATACTATATTCAGGATGTGCGTGTCAACTGGACCTGGGTATAACAAAATTGCCAGAAAATTTGGACTCTATACCTTTACTCCATCTTCCTTTCCGGGCTGGCTGTGTGAGATAATGTATGTGACATCATAAGTGTGAGTGTAAATAACTCTTCGATTCATAAATGTAATCTAACATAGGTAAAGGTCAAACTTTGACCATATGTGCCTTTTACAATGTTTGTAATTGGGATGAGGTTAACATCTTTGTGTTTTTTATCTTTATGATTGTGTTTAATTGAAAACCAGGTCCTGCAGATTCCTTCTCTCAACATTGTGAAGATTAGACCTTTCCTCCCGGAACATGCTGCACAAATTCTAACACTGCAATGCTCTACTTCCTAGACAACTGCAATGCTCTATTCCCCGGACTCCTGGCCTCTGCAGATGATACAGAATGCGACGGAAAATGTGGTCTTCAACCCAAAAGAGCACTTCACATCACATTTTTCCCATTAGGTTACATTGGGTCCCTATAGCTGTTTGCATCAAATTGAAAGTTCTGCTCATAGCCTACAAGAATACAATAGGATCACTATTCCCTCCCTCACTCGCTAATACACATGTTTGTTCCCTCCAGATCCAGATAACTCCAGACTCAGCTAATTAGGGATGTCTTACTGTGCGTTCACACCAAACGGGGCGAGAGCGTCCGGGTGCCATTCATTTTCAATGTAAGTCGGCGGCGGGAGGCGGCGGGAGGCGTCGAGAGGCGGCGAGGTGCGGCGTGACGAGGCCAGCAGGAGTGTCAGGGGAGAGTTAAAATCAGTTTAACTTTATGCTAATGAGCTATGACGCGCTAGAGCGGCAACCAATCAGGAAGCAGCAGCGCTCCTCTTCAGAAGAGTTAAGAGAACACAGACATGTAAACTTTGGTTCCAACTACATTAGTTCCCAGGCAGAGACGACGAGAAATTCATTATTATTTCTTCATTGTGTGTGTGTGTGTGTGTGTGTGTGTGTGTGTGTGTGCAAGACGACACACAAGAGTGATGCTGTTGTAAAATCTTTAAGTTTATGATGATAATTTAACTTATAATTTGTATTTAGTCAAGTTTAATTAGTTTGCTTTGCGGCTCCTTTAAATTAAAGTAAAAAAAGAGCAGACGGCAGCGCGTCAGAGCGGCGAGAGCGTCAAGCAGCTTTCTGCTCCAGCGGCGGAGGGAGGGCGGGGAGAGCGTCTCATGACTCTCCCGCCGTGTGCGGTGTGAACGCACGGTTATGAGGCCAAGAGGTAAGCACCTTCTCTGGATTGGTTCCATAAGGTAGAACAATCTGCCTCTTACAACAAGTTTAGCAGACTCGGTTTCTGTTTTAAAATGGCCTAAAAACTCATCTTTTCTCACCCATTATTCTTTTTATTACCAGAAAAAACTTATTTGAATGTACTTGGCTCTATTAATGTGTTTTATCTTACTAGGACTAGTACTATTGAACTTATGAATGCTTTGAGACTTCTTGTACTGAGAACTACTGTACTTAAGTATTAAACGGTTGTCTCTGTACTCTACTTGGGCATTCTTTTTTGTTCCTACTTGTACTTTACATCTGTATATATTTTCCTTGAGTTTAATATTTCAGTAATTTTTTTGTGCTGCATCTTTACTTGCTTAAGTTCTAAAAATATTAAGAATCATTCCAAACCCACAATATCACTGCCAGAATACTAGATAAGTCACAGGTTAAATAAAGCTGGCTCGTTGTTAAGCGCAAAAGCAATTAGAAGATAACACATTTACATGTGTTGGTTTACAAAGAATTAAGCTCAGTGTTTTAAGGTACTGTTGTACATTCTTGGCCTCGTTCTGCTGCTTCTGCCAAACAAACTGAGTGTTCTTTAGACTTAACATTTTGCATAACATAAACATGATGTACAAACTCTTGACTTCTTTCTTTAAAAAGACCAAACACAATAATTTTACATTTACCCTCAGTACATGAATAGAAATTTGAAAATAAACTTTTTGTATTACTTAAGTACAAAAATATTCAATATTTTAGTATTTCCACTTAAATGAGGTACTTAAAGAGCAGTTCAACGTCTAATCAAGTCACTTTTTTGATAGAGCGCTTGTACTTTGACAAGTCAGGGTCTCTTATACTTTTTAAATTTCTGCTCGCAATGTCTGCTTATGTTATAGGTGCACAAAATTTGTAATTCTTGTAACTTGTCCACGTTTCTGAACTGTTAAACCAAGGGGCTATTCCACTTGTTCCCAAAATTAGGCAATCGAAGCAATAAACACATTAGAAGAAATGTTTGCTGAATAAATACAGAGTGGTTTGTGTCCTATTTGTAAAACATTTAAATGTGGAGTTAAAGTTATGTGTTTAGTGAACTATTTTATATCACCTGACCCAGATCGCAGAATTAAAAAACCCTACATAAAACCCAGATGGAATGTTGTATTATTTAATTCCACATCTCCATCACTCAAATTGCAATTAACAAATAGCATCAAATTATTATAGAGCATTAAAAAATAACTGCTTTGTTTTTGTGTCATTATACTGCTGTAGGATTGTGTACATGTGTGGGTTGACCTGCGTTGAAGCGTCTTTGAGCACAAGATGTTTGATAGTTGATTTAATGCTTATATTGGCTCTGACAAGTATCTCCACAGCACTGACAGATGAAAACTCCTGTAAAACAAAAACGAAATGTAAACACGAATGCACGTATACACGCAAATCTGAACTTGATTTTGAAAGGCCAATGAATTTGGCAAACTAAATTTGTATAGTATGGCTTCACTTGGGCAGTTCAACAGAAGCCAGAGAACTTCTTCTTTCTCTAAAAGTGAAAATTTTTGTACCCCTTGTGTTGCCCCTTCATGGCGCACTGCTGTTCCCTGGGTTGTGGCAGACTCTTCCCAGACTGGGACGCCCATGACATCTGCCTCACGTGTTTGGGTCTCTGGCACGCTGAGGCGGTCTTCATGGGCTCGACCTGCTCGCACAGCGATCGGATGTCGGTGAAGCAACGGTGGCGTCTTTTGACGGAGATTCAACCACCACTTCGTCAGCTTTCTTGGGTTTGCTGGCTGGAGCTACGACACCATCAGCAACCTCAGCGAGCAGCGTTGGTGATTTCTGGGATCTTATGGACGTCAACCTGTCAACCCGTGTTCGGGTTGCACAGACTGCCCCTATCTGACCTATGAGTCGGTCAGGCACGAGGACTGGTTAGTGGCGATCGACCTGAAGTATACGTACTTCCATGTCTTGATCCTTCCCTGACACAGACCGTTCCTACGTTTTGTTGTAGAGGGTCGAGCATACCATACAATCTCCTGCCCTATGGGCTGACCCTGTCTCCCCGCGCCTTAAGGAAGGTCACGGAAGCAGCACTGACCCCCCTCAGAGAGCGGGGTGTTGCATACTCAGATATCTCAATGACTGGCCTATCTTGGCACACTTGAGAGGATAAGCGTGTACACACAGGGTCCTAGTACATGTCAACCAAGAAACGAGCAAACTCTACCCATGCAGGTTATCTCTTATCTTGGTATTGATGATCTGTGACATCTGTGTCCGCAAACTGCCGCTTCCTGGAGGGATCGACCTAAGCTCCCCTCCAAAGCGTGTAGGTTTTCCTCGTCCCAAGTGGCGAGAGCCTACACAGCCGCGGGGCAAGCTGCATCTTCGCTCCACGCCATGGCTATGTTGCAAGTGCATCAGGCCAAGGCGTTAAAGGAGCTTGACGAGGGGAGACTCGACCCGCTCACAGTACGTGAGTTGAGGACCGCGACGGACTTGGCGCTGAGAGCGACCAAGGTCACGGCGCGGTCTATTGGTCGAGTGATGTCCACCTGTGTGGTCCAAGAGCGCCACCTCTGGTTGAACCTTGCGCAGATGAGTGAAGCCGAGAGAGCACGCTTTCTCGACGCACCCATTGCGCAAGAGGGGCTGTTTGGAGACACTGTGCAGGACTTTACCCACCAGTTCTCCGCAGTGCAGCAGCAGAAGGAGGCGATGCAACATTTCTTGCCTCGTAGGGGTCCGGCTGGCCGAGGTCAGCCCCGGTCCCAAACCCTCCTGCTCTCTTCTGGCGAAGGATGCGATCGAGCCTGTTCCACCAACCGAGATGTTCAAGGGCTTCTACAGCCCGTACTTCATTGTACCCAAGAAAGGCGGAGGGTTGCGCCCCATTCTGGATCTGCGCACCCTGAACAAATATCTGCATAGATTGCCGTTCAGGATGTTGACGCAGAGGCGCATCCTGACTTCTATCTGGAGTCAGGATTGGTTCGTGGCAATAGACCTGAAGGACGCGTACTTCCACGTCTCCATCCTGCCTCGACACCGGCCGTTCCTACGGTTGGCGTTCGAGGGGCGAGCGTATCAGTACAAAGTCCTGCCCTTCGGGCTGTCCCTGTCCCCCCGGGCCTTCACAAAGATCGCGGAGGCCGCCATAGTGCCCCTAAGGGAGCGCGGAGTGCGGATACTAAACTATCTCGACGACTGGCTCATCCTGGGTCACTCGCCAGAGGTAGTCTGTATGCACAGGGACCTAGTGCTTAGGCACCTAGCCCGTTTGGGTCTTCGGGTCAACCGGGAAAAGAGCCAGCTCTCCCCTACGCAGAGCATCTCTTATCTCGGCATGGAACTAGACTCTGTCACTATGTGTGCGCGACTCACAGGAGAGCGTGCACGGTCATTGCTGGCGTGTTTGGCTCAGACCTCACGCACATTGGTCCCGCTGAAGACTCTTCAGAGGCTCCTGGGGCATATGGCATCCTCGGCTGGGGTAATTCCCCTCAGGTGTCGAGGCACGTCGTGGTGACGACGGACGCCTCCCTGCTTGGCTGGGGCGCAGTGTGTCACGGGCACGTAGCTTCGGGTCGATGGACAGGTCCCCGACTACGCTGGCATATCAATGCCTTGGAGCTTTTGGCAGTACACATGGCTCTCATGAGGTTCTTACCTCTACTGAGGGACAAACACGTGCTTGTCTGCTCGGACAGCACCACCGCTGTAGCGTACATAAATCATCAAGGTGGCGTACACTCGCTGACACTGTCATTGCTCGCCCGACGCCTCCTCAAATGGAGTCAGCGGGTCATCAAGACCCTGCACGCTGTGCACCTCCCCGGGGCTCTGAACGAGACAGCCGATGCGCTCTCTCGTCAGCAGATCCGGCCAGGAAGCTGGCGACTCCACCCTCGTGCAGTCCGGTCGATATGGGATCGCTTCGGCCAGGCACAGGTAGAACTGCTCGCTTCCCGAGACGACACCCATTGCCCGCTTTGGTTCTCCCTGACCGAGGGTCCCCTTGGCACGGATGCCTTATCGCACGACTGGCCACGACACAAGCGGAAGTACGCCTTCCCCCCAGTGAGCCTCATTGCACGGGTCCTGTGCAAGGTAAGGGAAGAGGGGCACCAAGTGATCCTGGTTGCCCCATACTGGCCCAACCACACTTGGTTCTCAGGGCTGAGGGCTCTGACAATCACTCCCCCCTGGCCGATTCCCCTGATGAAGGACCTTCTATCACAGGGGAAGGGCACGTCATGGCATCCCAGACCAGACCTATGGAACCTCCACGTCTGGCTCCTGGACGGGACGAGGAGCTCCTGAGCGGACTGCCACCAGCGGTCGCAGGTTTAATCGCTTAGGCTAGGGCCCAGCCACTCGGTGTCTTTACACCTTGCAGTGGCGCCGCTTCTCGTCTTGGTGTGCCTCATGGTGTGAGGACCCCCGGAGATGGGAGATCAGAGCATGTTATTCTTCCTACAAGAGGGGCTTGAGCATCAGCTCGCCCCCTCCTCCTTGGAAGTGCATGTAGCCGCAATAGCCGCTCATCACGATCAGGTGGATGGGATGGACGACATGACCTGGTCATTAGGTTCCTGAGGGGCGCATTGCGGAGGAACCTGCCCAGGCCGCGCTCCGTACCCTCTTGGGACCAGACTGTGGTCCCCCCTTTGAGCCCTCGGATCGAGCTAGTCTTTCTCACTTAACGATGAAGACAGCTCTCCTTGTAGTGCTCGTCTTGATCAAGAGGGTCGGGGACCTACACGCATTCTCTGTGTCCAGTGACTGCCTTCAGTTTGGGCCGGCTGATTCTCACGTTCCCCTGAGACCCCGGCCCGGCTACGTGCCCAAGGTTCCCACCACTCCCTTTTTGGGACCAGGTGGTGAGCCTGCAGGCGCTCTCCTCAGGAGAGGAAGACCCAGCCTCATCCGTGCTGTGTCCCGTGCGCGCACTGTGCCTCTACGTGGAACGCACGCAGGGCTTCAGAAGCTCTGAGCAGCTCTTTGTCTGTTTCGGAGCGGCAAAGGGGAGAGCCGTCTCCAAACAGAGGTTAGCACACTGGATTGTAAACGCCATAACAGAGCATATCAATCCCAGCTCGCCCCTGTCCAATGGTAGTGAGTGCACATTCCACTCGGGGTGTAGCCTCCTCGTGGGCACTGGCGCAGGGTGCTACTCTGGCAGACATATACAGAGCAGCGGGCTGGGCTACGCCCACCACTTTCGCGAGGTTATATAACCTCCCAGTTGAGCTAGGTCTCAGCTCGGGTCCTAGGTGGCAACACTTAGGATCAGTGTGGCGTACGCCTGCGAAAGCACCATCTCCCCCACAAAGGTGAGTAAGTGCGCTCTCTTTTTAGTCCCTCTACTCCCCTTCTTCAGTGTGAGTATGGGCACCCTATCCTTCACTAAGCTCTCTCTATAGTAGCAGGCCGTGCGGAGCGGCCCTGTTACTCAGCCAGGCTCAGGAAGTGTTCACCCCCATAGGGCTGACCCCTGACTTGAGCTGGAGCTCCGTACGATGTGGTTCCCCCAGAAGGGCGACCCCGTTACGATGTAATATATCACTGAGGACTTCCCTATTCGGCGAGTCCGGTGATCTCCCCCAGGTGGGCCTCCACCTAAGAGCTGTGTCCTTCATGCCACAACACTCGGCTGCCGCTGCAGCGTCCTAGGGAGGTCACCTAGGTTCCTCAGCGCAAAGGTAAGGAATTATCTCTTCTATCCCCTTTTATACCCGTCATCCGGGGCGGGGACATGAATTGATTCATTCGCCAAATTAATTGGCCTTTTTAATAGGTTTAGACATAAACAGGTTCTCAAGTACAACCCCAGTCAGTCTCACAACGTCTCGTTCCCTCCTTCAGGGAACCAAGGTTACCATTCGCAACCGGAGACATTCCCTAATTTAGGGAACTGGGCTTACACTAGTAACCTAGACGTTTTGCTCATAAATGACTATTTGCTCTAAAGGACACCCGCCCTCTGGGATTAAGTTGACTAGCACTGGTCTTGTGTGTCAGTTGCGTAATTACCTCAATGAAAGTGCTGTTCCACACATTCGCTCGGATCTTGAAATGGATTGAGCCCGAAAATTTGTGTAGAGGACATGTAAACGTCACACAGCGCACATATCCAAACAAACAGTCCTGAAACACAAGAGACAGTGTCTTTTCATCAAGATTTAATCAAACTTATTACTGGAAACCTTTTCTTGAACTTACCAGTGTGAGAGTTTTCTTTCTCTCTGATGGCAATACAGCTGGAGTTATCTCTCTCACAGGGGTTTTCAGGACGACATCTCCTTCTGACTCAGTGTACGATCTGACATGTCGGCTCTGATTATCCAGAAAAACCAGTTAGCTCAGGATCTGCTTTTGAGATGCCTTTTGGTCAATTAGATCATGTGCCATTATCTGGCTTAGTTTTATTTGATGCTTAAAAGTTTCCTTTTCCCCCCTTTAGTGATATTATGTTTTGATGTTGTTTATTTCAATGTTTTTGTGTCAAAAGTTGTCCATTCTTGTGTTCTTTCTCTTTGTGAAATCATGACAGTAAAGTCTTTCCTTTAGATGTGACAAACTCTTGAAAACACACACTTAGAGCCTTACCATACAACCACGCAATGTGACGCCGGCCATGATACTTTTTGCTAGTTTCAGACACAGTAATAAACATACCAAATGTAAGAAAGGATAACACTGTAAAATTTTTACAATGAATCGATAAAGAACGTAGATGTCTTGTAAAGCAGTCGTCAGCTTGTCTGTTTTTTTTCATAGTAATAACAGAAATGAAAAGGGCTGCTCTCTGCATGTTTTTGGTGATCTCCTCTCGTGTTTAAATGAAATTGCTTTATCCATTAGACTAAAAATAACATTTACTCCCCCTCAAAGAAAACAACAGCACGAAAGATGTCAAAAATTGACAAAAAAAAGAGATTAAACAAGTCTCAGATAAAAAATGCATCTTAATACCACATATATACAGGTCAAGCAAGAGGCTAGGTTTTTGTGGTACCTGTACATCCACTATGTGTGGAAGTTCCTTGAGGGCTAATCTGAGTGGATTGAGTGCTGATTGAGGTTCACATTGAGTGTCAGTCTGTCCGTCCACTTGTATAATGCTGGGATATAACAGCCACTTCCCATTGATGAGCTCATATGGCCACAATATGTTTAGAGAGGCTGAGCCAAACGTCTGTAGAGGCTGACCAGTGTTAGACACCTAGTCAAAATAACAATTATTCACCCATTAGCTTTTCCTGAAAATCCACAGAAACATAAACAGGTACATTTTCTGAGGAAAATATGAGCGGCATACATCAGTACCAGGCAATTACTATAATGTTTTTGTGTAGAAGTCTTGTTTGGCTTTACTGCACATCACAGTACAGGGACTGCTCTGAGCAAAGTAAGAAATATTTTTCTTTTAGCGTTGATCGTGGCTGTATCCCATCACTTGTGATTTTAGATCTTAATGTCATTGATTATCGCATAATTTTACCTATACTCTGAAATGATGTAGGCATTAATAGCGTGGAATTGCACAAAAGGTGTGCTCATGCCTAAATGACCGCTTTCAGTTTGTGGCGATAAACAATGAGGTATCACGCTAATCACAAGTCCAATATGGCATGCCACATAGCTCAGTTTTAGGGGCTTTGCTCTTCACGCTATTCATGCTACCTTGAATGGGTGTTTTTCCACCAAATGTTTATATGTTCTCTATTAGGCATAATTTAGTAACACAGAATTAGATTCCACTGCTCTCCTGAGGATACTTAAATCTATATAAAGCAAGCTAAGAACATGATAGTATACTCACAATAAATTCATATTGTACATCACTGCCGACATCATGCACAGACATCATAGAACTCTCTCCCATGATTGAACCACCATAAAAGAGCTGATGAGGATGAGCCAATCTACAAACAGAACATTCGTAATGTTTTACTCGGCACAAACAGATGAATGATGTTCAACCCAACACAAACACATAAATTATGATTTGCTTAACACATGAATGTGAACCAACCCGCTAAGCACCAATGGGAGCTCGATCACCACTTGTACAAATGCTATGACCGGAGCCAAGGACGGCTGCTCACTGATCCTGCGGTACATTTACGAGAAACAACATTGAGACATTTCATGACACAGTTCTGTTACTATAATGCAAACACAAAAATATATCATGTTGAAATCAATGCCACTTGTTAGAACATATTTTCAACTTAAATAAAACCAAGAGATGATTTATGTTTCTCACATAAAAAAACTCACGTGGACATCAGAAGTTGAACTGACAGCGAAGTGGTTTCGATGGTGATGGCAGATGTGCTCAGAATGAGATAAAATTTCAACTGGTGTTAAAAAGAGAAAAAATTTCTGGTTATCTGGTGAAAATATGTAAGAGAATTTGCGTTGGAAGTGTAAGAGTGTAGGTCTGTACCATGGTGTCTCTTTTCACGGGATTGCCTAGTTCACACAGGGCCTGAGAGCCATTCTGATTAGCTTCACAGAAAACCTATTGGCCAATAACACCCAGCACATATAAATGGTCATAAACACATGACAGATATGACACACACTAGAGAATTTTGAGCCCACCTGCTGTCCCATGATTCCAGAGTAGGAAAGGGTGTCAGGCAAAGACACCAGCAGGTGAGCGGCGTGAGCGTCATCTCCATCCTCCTGTGGATTCTCAGGTTTAGAAGGCACATTTGTTACTGTCACCTCCAGCATTATTGATCTCTGATCTGACAGCGAAAGCACTGGTGTATCCCACTCGTCTCTAAAGAAAACAAACTCCCTACTAAGAACTAGGAGAATGTTTGAAAATGTCCTCAGTGTGAGTGTGTGTGATCAGGTACCGTGAGAGAGGAGTAAAGGTGTTTGAAATGGGAGCCCTGGTACCAAACTGATAGGTCAGCTGAAGGTTACTCTGGCAAATTTTATCCTCACCACAACCTTCTCGAACAAAATTCACCTAACAGACAGCATAAAAGGCAAAATAAATTTCTGTGTTCTTCTGAAGTTTGTCTTAAATTATTTACAGACACAGCTTATTAAGGCTTTTAGTTAGGGAAAAAAAACCTTGGGTATTGACGGTAACCTTAGTTCCCTGAACGAGAACAAGACGTTGTATGGAGACTGATGGGGTTTAAACTTGATAACCTAAAATTTTTCACCATCTGTCTAAAGGCGAACAACCTTAGCGAATAAAATTGTTTAATTCATTACCTTTGTGCTGAGGGACCTGATGAGCACAGCTAGGGGCACATTTGGAGGTGGAGGCCCTCCTAGGGAGATCATGGGTTCACCAGCAAGGGAATGTAAACTTTATGGGACAACCTGAGACTGTGAGATCACTACAAATGGAGCTAGCTTTGATATGTTTGCCCTTGTTAGGGGACACGTGACCTTTTTGGGCTTTTTTGCCTGTTACTGAATGCTAAGTGATGGATGGGGAGCCAAGTATCAAGAGCCACAAGTATTTGAAGTGATGGCAGGCCGTGCAGTGCAGCCCAGCACTCGTGGCTACCCTGAGCAACATGGCAACCATTTCCGGATCTGGTTTGTTCTGAACCTTAACAGCCAGAGAAAGGTCGAGAACTTCATGGTTCGAAGTCAGAAGGATGCCCTCAAATGCAATAACAGACAGATTGTTTGCAGTTGTGAGGAGAAATGGGAGAGCAAAACACTCCAAGCTGATGAGAGGGAAGAGCAAGGCAGAATGTAAACGGTCCGAAAGCTCAGAACTGAAGGACCCACATATCACCAATGCCGCTCCCCGAAACTGAGAGCCATGTTGAACCAAAACAGAACAATTCCGGAAATTGAGACATGTGAGGCTGACCTCATGATCGTCCTCATCCTCCGTCTGCTGCAACAAAGAGGACACGGCGCCCCATTACAGAACCACGCACTGAACCCAGGGTGGAAATTGGTCTTTAAGGAAACCTCTGACTCTGCCAAAACGCTCAGGGAATAGTCTGCTGCACTGCTGCATAGATATTCAGCAGTAAAATTCAACCAATTGTTTTTTATCTCAGAAATTGCTTTATTTAAAACCCCAAATGAATGGCACTTAAATGCACTTAATTCATCGGTCAGCATAATTTTCATTGTTACCAGTACAATACAGACAGAGAAACAATAGGTAGTAATTAAATGTTTATTTTTGATGTATGCATTGCATTCTTAGCATTTAAAAAATGCTTTATTCTAAAAAAGGAAGCTTAGTTGTTAATTTTAAGAGACTCAAAAGTCTTATTATCTCTTGTATATTTAATATTGCACTCTAATTAGGCAAAAACACATTTTATACGATTACTCAATTAATCGATGTAATTTTCGGTAGAATACTTGATTACTAAATATTCGATAGCTACAGCCCTAGTAAGGAATGATCCCTTCTGGCCCTCGTATACTCTTAATCGTAGGCAGCAGTAGAAACTGGTTAATATACCATTTTTAATAGGCTCAGACATTACATGTTTCCAGTTTAACCCCATTCAATCTCAACCAACTGAAGGGGAAACTAGATTTTCATCAGTCAAAAATTGCAGTATGATAATCTACAGCTAAATTCTTAAAGGATTTTAATGATTGATGTGTAGAATAAGAAACTTTTAATATTTAACATAAAAAATCATTCGTGAATATTATTTAAAAACTATATTAATCTTCCATATTGTGAGGGACCATGAATTTTATTTATTTAAAAAAATGAATATAAGATATTAACAGCGTGCAAGATTAGTTGTTGGGAATTACTCGCCGCATCTCAGCAGCATTCTTTGGTATGTCACTGGGAAGAATGTGGGCCTTGTTTATAAATGTTGTGTATGCACAGAACAGGAATTGAAATAGGGCTTTGAGTTCACTTGGTGTAAATATGTATGCACTGTACACGCACTGTACACACATTTTAAACTGTGTGCACACACTCTGGAACAAGTGTGACCTTAGCTATGGAGCAGAATTATTTAAAACTGCTTTTACTATTATAATCGCATTTGATAGTCTTCTCGATTGTCATTTAAAAGAGCTAAGAATCCAAATAACAGTTTGAAGTGGTGTGTGGCATCCCATACTAGGAATTTTTACTGTGCATGTAACCCATCCAAGTGCACACACAGTAAGAGAACACACCTGAAGCAGTGGTCAGCCCTGCTTCGGTGCCCGGTGAGCAATTGGGGGAAATGATGCCTTGCTCAATGGATTCTCCTCAGTCGAATTACTGAACGTGGAGAAGAGTGCTGGTTATTGACTCCCTTCATCTACAATCCCCACTAGTACCGAGTATCGAACCACCAACTTTGATGTCCAACCAAGCCCAACACACACACCACCAGGCCACGACTGCCCCAAAGTTTAACTAAAAGTTTAACAAAGCAAGTACCTATATATTTCTAGTGCTTTTATTGGCTTAAATTTTACAAATGTCTCGTACCCTCTCGTGAATGAAAATATGCATAGTGGGTAGTATCTGTGCTCTTTCACAGTGTGTCACTTTTAATCATGCTAATGAAATACCACAATGCATTGGTTAAAAAGTAGCCTCACCTTCTGTTGATAGCAGAGGGGCTAATTTCAAATGGGATGTATTTTCGGGAAGGGAGTTGTAGGATAGGTTTTTTTTTTTTCAATAAGCATAGTTTTAATTGAGTACCTCTGAGTAGAGCGTGTTTGGAGGGCTAGGGCTTAGTACAGGACTCAGTTGGTTGTGGAGTTTGTATCCAGCATGAGGATGGTGTTGATGTACAGTTTTCCGTATAGTGTGCGTGATGGCCAGAGAAACAGGCCGCAGCTTATCCAGAATATTTTCCTGGTGAAATTACAACAGCATTTATTTTGAAACACCCAATGAAGCATTACACATACATTGACCTATATCTCTGCGTGTCAGACCTTCACAACAAAAGTAACGGTCTGACAGTCAGGATTTTTTTGTCCACGGAGCTCAACTTCCACTGAGTGGATATACTCCGGCTCCGATACGCTGCGATCCAAGAAGTGAACTCTGGAAGGCAGACCCAGCTTCCTGCGATCAATGTCTGCCTCAAAATGCACACCAAGTGCTGATGTAGGGAGAGAAACAGAAATATTCATACACAGATGTGATTGATATGGTTATTGTACCATATGTATGTGGGAGCTCTTACTGATCTGTGGTGCATAGGAGTCTGGATTAGCTGTGTATGTGTAGCAAGATTTCACTTCCACACTACAGTAAGACAGAACAGATGGATTGCAATGTCAAGACCTTCATACACACATTGAGAGTAAAACACATTTGAAAACGTATAAGTCAGTTTTAACTTACCAAACAGCCTGATTCCCTGGGCAGTTGTGCTCTATTAGGTCAATATATTGAGGCTCGATGGAAATCTCTCGAATCACATGTACCACTGGACGTGACCTAAAATGAATTAGAAACTTCCGAATGTTTATACTCCTGTATAATGTAACCTCATAATTTAATCAAGTTTATGTTCTGTCACTTTACCTGTAAAGCACAACTTGATCACTAAGGGAGCCGACAGCTAGATCTGGATAGAAATTTCCATCAATATCCAAGCCTCCTGATATAGAGTAGCCCAATTGTTTCACTCCTGCATTCAACCCATCTAGAACCTAAATCGATTTAAATGTGAAGGATGATAACCCTAATACAAGAATGTCTCATTTATGTACTGTGTACTGTGTGACAAGCATCCCAATATCTATAAGCGTCGCCTGGAAACCAATCACGCAACATCCCCGGCCGTTCGGCCAAACTGCCAACTATCAGAACCCAGCTATATAAAGCTGAAGAGACCAATGCATAGGGGATCAACGTCTCCATGATAACATAACTAACGTGTTTCTCTTTAAGACAGCAGCAATTGACCTGACAACCAGAGGATCTCACAGCCAGCACACTTCTCATGCACCAGCACTAAACTCACAGAGAGATTGGACTTTGCACCAGAGTACTCGCCACTTTTGTGTTTTAACATGTGCACCGTTCGAAATAAATCCCTTCCCCAGCGGCTGCAAACATGATTCTCTGTTGTGTGCTTCTTCACCTGTCACATTTGATGGAGAATTCGGGAAATCTGTAGAAGTTAAAACCAACAGGGAGTCCTAAATTAACATCTTACTATTTGTTTTTTCCATGTGTTACAAGCGCGCTATTTCCCAGCAGCTGTTTCCGGAATGGAGGAAGTTCGGCAGCGGCTAACCATACTTTGAATTTGCCAGCAGCAAATGATGGAACATTTAGCAGAGCAGGAGCTCGCCTGTGTGCCGCCTTCAACTAACATATCCACGTCCCGAATCCGCATTCACGAGCCGCCCAGCTGTTGCCAAAAAATTACCACCCATGGCGACGTTGAATAGTATCTCCCACCAGCCAGGTGATTGAATGGGTGACCATTAAAAGTCTCCTGCAGGTGCTGGTGGTGGCAATGTAGAATCCAACAATGCTGATGGACATGGTGGAGGCGGTGGAGCTGGCAGATACAGTTAGGAAAAGGGAAGTCAGGGAGTGGTAGCCGCAATTTCCCCGAATGGTTGTCAAGGATCCATGCTTGCTGGAGGGCACCTCGCGCCCTGTACTACGAATAGATGCACACAGAAGGACTGGAACATCGACTGCAGACCTGGCTGGCAGGCTGTCTCAGATATCAGAACCCATCCACCAACAAAAAAATATCATTTACCACCCTCTATCCGCCCAGATTCAACCATATCTCCATATCTCCATATCTCTTTCTCTCTCTCTCTCTCTCTCTCTCTCTCTCTCTCTCTCTCTCTCTCTCTCTCTCTCTCTCTCTCTCTCTCTCTCTCTCTCTCTCTCTCTCTCTCTCTCTCTCAATCTCTCTCTCTCTCTCAGCAGCTAGTAACCTGAAGGCCAGAGGATCTCCCAGCAGCACGCCAGCACACATATACAGAATATATGTTTTTTCTAAGATGTAATGTTTAATGCTGAAGAGGATTAGTAGTGCTGATGGATTAGTGGAAAGTAAAGAAGATAGAGATTGCCTGAGAGGGTTTGGTGTCAATGCCAGATGAAGAACCTCGATAAATAAAGACTTTCCCATCGCCATCAAAAGGGGCTCCCACAGCAAAATCTGTTGAAAGAAAACATGAAAATGTGTGTGATATTGACTCAATTTGATCTTTCATCTTAAATTAGTTACATTCAACTACGTTACACAAGCAAATAATACTCTGGAACTATAAGGAAAGCATGTAGTGCTTAGTCTTACCATTGTAACCATCCCTGTCCAGATCTCCAGTGATGCTGATGGTCATTCCAAACATAGAGTCATAGGTTCCGTTAAGCCGGATCGGTCGGGCCTTTTCCCAGTGACTGGCTGGATTTAAGAACACATACACCGCACCTCCAATCTCTGCCTTACGGTCAAAAAAATTTGGTGCTCCCACTACAAGATCTGTCCATCTGTAATGACATGATTCAGTCAGATATTTAGAATATCCATTCAGTTCCAGTTCTTCAAACCTTGACAGCTCAGAAGTCTTACCCATCTCTGTTTAGATCAGATATGGCCACAGAATAACCAAAGGAAGAGGCCAGCTCTTCACCCCAGAGGATAAACTCTGGCATTAGTCTGTAGACATTGTCTTTCCTGAGCAGAAGCACAGCACCAGTGTGATTGGCTCGTGGAGCTCCAGCAACCACCGTCAGCTCAGATTTACTCATGACACCTTTAGCTGAATCCACAGAGAAACCTGTAAAGAAGTAAATGTGTCAAATCTGTAATTATGATCCGTCCCACTGATGTGAGTGAGTGAGTGAGTGAGTGAGTGCGTACGTGCGTACGTGCATGCGTGGCGTGCGTGCGTGCGTGCCTGCAAGCCATGGCTTCTTTGAAAGATAAAAAATATTCAATAGAGTTTACAAAGGATCAACTTTTATTAACAGCTTGTTATGATGACATTACTAGTAGCGAGAAGCGACTGAAGTATAGTGTGAAGGACACTGTTTGAAATTTATTGATAAATAAGGATGTTTTGCAGGCTAGGTGGCCATCCCCCAAACTAACAATGCTCCTTTCACGTAATCTACATTCAAGCATAAGCTCAAAGAATTACAGGAGAAACAACTAGAGGATAAGGAAAGGGAACAACAACTTATAGAGAAGCAATAGTATTTTAGAATATGATCAGTTTCTTGAGCAAATAGAGCTTAAGTTTGCTCTTGGAACATCAACAGTTCGATCTGATACCGCTTTGTGTAGTGTGGGAAGTCATATTTGACTAGAAACATATTGAAACATATCTTTGCTCATTTTGAGCTCGTGGCAACTACATAAAAGTGGCAAATAGCAATGTGTTGGTATGACTCAGTTAGCTTACTCTTCTTTAAGTTTTGAAAAGAGTGCTTATTATGACACTGTTAAACAGCTATCTAAAACGCATATGATTTATTAGGCCTATTCCCAGCTTTTTCGTAGTTGTGTTAAGTCTGTTCAGCACACTTATGTCGACTTGACAAAGCAGAAGGTTTTTTGATAAGGCTTTTTTTCTGTCCCCAAGTGAAGTCAGATGTGGTTCAGTTTTGCAGATCATGTCATGATTGTCAGGTGATAGGGAAACCTTACTAGTCTATCCTACAGCTCCACTGTCCTATTCATGCCATTGCTGAGCCATTTAAACATGTCCTGATTGATAAATGAGCTTTATTTTTCATAACACTGTTACATGCTACAAAATTCAACCCCTTCGACCATTACCACATAAAACATTCAGGGAAAGACAATTCAGAAAGGTGGCAAAGGGAAAAAGAACAATATGAGAGACAATTAAAAGTATAGGATCAAAATAAAAAACACTTAGAGTGTCCTTCAAGTAGGGCAGTGTGAGATCAGGGGGACAAAAAACCCCCAAACAACAAGCACATAAATGTAGATGCAACCTTACAAATCTAGGCATTGTTTGTGTAGTTTAAAATATCAGAAACTTGTACTTCTATCAATCTCAGGTTCTTCATTGCAGACTAGGTATAGTCCATACATTATTCGTCGTAAAGTGTGATTGGAAGTATCTTGTTAAGACTCCTGATCGTAAATAGAACTGGAAAACCTGCTTATGCCTTGTAAATTTATTAAAGCCTTATGTGAACATGTTAGTATAATTTCTCAAACAAGGTTTATGATTATGGCTATGCTGAATGCTTTATCTACATAGGCAAAAGTTGATCCAGCCTCTGAGATTGCGTGAAGTCGATTGCCGTTGTCCTATCTTGGCCAATCTGAGCGCATAGATGTTATTCTGTTACTTTGTCGACATTTAACTTTTTGCACTTAAATGTTCATTTTTGAACCAATCTGTTGTAGCATGATATTGATGTATCACAAACTGCCCATTGTAAAGCAACTTCAGTTTTGGATGAATCCAGCTTTTGTATAAGGCGGTAAAGTTAGAACATGGCTTGTTGTGGAAAATTCTGAAGTTTCAAGAGCAATTTCAGTTTAATCAGTAGAAGAAAATCTCTCAGAGGCGAAGTTCCAGGTCTAAGAAGGTAAACTTTATTGTAAGAACAACAAAGTAAGATGCCAGCAGATCATCTGAATTTCCTGGGTAAAAATTTTTTTGTATTGTTCTCTTCTCGCTATACATCCAATGGATACTCTCCCATGCATCTTTTTAGGTCTAGCTCCAACCTTGTCTTTCGTCAGCATTATATTTATCTGGTACAGGTTGTTTTTAATAGTGGAAATGTCCACGCTGCCCTCTTCATAAATGCATTACATCACACCTTTTCATCTGTAGGCCTATTGTTATATTATATCACACATCCTTGCGCTGTTACTGCCCCCCATTTGTGTAAGCTTGTTTTGGGCTCCTAATCTGACATAAGATTCAGCAAAAGTTCAGTTTTTAATGAGAATCCTCAACTGACCACTCTCATCTCACAAAAGTTCAACTAAGTATTTCAGTTTTTAATGAGAATCCTCAACTGACTGCTCTTTTCTCACAAAAGTTCAACTAAGGATTCAGTTGTTAATGAAACTCCTCAATAGACTTAGCTGAACATACATCTATGTCATGATTTTCACTTTGTTTAGTATTTGAGATACCAAATGGACCACTTCTCTTTTGCACAGATTTCTGTAAAGTAAATGCCACCACTACATCTGATTCCTATCCTCTTCATTGCTTAGATGATTGCATTGATTGAGTAGGCTCTGTCACTTTTGTCACCATATAGACCATTTGATTTGATTTGATTTAATGGTCTATTTAAAAGGGGACAGTGCAATTTCATAAAACACATGAACAAACAAGGTTAAAAAAGCCAGAATTAGCCATAAGGGTATTTTTCATCTGTAGTCCCCTGGCCAAGATGTAAAAAAAACATTAAAATACGAACAAAAATATACATTTACAAGTCTATGGCAAATTGACTACAATATGACACTGTAAAATAACTTAAGGTACATTGTACATGTAACAATAATCAGACACACAAAAAAAACACATTTTCAAAAAGGCTATAGTATATCAAATATATAATACAGCTGAATAGGCTTGCCTTTTAATGTTGGCAGACATAATTGTTAATGATCCAATTTTCATTTTTTTTGTAAAGGCCTTATAAGTGTTGAGCTGTCTAACCTCCTCAGGTATAGAATTCCATTCAGTAGCGCCCTCACTGACCAGGCCGAGCGACTGAAAACGCTCCTGCTCAGAGGGATGACACAGTCCCCTCCGACAGAGCCTCGAGTAACGCGCTCAGAACTGTTTCTTTGGCTGATGAACTCAGCCAGAGGAGCTGGTGCCAAATCATGCGTCACGTTGTATATTTGCGATTCAGATTTAAAACTTATGAGTACTGTTCCAGTTTTAAAGGCTGTGTTGTTTTTAAATTGCACAGTGACGATAGTGCCTTGTTTTTTTGGCCGTGATTTTAATGGCTGGTTTGTATAATGTTTCCAAAGGTCTTTTTGCGCTCTGACTTACTTGAGACCAACTTGTAAAGCAGTAGTTGAGGTGATTGAAAATCATGGAATGTAAAAAAATTGGTGCAGCTTCAGTTGACATGTCATTTCGAATTGAGCGGAAATTTGCAATATTAAACTTGGTTATTTTACATAATTTTTCAATATAGGCTTTAAAGGAGAGATGTGAATCTATTACTTAGCCAAGATATTTATATTCATTTACGATTCGTAATTTTTCTCCAGCAACTATTATGTCAGGATTAATTGAAGCTCTATTGGTTTTACTGAAAAACATACCTACAGTTTTCAAAATATTTAGCTGTAGGCAGTTCCTCTGCAGCCAGGATTTCACATGAGTCATTGCTTTAGTAAGTTTATAGGCAAAAATGTATTTAGAGCGACCATGAACAAATAGAACAGTGTCAACTGCATACATTAAACATTCTACTTCAGAGCAAACATTAGGCAAGTCATCGATATAAAGGCTAAATAAGAGGGGCCCTAATATTGAGCACTGAGGAACCCCGGTGGTTAGCCTAAGCGACTCAGAATTGCACTTGTTAATTAGCACAGATTGTGTACGATCATGCAGATAGAATTCAAAACAGCTAACAGTGTCACGAGAAAATTTTAATTGTAAGCAGAACTGAGTGGTTCACTGTATCAAAAGCTTTCTTGAGATCCAGGAAAACCATCCCTACTAATCTCCCCTTGTTAAGAGAAAATTTTATTTTCTCGATAAAAAGGCACGTAGCTGTTTCAGTGGAGTGTTTGGATCTAAAACCAAACTGCATGCCACGGCAGCAGCCAATTCACGAAAAGAGGGGGAGCTACTGTTTTAATACTGGACAATCTGCTCAGCCACCCATTTTTCTGCAATTTTAGAAATGGCCGGAAGAATGCTTATTGGTCGGTAGTTATTCATGGAGGTAGATAGAACAGGGTTTAAAAACTGGTGTAACAATAGCAGATATCCAGGCCTTTGGAAAGTGACCACTGGAAATAGCTTAATAATAGAAGCATTAGGAGTAGCAAGAACCGATCCTAAATCTTTAAGCATGTTCGTGTCCATACCAAATACCCTGGATGGTTTTAATGTTTTAATTATATCAATGACTTTAGTCTCAGTGATGTTTGCTATGAAGAAAGATTTTGTTGCAGACACTAAGTGTTCTTTTTTTTAATATAAAGTTCTTAGAGATTTCTGCTTCCGATTTAATAAAAATAGTTGTTAAAGGCATCAGCTAATACCTTGGATTCTGTTAAAATGTCTCCATTTAATTCAATTTGCATTTGTTGTGTCTTATTTTTGTGGGACTCACCTGTCAGTTTTTTTATATAATGCCAGGTTATTTTAGAATTTCAACATGCACTATTCAAAGCAGTAATAAAAAAGTCAGCTTTAGATTTCCTTATTTCTCTCACTACTCTATTTCTTAAAGAGATAAATTGATGCCTGTTATATCCTGATTTTAAAAGGTTTTGAAAGGTTAATGGCAGGTTCCACTCAGCACAGACCATTTCTGACACTATAAGCTTATGGTATTTGAAATGAGAATTGCCTCTGTCACCTTTCAGCTCCATGTAAGTTAAGTGTTGCAGGGAATATATTGATTTAATCAATTTTATTTCTTATTGAGCTGATGAAAGTATTGCAACTACTAGTAGCAGCCAATTTGACTGTGAATCCCTCAAACATGTACGTTTGAACAACCAAAGTTGAGTTAACTAGGTATTCACACCTATGGAGCGTGTAAGTACCTAACAAAAGTGACAGAGCCTACTGAAGCAGATTGATGCTTTGGTGCCCTTGTCAAGCAGGGTAACTTTCTGAGTTCACCAAAGTTCCTTCTACCTCATGGGCCAGCCCACCAGGTTACGATGAGCGTCTCTCACAGCTGCATACACTTCGAGGGGTTGACGGGGCAGGCTGCTCCTCAAGCCCCCTCTAGAGGAAGAACCGAACGATCGCAATCGCACAACTCCAGGGATTTTCATTGTGTGAAGAGCACCACAATTATGATTGGCACCACTTAAGAGTGACCAGACACCTAGTGGCTGTAGCCCTATTCTGAGAGATAGTCTCTGCAACCAGAAGTGGATGCGATTGTATCTTCGACCAATCGGGTTCTCTTTGTCCCATACAGGAGCCAGATGTGGATGTGCCAGAGCTCCCCTATCCACTGAGAAAGAAGGTCCTCATAAAGGACATCGGCAAAGCAAGAGTAGACGTTAGAGCACAATCTTCGACAACCAAGCACAGTTGGGCCAGAGGGGCAACCAGTACCACTTGATGCTCCTTACCCTGCACAAGACGTGTGCAGTGGAAGGAAGGCTTTCCTTCGCTTTTCCCACGGCTATATGTATGCTAAGACGTCCTTGCCGAGAACTACTAGACAGGGACATTTTTGCCCTGGACCGCTAAGAGAGTGCAGCTGGCTGCAGAGTGTTTTTTCTGCTAGTCGGGGAACCGTCACAAAGAAAGTAAGTGCAGCTGCCGAGCCACAGGGAAGAAGATGTCCCTTTAGTGCCACAAGGATGCTGAGCCCTAAGAAGGACCAGGTGGGAAGGGTCTTTCCTTGGAATCAGAATATAGGAAGTTGAGAAAATAGTCCCGACCGTGGACAATCCCAACTCCCGGTGTTTGGCTCTGTCAGGCAGCTCAGGGTGGCATGTGATGGTGCTGCATTCCTCTTTGAGGACTCAAGAGGTCAGCTGCATGGAGGGGCAGGGATGTTTGGAAGTGAATGATGGGCGAGACCACGGATAATAGTGGTTTATCACATTTAATACAGAACTTTTGAACTTACTATTGCGCTTCAGAGTACAACAGAGGAGTTTTTAGATTAAAACACATGCAGGAAATATAAGCTAGTAATTATATTTTTGTGTACAAACCCAAGTAGCTGTTTTGAGACACATCATCAAAATTTTTGGATGGTTCCAGAGTTTTATAGACAAGAGCATCCTCAATTGGACTGGCCATGAACAACAGCCCTAAATGGCAATAGACAGAGGAAGCAAATTACAGAGAAACTCAGCTGGACAAATCAGATACTTGACACAAAAATTCTATATTAACAACGAAATTATACTGTCACGTATGCTTGTTCTGAATGTGCATCAACAAAGAATGCTATTTATCTTTTATAATTTTTAATTCATACATTTTCTTAAATAGAAATCACAAAAATGTTATTGAATTGATTAATGAATACCTTTCCAATTGTAGGTCCCTGGTGCTCCAAACAGAATGTAGTTGTTGTCAGGTGTAAAACTTACAGAAAGTCCCTGTTGACAGAATCCAAACTGTTCATGTCCCTGAGGACGACCCTCACAAAATTTCCACTCGCCTCCATCCAGATCATCTTTCTCGGTCAAATCTTCACTCAGAACATAACAGCGTCCAATGGGGTCACGCGTCTCAAACGTCTGATTGACGTGTTGTCTGAGCTCATAGAGGTGAGCACACGTCTGAATAATGACATCAGAATACACACACAGAGTTATGCTCACATTCAGAAATGACACATTTAGTGCAATACCACAATTATAAATCTCCTCTTAAGCCAGGCCTTTAGCTATGCAGTCTGTTCATTTGTTATATTTTTTAAATCAATGTTAAAAGAGAAGTATCACACTGTTACATGCCTTAAACATACAAATGTTGAGTTCTCATGTTCAACACAATCTATTTTTTGAAGACCGAGTTAGACACAAGATGTGGTATTTCTTTGCTCAATACACTCATCATATACACCCAAAGGCTTCAAAAAGTATTTTGAAAATATTTAACTTTCAGACATCATAAAATCACAAATTATTAATAAGCCATTCGCCCGTAAAATTCTGCCCATACACCAATTAGAGAGCATGGAACAGCTCAAGCTTCAGTGTTCACATTCCTGGAGAAGCCCTTGTGTGGAGAGTGGTCATGAGCGCTGCTCACAGTCCACCAGCGGGACCTCAGCTTTATCCAGCTTTATCCAGAAATAGTCTCTATTCTGTATCTGTCTCCAGTAAATGTTAGGAAACTTCATACTGTCGGATATATGAACAATGTGATTGTACACTACAGGTATTTAAATATGACAAGTGAAAGAAACTGTATGTATTACTTCTCCAAAAGAACATTTATTAAATCCAAACTGTTAGTCTGTATCATGGGATTTGTAATTTTATTGGGAATACATGATCTGATATGGGGGGTTTATTATCCCCAACTCAGCCTGGTTTTCCTCCAAGCCACAAGATCCAGGTTATATTCAGATCAGAGGGACATTGCAGTCACCCAGATTTAGTACGTATCCAGACTTGATGGTGAGTCGGGAACTAGAAAAGCTCTCTACAGCCCCGAAGGAATGTTTGATGCAATGTATTTAGTTTAAAGCACTTTATAAATAAAGGTGACTTCACTTAATCTTTCCTATCATTTGCTCAAAAATATGCATCGTAACCCTTGTCAGCTTTATTGTCAAAAGTGTTTTTAAGTCCGTTTCTCTTACAAAAAACCCCGGTAAAAACACAGAATACATACACACATATACATATATAAATAAATACGAATATTATATATGTCATGTCACGGTTAGCGTTCAGAGTGAACCCAGATGCAGGCAGCGGAGTGGATTTAAACTCAAAGACTTTAATAAACAATACAACCACTATGTGGAAAACTATAACATAAAATTCAAAACAAAAACTTCCCACGAGGGGGCAAAACAAGGAACAAACCACAAAACGTATCTTATTAGGAGATATACACGCACAGTAGGAACAGGCATGGAGAGACACAGACACAGCAACACAGACACAGCAACACAGACACAGCAACACAGACACAGCAACACAGACACAGCAACACAGACACAGCAACACAGACACAGCAACACAGACACAGCAACACAGACACAGCAACACAGACACAGCAACACAGACACAGCAACACAGACACAGCAACACAGACACAGCAACACAGACACAGCAACACAGACACAGCAACACAGACACTGCAACACAGACACTGCAACACAGACACTGCAACACAGACACTGCAACACAGACACTGCAACACAGACACTGCAACACAGACACTGCAACACAGACACTGCAACACAGACACTGCAACACAGACACTGCAACACAGACACTGCAACACAGACAGCATACAAACTAACCAGCAAAGAACAGCAAACACAAGGGGTTTAAATAGGGAAACATAACGAGGGATAATGACATGGGGGCAGGTGTGGGGAATGAAAAAATGATGGGAAGATAGACAAGACAACAAGGGGCCGGAGACAGGAGACGAGACAAGAGAGCACATGGCATATCATAACAAACGATGTCATGTGTCTCACACAAAACACATGGGTCTGCCATATTTCTGCCAAACTCATGAAAACCATGACCAAGAGAGGCAGAATCATGACACTCCATAAATCACAATTTACAATCATGGATATGATAGATAATTAAGGCATATATTTTTAAATCCAGTAAAAAGAGATAGAAAACTATCTTTAAAAAAATAAGTAGGCAACTTATTTCCGAGTTTTTAAGTTTTTATCAAGTTTGTTGGCTTTTTTTATTTGAAAACAAACCTCCAGTTATAATTCAGTTAACTGTCCCAGCTATCATGTGAGACAAATGCAGTTTTATACATTTATTTAGATACAATTTAGATTTCCCATTAAATTATGCAAAGGAACTTACCACCACTTTTCCACCAATCCCTTGACTTTTAACAGTGACACCCAGCCACTGGTTATGTTTGTTCTCTCGCTCTAGACTCACTTAAAAAAGAAAAACAGAAAGAAAAAATGTTCTTTATGCAGTAAAATTAAAGTTTTCTCAGGACTAACTGTATTTATTTTATGACAGCTGAGTCTCTACGCCTACATTGTGAGAACCTACAGCTATGCGGATTGAGGTTTTTTCGAAAGATTTTTTCGAAACCAATTAAACAGAATATCACCATTTCCATCAATATTAACTCGTTCACACTGCTCAGGGGTGACCGGACAGCGATAGAGGGCACCAGGGCGACTGTTGTTTAAAGTTCCTGTTCCTCTCTCCTGAGGTGCTCCCACTAATATCCTGAAGAAGAGAGAGAAGAGATAGAGAAGATAAAAAATTTAGATGATCTGTGTTATAATTTATTTTCATTAGTTATTGATGTGTCGCATGACTATCATTACTAACAGAATATCATTTAAAATCAACATGTTGCTATATCTGATGAAACTTTCAAAAAATCCTTAAAAATAGGGCACTAGACTATTCTATATATTTTCTATTTCGATATGTAAGGATTTCTTTCCCAGTTGTTTTACTTTGCACTGCATTGAATTGCATTTATAAAACATTTCCCTCAAAGATTTTTTGTGTCCATACAAAGGAAAGCAATGTGGTTCAATGTTGTTTCATTTTCATCATTCTTGAAAATATATGTGTTCTGCACAGGATGAAAAATCCTATGGGTTTATAATAATTTTGAATTTGGGGGAGGGTACTTTAAGATGTTTTGAAGACAAAATGTGATGTATCAATTAATGCTCTTGGTTTTGTATAAGTGTGCCAGGACACGACTCAAATGCTGGAAAGTCATTAGCATGAGAAAGTCAAAGTCACCTTTATTTATATAGCGCTTTCAACAAAATACATTGCGTCAAAGCAGCTGAACAATATTGGTTAGTAAAACAGTGTGTCCAATATGCAAAATGATAGTCACAGGCAGTTCATCATTTAATTCAGTCATCTAGGTTCTGTTTAAATAGTGTATGTGCATTCGTTTTTAATTGGGGGATGTCATCTCTATCATTCTCCACATTTGTTGCGTACTCAAAACGCAGGCAACTTGATAATACCTAGAACATCACAATCAATTGCAGGCGGCAGATCCTTTTCCTACTTGGCACCTAAACTATGAAATAACCTACCTAAAAGGGTTCGGGAAGCAGATACACTCTTGCAGTTTAAATCTAGATCAAAGACCCATATCTTTAACCTGGCTTACACATAACACACTAACATGCTTATAATATCCAAATCAGTTAAAGGATTTTAAGGCTGCATAAATGAGTTAAGCCGGAACCGGGAACACTTTCAACAACACCTGATTTATTTGGTACATCATTAGAAAAATGATCTACCGTAATATTAGTCTGTTTCTCTCTTTTTCCGAGTTCAACGAAGCCACAAGATCAGGCATGTATACAGATCAGAAGGCATTGTAATAACCCGGATCCAGTACATAACCAGACCAGATGATGGAATGGTAACTGGAAAAGCCACCACCAGCCCTGAAGGATGGATAGAGATCCCCTGTAAGACCTTGCCTCAGACGACCATCGGGATAAGACCATAGGAAACAGACGATTCTTCTCGACTTTGCTGCAGCCTGGAATTGACCTGCTGGTTTCGTCTGGTCAGAGGAGAGCTGGCCCTCCAACTGAGCCTGGTTTCTCGCAAGGTTCGTTCTCGCTTCTGTCACAGATGGAGATTAAGTCCCTTAGTGGCTTGCTTAGTTGGGGTAACTTAACTTATAGCGATATCGTTAACTTGATTGAAAAGGAATGCACAGATACTATTAAACCTGATCAGAGATTACATCACTGGATTGAAAATGAATGCACAGAAAAGACATCAACAAACTCAATGATGAATTAACTTTAACTATTATCTTGCATTGTGGACACACTTTTTATACTAATCAATTTTGTTCAGCTGCTTTGACGCAATGTATTTTGTTTAAAGCGCTAAATAAATAAAGGTGACTTTGAAGTTGGACAGTATGAGCAGGAATAATTGCTCCTTGACTATAATGATTCATTAAGATACATCTATTGGAACACACAGATGCGTGATGTATAAGATGCAAAATGAATATTGTTCACCAGGCTACATTTTAATTCAAGAATAGTATTGAAATTAGCTTGAACATTTCATTTGTGAAAAGGTTTGTTTGTGTGAAAGATAACTGCAACAAATTGAAAGAATATTTCTGTGACATTCTGTCAACGCCAGATATGAGACACCACCTGCATATTCTGTAAAGTTTGTGAAGCATACTTAAGTTATCTTTTAATTAAAAGGCCTTTTATCTTTTGAATTTTAGACTACACAAGGGGCACAGAAAAAGAAGAGAAGGAAAAAAAGAAGTAAAAAGAGGTTCACCAGAAAAGTTAAATGATTAAATATCTGACAGTTACGGCAGATAACTAACTCAACTTTAAAGAATGACTCTTATTCTAACTTCTGTAAATTTCAACTCCTCTCATCCAGAGGTGGGTAGTAACGAGTTACATTTACTCCGTTACATGTACTTGAGTAAGTTTTTGAAAAAATAATACTTCTAGGAGTAGTTTTAAATCACTGTACTTTTTACTTTTACTTGAGTAGATTTGTGAAGAAGAAGCTGTACTCTTACTCCGCTACATTAGGCAACAATGAGCTCGTTACTTTTCTTTCATATTTTACGCGTCATTTTGACAGAGTGAGAGTTCCGCTAAAGGCTCTACCACGTGACCGTGAGTTCCACCAATCAGAGGTAGTTGTGCAGTCTCGTCACGTGACCACACTCAATCTCAGCGCGGGACGGGTCAGCTTAACATTTATAGAAAAACACAAATGTCGCAATCAAACATCGGCACTGCAGACACAGGTGAGGAGGAGGAACACCGCCGACCTCATACTGAAAGCATGGTTACCTTAATAAAAGTCCGAAACAGCAACTACAGTATGCAGTGTCTTCTGTTTTCTAAATTCGTTTTTTTTCTGTGGAGAGGCGAATGTTTGTCTTTTAGGTTACATATATTTTAAACATTTCCAATATATATATATTAGGGGTGGAACGGTACATGTATGTGTATTGAATCCAAATGGTGTGTGTGTGTGTGTACGTGCGTGCGTGCGTGCGTGCGTGCGTGTGTGTGTGTGTGTGTGTGTGTGTGTGTGTGTGTGTGTGTGTGTGTGTGTGTGCGTGCGTGCGTGTGCGTGCGTGCGTGCGTGTGTGTGTGGCGCACAGTGGAAACATAAAAACATACTCCGTCATTTCGTTTATGCAGGACATCATTCAAACTGCAAAGTTTTTAAGTTACTGCTAATGTAAATTTTAAGGAAAACAAATATATTAATCTGAAATGTAGCAAATTTTCAAATTAATTTTAATTATCAATTTATCAGGGACCAAACAGAAATCGAGATATTGATTGAACCGTAAAAACATATAAAGGTTTGGAAATTTGTGTTACTTGTGCTTATTTATTTTTTATTATTTTATTTATTTTATTTTTTATGTACTTGAATTTATCTGTATTTTTTAATTTAAGCTATTTTGTAATTAATTAATTAATTGTTATTTATTTTATTGATTTGAGGAACTATAGTTTGCTTAAACATGATTATTTTGTATTGTCTGTCTGATTGAATGCTTGTTGAAAAAATAAATCAGACGTTACTCAGTACTTGAGTAGTTTTTTCACCGAGTACTTTTTTACTTTTACTCAAGTAAGTATATGGATGACTACTTTTTACTTTTACTTGAGTCATATTATTATGTAACAGTACCATTATGTAAAAGTAACAGTACTTTTACTTGAGTAAAATTTTTGGCTACTCTACCCACCTCTGCTCTCATCTGGGTTAATAGTCCACGGGGTCCTACCAACACTGTTATGCCTTTTAATGTTTTAATTATTAAGTTAAGTTCAAATGGTTTAAGTAATGCTGGAAATCTTTTTCATTTGAACATAAAAATATTCATTGAATATTATCATTTGTTTGTTTGTGTTTTAATCAATGTAAATCAAAAGGTGTATGTAACCTTATATTTCATGTACAGAATGATTCGAGTATAAATAGAGTAAAAGCAGCACATGACTTCATTAAACAGCATCAATCTCTTCACAAAGACCTTAAGAGGTTGTGACCTCACTGTGTGCGTGTTTGTAGTAGTTTATTGTGTAAACCCAATAGTTCTTGTGTGTGTTAATCTTAAATTACCTGTCTTTTGAAAAACTACTGTTATTGTTTGAACATGTTGTAACCTGTATATTTAGTGTGTACTGTTACTCAAGACCCCTGCTTGGTTTTATTGTTTGGTTGAAATGTACATGTGCAAAAACGTGTCTGACAGCATGTTAAGTGTTAAATTAATTTAGAGGTGGACAATACCTGCACCACTCCGATTCCTTCTATGGGAGGGGCTAAGCAGGACTCAGTCAGAGAACGCGAGAGACAGAAGTTTAGCGAGATTTTGTGACAGAGGAAAAAGTTGTTCATGTTTAGAAAAACATTTTGGAGATACTACTCGCATTCCCATATTAATGTACTGATGTCGATAAGGGCAGTGTGATTTGTGTTACGTGTACTGTTTGATTCAGTGGCGTAGCGCAAACTGCGTTGACCCCCACAATGGTGAAAGCGGGGGCCCCTCACCGCATAATTATTCACCTTTCGTACAATTTGCGCTCATAAGATTCACTCTCTAAACAGTTGCGGAAAGTCAACTTATATGGTCATAATCGCCAAACATGGTAGGCTGCAATTACTACCAAAATAAAAGTCCTATACGTTCACGTTATAAAAACGCTTTTATTATTTATTCGAGTCCATTTTTGATTATTAAGTAAATTTTTGACTCGAATACGCCACTGGTTTGATTAGCTCGTTGAAAGGGGATTTTTTTGACGTGGCACTAAACGGACTCAGGGATCTGCTCAAACCGAGCGGATTCTTCACAGTTTATCGCTCTGCAATATCATTGGAACACGGAACGGAATGCACCCATTATTTACAAGGACATTTCATCTCGCTTTGCTGGGAGACTTTTACCGTTCGCGAGAGATGAAACCACAGCAACGAGGAGAACACGGACATGTTTTATCACACCCGAGCGCCTTGATCTGAGGTTACATTTATGTCAGTTTGCTCATGGGTGTGAAGGGCTCAGTCGCCTTTCTGTGACCACTACATACCCGGGGTATGATGTGTGTGAAGGATTTGGGGTTTTGCATGATAATTTGTACACGTTGTAATTTGATTTATCTATTATATTTTTGAACATGTCATTTGTGGCTTAAAAGTGGTTTGGTTTAAAAGAGGTTATTTAAATACAAGTAAACGAGTTAAGAGAGATACTAAAAAGTATTTATTTTGGTAATCTATTTCTGTGAGAGAAAGCTTAAAGAGTTTCATTTATTCTTTATTTTCGGTTTTACACTACTCATTGTAAGTACATTTGGACTTTATTTGTCGTTTTTATTTTAGATGGTCGATCTATTCATGCACATTTGAAGACAATATATGATTTGAACGTTTATGTAAGCCTGTGTATTTTGTAGTATTCCAAGTAACTTGCAGTAAGATTCTTTTGCTGTTATTTGCTGTGTTGTAGAAGCTTAGAAGTATGAGAAGACAGGGCTAGATGTATTGTTAAAGTAAATAAGGAGTAGAACCCAGGTCCTTATAATTAACTCTAACCAGGAGCATTTGGTTAAGGGTATAGGGGCTACAATTGTTTCAATGCTTTCTGAGTAACAGATTAATGTGAAATCTAGTGGCATCTTTATCAAACACAACACTTTAGGCATTGTAACATGAAACATTTACAGGATGCCTAAGAAACCCATGAGTCATTACAATTGCTGTAGTTTGACATAATAGATCTCATCTTTGTTTCTTTCTGTTTTTTAAACTTTTAAATACTGTTTAAGATCTTAAAATATGTTCTTTAAATGTAAATCTATGTGTGACCGTGTATCTGCGTCCCATCTCTTTTTTTGGCTCTAAACTACAAGCTGTCAGGCACTAATCTGTCTATGAACGTGTGTTGCTAAAAAAAGGTCTTGTAACTGTATAGCTCACACACACACACACACACACACACACACACACACACACAGCTGATTTTAGATGTTGGAGACAGCCTGGCACCAGAATAAGTAAGTATAGGACACCTGAACATCTACAGCTCTGATAAACGCTGTGACACACAAACGAAAACAAAAATTCAATGATGAAAGAAAGAGAGAGAGAGAGAGAGAGAGAGAGAGAGAGAGAGAGAGAGAGAGAGAGAGAGAGAAAGAGAGAGAGAGAGAGAGAGAGAGAGAGACAGACAGAAAGAGATTAGAGGATTATGTTGTTCATGTTTGTTGTTAATCTGTAAAAACTATAAAACTGATATTTTATTCTGAATTAAATTAACCTAAAATAACTTTGACTTTCTTCAGCAGAACAGAAAAAATAAATTTTTTTACCCCATTTACTTTCATTGTAGAAATTTCTCAAAATATCTTCTTTTGTGTCCCACTAAAGAAATGGTGAAATACAGGCTTGGGGGAGTAGAAATTAAAATGTCCTTGTAAATGAAGAAACTTCCGATTTATCTGATGTGTACATATTAGTAAATGTTTAACACAATGACCGGCCATCCAACACAGGACCAGATTAATTTAACATCTCAAAACACACAGATTCCCTCTGTGATGGACTGTGTTGTGTGTTTATGATATTGTGACTCACCAGCTGTGAGGTTCAGGTGTTAGCTGCTGGTGTAAAGCCAATGAAAAGCCAAAGAAACTTCCCTGCTCTCCGTCTTTGATGAGGATGGATGTGGTGTCCAGATTAAATGCTGAGATTTGAAAGAAGAGAGACAGCAGAGTCAGGACAAGTGCGTACGCACCCCGTCCATTTGTATGCCATGGCGACATGTCAAACCCAACACACACACACATGAGGTTCATCTAAACATAATAATGCCAGTAATCCTGATAATGCTTTATTCTGTGTCCCGGCTGTGTTTGCCACCACTCTCGTCCTGAGAGTGTGTAAGAAAGACTGCACAAGTGAGTGCATGGCCACCCCACACACACAAGGAGCTGTGAATAGAGCACCAACCCCCCTCCCAGCTGACATCATCACTCAAATCAATCTATGCCACATTGATCAGGATGACTGGAAATCTGACTAAACATAGAAAAAAAGCATGACATGTTTTTAGACAGAACAAATACGCAATCATCTGCATCAATGTTTTTTTTATTTCTTTTATTGAACACAAAGATTGAGGACACAATGTTTCTGTGAAGTTCTGGCATAGTTTGTGTTATAAACATGCTTCAGTGTGATAAAGCAGTTGAGCCTGTCGTCATTGTTGTGATATTTAGCCACAGCTGATTTTAATGGAGTCTCATCTTTTCCTGTCTGGCCTCTCTGCATCTGTCAGTCAACATCTTTCCACTTTATTTTTAGAGTCTCACCACAAAAATAACATGCAGTTTTAATATAAAATGAATAGATTTTTATTATGATATTTCACACTAATTCCTAAGAGAAAATCTAAAAGGTAATTGTTTTGCTTTTTAATAAATAGTCATTTTTTTATAATTTTATCAAAGACCATTTACACTACTGGTAAAAAATGTCGGGACACTTGGGTGTAATGTTTTTCATTATTACAAAAAACTTTAGCCCTGACAAAGGATGAATTTTATTTAATAAAAATATTTTGGAATGGAAGACAACATTGCAGAACAACATTAATATTATAATAACTTTTAATTATCTTTTATTGTGTTTTCTTTTGCAATTTTTCAATTTCTATATTATAGACCTTCTGTATATTTACTACAGGCTAGGACTGGACGTAATGGCCAAAAATTATATCATATTGTATTTCTTAATTTTGGCAGATACTATGTAATTCCAATATTGATAATGACAATATTAAAAAGGCTCAGGAAAAAACCAAATAGGAAACAAACAATGGATGTCTATAGTTACAAATGTCTGCAAACTGAAATTGTAAAGTCTATAATACCTCCAGGCTCTTCCTATAAAAATCCTATCTTTTTTTAATAAAAACTGTACAAAAAATAAGGTTAACTTTTTATTTGTATCTAGCCTTTATAAAGAAGAAATGTGAGAGAAACTATAAAATTAATAAAACTCTCAGACTCAGCTTATTAACAAAAACATATTTTCATTTAAACTATAACAGGCTGATTATTCATAGAAATTAAAACAAAAACTGCTTCAGCCAGGATAAGGAAACAGAAATAATAAAATAAAGTGATCAACAACATAACCATTGAATTAGTCTTTCCTTTCTTATCAGTTATTTCGTATGCCTTCTTACTTGTAGAAGCATGTTCATCCTCATATGTATTACGGTCAGTGGTACTCACAGCATGCCTGGGATGTATGTCATCACTTAATTCAGTTCTGCTCTTTCTGATGGCTGAGCACTGAACGTCTTTCAGTGACCAATACGATGAATAAAATTATATATATATATAAATATATGTGCAAATGTTTATCGAAATATCGGAAATCTGTTTGGAAATATTATCACCGTTATTAATAAAAAATCTATCGCGATATAAATTGATATCAAATTATTATCCAACCCTTCTACAGGCTTTAATTTATATATAATCTTTTCACAAGAGGACTTGAAATCAATAATTTATTGAGGGTTTTCACCGACATCACGTTCTGGGCGGTAACCCGGATTCGCGGCCATTGTGGAGGCACTCGGTGTAAACAACTGAACGGAGTACGATGGAGTATTGTGAGATTTGGATACTTTAGGTGAATGTAGCCATGTCTTAACATCCAAAAAGCTCATCAAAGATGATTCTATGTGATAATGCAAAATGTCATATTAAGTGGTTTCACTACTCGTGCATTAATGTTAAGCACCAAAGTGAAAATTACATTGCCCACAGTGCCAATAGCTACCCCAGTCTCTGCCAAAAAAAGGAAAGTAACCTCCAATGTAATAAAACATAAATAAAACTTTTTCTGTTGGCTGCTGTGAAGTTTTGCACTTCATGCACTTTGTTTTAATGTAAGTTAAAGTATATTTAATTCATTTAGTATTGTGCACCTTTTTTGAAAATGTGACATGTTCTTTAGATATTTTTGGCATTTGATTTCAAGTTGGTGAGATTTTTGTAAAGCTATGTATGCTGACAAAAAGAAAGTTATACTCAAGTTACATACATAATTGTGTTTACAGTTAGTGTATTGCACTACATTTACATTTACATTTAGGCATTTAGCAGACGCTTTTATCCAAAGCGACTTACAATAGTCGAGGAGACAATGAAGCGGTAAATAGCCGATACAACAATTGCTACAACAATGCTACAACAATGTTACCAAGTTACACAGAGAGAGAAGTTACAAAAGTTTTTTTTTTTTTGATAGAGTGAGTAGGTCAGAAAAGAAGTTACTCCTAGTGAGTTAGGTGTAGTCGGAAAAGATGAGTTTTTAGGTGTTTTTTGAAGATTGGTTTTAGGAACCAAAAAGGACCCATGTAACACCTCTCTTCATAAAACTACATTGGCTTCCGGTAGCAGCTCGCATTGAATTTAAATGTCTTGTCATTGCCTACAAGACCACCAACGGTTCAGCACCCAATTACCTTAACTCACTAATGCAAAGGTATAGACCCTCAAGATCTCTGCGCTCCGCAAATGAGCTGAGACTTGTGGTACCAGCTCAAAAGGGTAAGAAATCTCTCTCTCGAACGTTCACTGCTTCAGTTCCTCGATGGTGGAACGATCTGCCTCTGGCTTCACGCTTGTCAGACTCGATCTCTATCTTCAAAAAACACCTAAAAACTCATCTTTTCCGGCTACATCTAACTCACTAACTCACTACTTTTCTAACCTACTCACTCTATCAAAAAAAAAATAATTATATATATACTTTTTGTAACTTCTCTCTCTGTGTAACGCGGTAGCATTGTTGTAGCACTTGTTAACCTATTGTTATAACGGCTATATACCGCTTCATTGTCTCCTCGACTATTGTAAGTCGCTTTGGATAAAAGCGTCTGCTAAATGACTAAATGTAAATGTAAATGTAAATGTAAGATAGAGACCGAGTCTGTCAAGCGTGAAGCCAGAGGCAGATTATTCCACCATCAAGGAACTGAAGCAGAGAACGTTCGAGAGAGAGATTTCTTACCCTTTTGAGCTGGTACCACAAGTCTCAGCTCATTTGCGGAGCGCAGAGATCTTGAGGGCCTATACCTCTGCATTAGTGAGTTAAGGTAAGTGAGTGCTGAACCGGTGGTGGTCTTGTAGGCAATGAGAAGACATTTAAATTCAATGCGAGCTGCTACAGGAAGCCAATGTAATTTAATGAAGAGAGATTTTACATGGGTCCTTTTTGGTTCCTTGAACACCACTCTTGCCACTGCATTTTGAATCATCTGCAGAGGTTTAGTTGTGCACATCGGGAGTCCAGCAAGCAGCGCATTGCAGTAGTCCAGCCTGGACAGGACCAGAGCTTGAACCAGGATTTGTTTGGAGTGTTCTGTGAGAAACTGTCTGATCATCTGATCACTATATTAAAAGGTATAATTTATAGTAGTGTATAGTTTATAAGTGTTCTGATAAAAGTGTGTTTTTCTTTTAATAAATCAGTTTTCTGATGATAGTGATATGCTCTTTGTTTTCGTTCACAACAAAATAACAATCAATAACAATGACTTTATGATTGTAAATCAACAATTATTTATAGGTCATTTAAGGCTATATAGATAAGTCCAGACTTGGATTAATTTATATTTTTATTGGCAAAGTGCATATAAAAATATACTTTAGTCAAAATCAACCACTGATGGACAAAAGTTCACCAGAGCACAACAGACAAGTCCAATCTTATCTATGGTACAATACCGATCACTATCTTTGCACATCAAGAAATCAATTGGCAATATAATATTCCAAATGTTTTTCTCGATCTGTCCTATTGGTACAACCTGAAACACAGCAGTAATTAACTATTTTCTTTGACGACGTTCGTGACATACTTCAGTGCCTGTGCTTTGTTTTGATGCGGAGTGCCTCCAATATGGCGACTTCCGGTCTGATGACTCGTCTTGAAAATCCTCTATAGATTATAATTTTACATTTACATTCATTTGGCAGACAATTTTATCCAAAGTGCCTTACAAGTATTATGCAGTGGCCAATTATTACTGCAGAGCAAATGGGCGTAAGATGCCTTGCTCGAGGGCACTTCTGGCTTTTCCGCTGGCACTGGGATTCGAAAACACAACCTTCTGCTTACTACTCCTCTCAAACCAACAGACCAGTTTACAGTTTGTAATATTGCTAACCCATAAGCACTATACAAAAGCTAAGCACTATATTTCTGCAAGTTTGTTCTAATTAATTAATTCAGACCATATTTTTGAATTAACAATTATGCATAAATTTAATTTATCTACAGTTCTACATTTATGTGGATGAATTATGTGGGGTTGTGGTCAGTTGGAGGCAGTTGCAAGTCTGAAGATTAAAGGGGTCCAGAATGTCATTCCGGGACACCCATCACTTCTACTTAGGTCGGTACCCGTCCCTGTAAAAAAGATAATCTAGATGGTTTTGTCTGGAGTTGAGAATAGTACCTACCAGTTTTATTGTTCCCCAGGTGTATCTTATTTTATTCTCCCAGTGTAAATAAGGCCTCATGTTTCACTTGTCTTGTGTATGTTGATGCTAATGTTAAATGTGTTTGTGTCCTGCACAAGTTGGTGTGTTTTGTGAGGCCTTAAGGAAATATAGAGTTGAGTATCATCAGCATAGCAGTGAAAACTAACTCCATATTTCTGAATTATACCTCCTAGAGGTAACATGTACAGTACAAAAGAAGAGGCCCCAAAACTGAGCTTTGTGAAACGGCATACAGGAGTAAATAAACTCATTGTTAATCTGTTTGAAAAAAGTGGTACAAGTATGAGCAATCCATATAAGTAAAAGTATTTTATTGTCAATGGTTTTAAGTGCAGCACTAAGGTCTCATAGCACTTTGACAAATATCAAAGTCAACTTTTTTAATATAGCGCTTTAAACAAAATATATTGCATCAAAGCAGCTGAACAACATTGATTACTAAAACAGTGTGTCCGTAATGGAAGATGATAGTTAAAGACAGTTCATCATTGAGTTTGTTGATGTGTCATCTCTGTTGAGATTTAATAGTGTCTGTGTAATAATTTTCAATTCAGTGATGTCATCTCTGATTAAAAGTAAATAATGATTTGAAATATCATCACTTTGCTGTATAATTTCAACACCATCAAGATAAATTCCATGTGACATTATTAAATCTAGAGTATGATTTCGACAATAAGTAGGTTCTGAAACGTGTTGTCTAACCCCAATAGAGTTTGAAAATCTGTAAAGGCTGATCCCAATGCATCATTTTCATTATCAACATGGACATTGAAGTCACAAATTATAAAAACTTTATCTGAAGCTAGAACTAGCTTGGATGTAAAATCACCAAACTCTAAGGCAGTCTGTATGGTGCCCTTGTGGCCTGTGTACAGTAGCCAGTACAAATTGTAGATGTGTGTAGACAAAGTAACTGACACTTAATGTAGAGCCGAGGTCTCCTTTATTCACGTGTGTAAAAACTAAAACCGCTTACTTCCGTGTTCTCCCCCAAGACCCCCCTGGACCTCCTACGTCATCTCTTGTAGACAACCACAGGAAAGATAACCAATAACCATCTATCTAATCTACATCCCCCTTCTAAATGATAGGGTACCTGGATAGGTTTGACATGAATAAAATATTGAAATTGAATAAACGACAATCATAAGAAAAGATTTAAACAGATGTACACATACATATACACATACATATATATATCAGCTGGTTCTTTAGCTTTACCTGTTATAAGAATGCACATGAACAGTGGAACTAACAAAACAGTGTATGACCTTACATGCATACCAAACAGGATAGCATTCATGTAACCTCCTTAACTACAGCCATAAGGAACAGGGCTGCTGCAATGAGAGAGTTATGAATAGTCTGAGCTTATGTAGTATAGTCTTTGTATAGGGAGTTTGGCTTTGATATTCTTCCTGAGCGGGTGACAACTGCAGGCGGTTCCTGCACCTGTTCTGTCTGCGGCTGGTCGACATTAGGCTGGGTTTCTGGCGGAGGTTCACTGCTGGTGTTATGTTGGACCCCTGTTGTTGTAGGTGGTGTGTAGTGTTCATGTGTATGTAGGAGGTGACGTCTGTTTCTCACATATGCGGCATCTCCGGTCTGGACCTGGTAACTGTTAGACTGTGGTGCTTTTCCTATTACCGTTCCCAATCTGTCATATCCTCTTTCCGTCTGTAATCTCACTGTCTGCCCTGCTTGCAGTGGGACCAAGGGTCTAGCTGATTTGTCATAATGTGTCTTAACCCTTTTTCTGGTACGTGTTAAAGCTGCCTGGACCTGTGTTTCTGCTTTTGGCACATACATGGCTTTAGTCATGGGAATAAGGGTCTTGGTGCGTCGAGAAAGCAGGCGTTGTGCTGGAGAGGGAAGCCCATCCCTTGGAATGTTGCGTAAATTGAGCAGCGCTGCATATACATCTGTTCCATCACGTGCACATTTTTCTAGCAAGTGTTTGGCTGAGCGTACAGCCCTCTCCGCTAGCCCATTTGATTGAGGGTAGTGGGGGCTGCTGGTGACATGACAGAAGTCCCATGTGCAGGCAAATTCTTGGAATTCCTTGCTTGTGAAATATGCTGCGTTGTCAGTCATTAGCTGCTGAGGAGCTCCATGGGTGGCAAAGTGGCGCTTTAGACTGGATATAATGGTCGCACTGGTCATGTTTGGGAGCTGGTCTATTTCAAACCAGCCGGAGTATGAATCGACGAGCACCAGATGTTCTTTCCCCCCCCACTCAAAAACATCCGCTGCTGTAAGGGCCCATGGCAAGTCTGGTATCTCGTGCAATTGAAGGGGCTCCTTCGTTTGGTGTGGTCTGAGGGCATAACAAGGAGCGCACCTGGAGATTTCATGTTCAATGTCCTGGTATATGCTGGGCCAAAACATGGTTTCTCTGGCCCTGCGCTTTGTTGCTTCTAGGCCTGGGTGCCCCTGATGCAGCTGTCTGATATAATAGTGTTGCAGTGAGTGGGGAATGACAAAACGCTGACCACGGAGCAGTAGGCCATCATCCACTGTGAGTTCATCTCTTATGGCAAAGAATTGCCGGAGCTCATGTGGTAGCTTCTTTGACGATTCAGGCCATCCCAGGGCAATGATCTCGGATAAACGCCTGCATAGATGATCTGCCTTTGTCTCCCGTCTCAGTTCCTCAGTTCTCTTCGAGGAGAGGACTTCCACTGTCATGACTTCATAGTCCTCAGTAGTTTCGGCCCTGTCAGTGGAGGGCAGGTGTGCACGTGAGAGCGCATCTGCTAAGTATAGCTCTTTGCCTCTCCTGTAGACGACGTTGAGGTTATACCGCTGCAGCTTAAGCATCATCCTCTGAAGACGTGCAGAGGCTGAGTGTATTGGCTTTTTTAGAATAGTGATGAGGGGCTGATGATCCGTTTCGACGGTCACTGGACGGCCATATATGTAATCGTGGAATTTCTGACAAGCATAGACAAGGGCCAGCAGCTCCTTTTCTATTTGAGCATAGCGTGACTCAGTCTCTGTAAGTGCTCTTGAGGCAAACGCCACAGGTTTATTGTTCTGGAGACAGACAGCACCCAGGCCGTGCTGAGAGGCATCTGCAGATAATACCACTGGCTGGTGCAGATCAAAGTACTGGAGTACTGGAGGACTTGTGAGGGGTTCTTTAAATCTGGTGAATGCTGTTGTGTGGTGCTCCTGCCAGCTCCATTCTGCATCCTGAAGCAGCAGATGATGCAATGGTGCAGTGATTTCACTATAGCCCGGGATGAATTTCGATAAATAGTTTGTCATGCCCAAAAACCTTTGAACACCATGCTTGTCCGTTGGGGTTGGCATAGAGCGGACTGCATCTGTCTTTGTAGGGTCAGGCTTTATGCCTTGGTCAGTTAGAAGGTGACCCACATACGAAACCTCAGACACTCGGAAGCGGCACTTGTCTGGGTTGAGCTTGAGATTTATGGCGTATATTCTGTCCATGACTTGCCGGAGGCGCAGATCATGCTCTTCTCTTGTGCTGCCCCAAACAAGAATATCATCCACAACAATTGCGCATGGCTGTCCTTCAAAGAGCTGCTCCATGCACCTTTGGAAGACTTCACTTCCTGTGGAAATTCCATAGGGCATTCGGAGGAAGGCATATCGGCCCGCTGGGGTCATGAAGGTGGTCAGCTTTGATGACTCCTCACTGAGTGGCACCTGCCAGAATCCACATTTTGCATCAAGGATGCTGAACACCTTGGCCCCTGGCATGTCAGCGATCACCTGTTCAATTGTTTTCATGGGATGACGTGGTCTGAGGAGGGCTTTGTTGAGGTGAACAGGGTCGATACACAATCTAACAGAACCATCTTTTTTCCGTGCAGCCACCATAGAAGACACCCAATCAGTGGGCTCCTGAACTGGCTTAATGACTCCTAGTTTAGTCATTCTGTTGAGTTCACTGATTATTTTGTCTTTCTTTGCCAATGGCACACGTCTGGGAGCACATATTGTAGGGTGCACAGAGGGGTCTAGGCGCATGTGGTACACTACTGGGAGTTTGCCTATAGTGCTGCAGTCAAAAAGGTTTTTATACTCTGTGAGTTCCGGGGCCCCTTGCTGGAGAGCATGCACATTCGGGCCAAGTTGCACAAAGCCTAGTTTGATGCTTTCTTTGAGGCCCAAAAGAGGTTTTACATCATTGTCAACAACATGGAACTGCAGTGTACCGCATGTGAAGTTTACATTAGTGACACCTAAAGTCCTTATGATCTGACCGCCATATGCAACCAGGTTGACTATATGGCTGTGGTCGACATGAGCGTCTGGGTCGACATGCTGGAGAACGCCTCTGGACAGTACATTACACCGTGCTCCAGTGTCAATCTTCACCTTAAGTTGCTTTCCTGTGTTGGAAGTGGACAGGATGGTGAATATCTCTCCTCTATCAGCTGGTACCTCTACACTTTCGCAGTAAAAACATTCTGCTGGTTCATCTGCAATCTGTGCATCAAGTTCACTTATTCTGTGTGTCTGTCCTCCCCTGTGTGTGGTGTGTGGTGCTCTGTTTGGCTGGGGTGGACCTTGTCCTGATCTGTTGTAGGTGCGTGTTTTGCTCGATCTGCACCATTTAGAGAAGTGGTTCCATTTTCCACATGCGTTGCAGCGCTTGTTGAAGGCTGGACAGCTGCTGCGTTCAGATGGATGATGGCCACCACAGTTTAAACATTTAGAATATTGCAGGGCACACACTTCGCTTTCCTTCTTTGGTTCTTTTTTTATTTCTTTGTTTCCTTTTTCAGATTGCTCATGTAACATGCATATTTCGATAGCTGAGTTTAAAGATAGATTTTTTTCTTTCAGCAGCTGTGTGCGGATATTGTCATTGTGAAAGCCACATACTAATCGATCTCTTATCAGTTCGTCATGTAAAGTGCCAAATTCGCATTTTCTGGCTAGTGTTTTTAACGTGAAAACGTACGACTGGATTGTTTCATGTGGCTTCTGGTTTGTTGTATTGAATGCATGTCTGTCCATAATTACGTTCTTTACAGGGAGGCAGATTTCCTCAAATTTCTTTACCAGCAACTCTGAATCCTCTGGGTCTTCCTCCTCCTCGAACGTGAAAGTGTCATATTTGTCTTGGGCATCGGGACCAGCGAGGTTCAGAAACGTGTACGCTTTCACTTTTTTCGATGCTGCTGAAAGACCGGCGTTGCTGTAGATGCGCCACTCGCGCTTAAATTTCGTCCAGTTGTCCGCGATGTTCTCATCAAAGACGAGGGGGTCAATCTAACGAAGTCCTTGTGCCATCGTTGTTACAGGCAAACTTCTGACACCATGTAGATGTGTGTAGACAAAGTAACTGACACTTAATGTAGAGCCGAGGTCTCCTTTATTCACGTGTGTAAAAACTAAAACCGCTTACTTCCGTGTTCTCCCCCAAGACCCCCCTGGACCTCCTACGTCATCTCTTGTAGACAACCACAGGAAAGATAACCAATAACCATCTATCTAATCAACACAAATATCAATGGGCATTTATCATACACATTTGTTTCTCTGGGTAGGGTTGTATGAAGCACTATTTTTAGGACTGAGGTGAGTCCCTTGATCAAGGCACCGCCCCCCCACCACTACTCCCAAGCGGTCCACTGCTTCGGGTGTTCACCTTGTGTGTGTGTTCACTTACTGTGTGTATACACTGGGATGGGTTAAATGCAGAACACAAATTCCAAGTATTGAACACCATACTTGGCAACACGTCACTTCACTTCACTACAGTGTGTGCCATGACCTTCACATATATTATTTCTTCAAACAAATTATACTGAAACCTGCCCCTAATTAAGTTGTTACTTTTAAACGGGTTCGTACGTTTTTTATATTTTCTAGTTTGTGAAATGGACTTGATCGCATCTTGATGGAGCGATATCTAGGTTAAAGAATCTCTATGAGCTGAGAATTATCTGACCTCTGTGATGTGAGACATTTAGCAGACAGTGGATTAAGCCAGTTTGTCTGCTTCCTGACCTGGGGCCTCATTTATAAAAATGTGCGTAGGATCCTTACAAAAACTTTACGTACGCACAAAAGCCAAAAAGAGCGTACGCAAAAAAATATTCAGATTTATAAAAGCATGCGTACGCACACCTGCACGCAATTTTCACTTTATAAATCACAACCTACCGGATAATCTGCGCACGCAAAAAAATCTCATGTACCGCCCTCTATCCGCCCACATTTAACCATATATAGTCAATGCAAATGAGCTCAGTGGCCATGCATATTAAAAAGACGGAACTATCAAGGCAGAAATAGAGATTCTTGTGAGTGAGGTGGATGAAAGAAAGGTTATTTTATTTGGTGGAATTACTACTAAAAATAATATTCAGAGTGTGAACACATCACTGCTGCAGTAAACAGAACCGATCCAGATATAAAGAGGAGATGTCCGATCTTAAGATGGGAATAAAGAAACGGTTTGCTTCACTGACAGAATGTGTGGGCGACTGGTGAGGGCAAAGGTGCCCCCGATTCTCTGCCAAACCAGTGTGTGTGGCATTGTGTCTGAGAGAGAGACACACATGTGCTGATACAGGACAACCTGGTAAATAACTTTATTGCTTGCGTGCTCAATTAAATTAAATACATTTTTAATAAATGGATAAGTCCTTATTCTTGCAGAGTCTGCGTGAGAGCAGTGTGACGAAACTCCCAGCGCAGAGTCTGCGGGGGCCTGGAGTTTCCCGAGGTCCCCAGCACAAGCGCGGGAGTCCCGTGCCATACACACGGCTGGAAATGGACGGGTGCTGACCGAGGCTGTACTGCAGACACAGAGATCCCATTAATGCAATTACTGTAATCGCAGATGAGCTTAAGCAAATAAGGGTTGTGCTGCGTGACATTGCATCTACATTAAAGGATCTTGTTTAAAAATGAACCTTTGTACTGTTGTTCTTCACAAACGGCGCATTACTCCCTGATGGAGTCTCGCTCCCTGATGATGTCCTTCTTTTTGGGGGGGCGGGGGGTGGGGTGGGGTCAGGCTCTTCACGCTGGTGTTGTGGGTCCCTGTGAAGTCTGCCACTGGCATAATCTGCCAGCAGTGCCAGCGCATCCATCATACAATATGCATTGAAGTGTTGCTGCAGTAGACTATTTATGTTTTCAGCGATCATATTTAATCATTTACAACTTATCACATTAATCACATAATGAGTGATAGGCGTACATCCATTTAAGAATGGAAGTGAAAGAAACATTTATGTACTCTCAGCATATATTTCCTTTTATGTCTTTAAACTAAACATGCATGTATGTATCTTTAGGACCCATAATGGTGATTTAATGTTATTTGTATTTTTTGTTGTAACCGGGACCTTTTTGCCATTTTTCAAAGGGTTAATTCCCTTCATCCGCAGTCAGTTCCTCAACTCCCCATCAGTGTCGCCAAACTGCTTTGTCTTCAAAATGTGCGTACGCATGGGTCAGAGTTTGCGTGAAGGTGCGCATGTTTTCACGTCAAGTTTTTCTTTATAAATCCCAACTTTTGCGTAGGAACTGGCGTACGCATGTTTTCAGCTCCGTTTTGTGCGTACGCAAGCTTTATAAATGAGGCCCCTGGGCACCAATTAGTCAAGTATAAACTCTAAGACTGTGTGTCATATTTCTAGACAGTAGAGTGGCTTCACCCCAGGAGGGATAGAGACCATCTCTCAATTATACTTGTAGTGACAAGGTACAGCCACAATCAGACTTAAAAGCCAATCATTTGTTTCCTTCAGTAGGTGAATGAATAAGCTCAGCAAGTCTACGGCTGGGATGTTATGCCTTTAAATTTGTCCCTGAAAGAGTATTGTATACTGCTGGAATTAACGACGTGGTGGAGCGGACTACCCCTGTTTTTTTTTGTCTCTTCAATATGGTCATCTGGATGGGGACACACTCAATATCTGGCTTGCTTAGTTGGGGTCACCTCATTTACAGCGATATCGTTGACTTGAATGAAATTGAATTGGAATTTTTTAAGTAAACAAAGAGGATATGACGACTTGAAAATGAATGCAGAGACACCACTGAACAGAGATAATGTCCCCGAATTCAATAATATATTGCCTTTAACTATCACTAAGCATTATGACACACTGTTTTACTTATTATTGTTGTTAGGCTGCTTTGATGCAAAGTATTTTGTCTATAGCGCTATAAAAATACATTGACTTGAATGAGCCTCCATCATGCTTACATTGCGAGATCATGGAGTGAAAGAGGTTCAAAGCAACGGCACGGTTCACCTTGGGGAGATAAACATATTGCCTAGCTGGGCCTTCCTGATGCTACATCATTGCTGTAGCTCCAACACTCGTGGCTGGATTCTTAGTACTTGGGGAGTCACCAGTTCAACATAGGTGGAATGCAACCCATCTGACTGCCTTTCAGGAAGGTTTCAGGGCAGGCTTCTTCACAACAGAAGCCTCTGTGCAAGGTTAGGGTGCTGAGTGTGACTGGCATGAAGTGTTGGGTTGTTGGGTTGGCTGTTTTGCCTGCCCTTAAGAGGTTCCAGCCACACCTTAAGGACCAGCATGTGCCACTTTGCTTGGAAAGCACGGCTACTGTGGCGTACATCAACCATCACAGTGGCATTTGCTCACCGCAGATGTCATGACTCACCTGACTCATCCTCCAAGCCAGCACATGGTGAAATCCCTTCGTACAAAATACATCCCAGGCGATCTGAAACAGACAGCTGATGCACTCTCTCGTCGGACTATGCTTCCTGGAGAATGGCAACTCCATTCCATGCTGTTCAACTAATTGGAAGCAGTTGGACAGGCTCAGGTCTACCTGTTCGCCTCCCTGGACACCTTTTATTGCCTGCTTTGGTAAAATGTGGACTGAAATTCTTCTTTTAGATAGGATCACAGTTGTAATGAAACAACCTTTTTTCCTGTACTTTTGAAATATTAGATAAAATTTATAATTTAATGGTTAATAATACTAAGAAGAGGATCTATAATTTTAAGTCTCTTTTAATTTTAGTCTCTTTTAATAAACAAGTAGGTATATACAAGTAGGAACTATCATTTGTTAGATTCTCTTTAGAAAAAGACACCTAATTCAACTAATTAAGCCACTTTAAATGAAGTTAGTTTGTTAATTAGTCTCCACAATTAACTGGCAAGTTAAATACAGTGTTTTATATAGGTAGATATCTTAATCCTAATGCACATGTGGTGGTTCGATTGTTGGACTCATGATCCCAAGATCGCTGGTTCGATACTCTGTACCAGCGGGAATACTACGACTGAGCTGAGTCCCTGGCGCAAAGCACAGCCCCCCTCAGCTGCTCCCCAGGCGCCACAGCATGGCTGCCCACTGCTACGGTTGTGTGTTCACTTACTGTGTGTTCACACTGGGATGGGTTTAATGCAGAGCGCAAGTTCCAAGTATGGGACACTTATGAACCTTCATATGTCACACAACTTATTACACTAACATATGTAAGTGCTAATTCATGGTTTTAAAACATTTTATTAATGCACACAATTTATTACAATTACTGTCATGTTGCAACCAAATATATACACATAGTGCCTTTCCAAAGCATCATAAGTATCTGATTTATTACATAATTCTTAAACACATTTTGAAACTAAACACATTTATAAATCTAAAACAAAAAATGTGTCTTTTATTTTTCTCAGCATTATATTCTTCTCTACATTTTTCTTTCTGACTAAGGAATACTTTCTGAAGGCACAGAAGAGTTACCATAATTCAATCTCAGATCTTGACATTTGCCAACTAAAAACGGTACAGACCGATACAGAGTTGTCATAATTACATTTCTGTCAGTAATCCATCTCCAGCATACATATCTTGTCTTTGCTTTAATATTGATGCAAAGCCATATAAAGCTACCACAAGCAAAAACATCAAGTGTGTACGTCACTTGATCACTCCCGTCATGTATGGCACTATTTCATATGGCTATTATTAAAGACTGTGTGTGCGACCTTCAGTGAATGTTGACATCTGAACGTACAGTGATGGATTTAGCGGATTCTGTTTGACAAAGAGTTAGTATTTAGTAATCTGCTGTATAGTGTCTTTCACATTAAATATAAAAATAGATCTGTTCACAATAGCAAATGTCAGCACATATTAGTTCTCTGCAGGTAAGTGTGGCGTACAAATGTCTAAACTCTAATGGTTTATGTTTTTTTCTTAACAGTACAACTTTTAAACCGAAAGCAGCAATAAACAACAATAAATAATTTTTAACAGCAATAAACTCTTCTTGCCTGAGCCCATGTTCGACCATATACTAGATGAGCCAGAATTTTTAACACTGTTCAAATAAAAATGTTAAAGATTGCACTGAATAAGTTAACATGGGGCATGCTCATAGTCCAGTACACTCTAAAAAATGCTGGGTTTTTGTTTAATCTAATCACTGTGCTAAGGATGTTTATCTTGTTGGGTTGTTTTGCTCAGTGTTGGGTTGTTCTTTGTGTAACCCGAAGCTGGGTTCCAGGTTTTACACAATCAAGTGACAGTTGAGAATATAAACCCCATCTTCTACTCAACGTTTTGACAAAGTAACTTTGCGGCTATTCTGAATTGCCTCACTAGAGATCTTTTATCAGGAAAAAGTTCTATTTTTGTAGAACATGAACAATTCTACATTTGCTGTTTCACATTGAAAGTTTTAAAAAGTAGCATTTAGTATTGTTAGAGTTGGTTTGATATTGTGTTTACAAACAATGTTATTAAGTCTCTTCCTGCCTTTTGACATTCCTTCTAAAAACATTATGTGAGAAGTTGAGTTCACTTAGCATCTTTACATTGGTTTTAGATAGTCGATACACCAACTTAATGTCAAAATGCATCATAGTGGACAGGCCTCACTGTCTAATTATGTTAGTACTATAGAATATCTTTTTTGTCAAAGTTTGCATGAAATTCAAAAAAGATGGGTTTGTATATAATGTTTTATGGTGCATGTTAAGTAAGTTGTATGCTTTAAAAATGTCTCAACAAAATGTTTAAATACTTACAGCAGAGGTTATTGATATATAATGCCTGTCAGTGAATTCAAGTTTTTATCTACAGACCATTTGTATGTAAAGCACTTGATGTGTGAAAGTAGAAAGCAACAATTGGAGGGATGTGTCTAACATTTACTTTGCAAAAAAGAATAATAAAATGATGTCTGTTTGTCTTTATTTGGAGTGACGTTTTGTGAGGTGTCCCCTTCCCAAAGTAATGAAATGTTATATATAGTTTTTTTTTATGTTAAACACACTCTTAAAAATACAGCATGCTTTTTCCATTACATTTCCTTTCAATATATTGGATTTCACTGTTCTTCTTTCATAATAAATCCGACCTTTTGAATTTTGCTGTGGCCTCTAGTAATTTTATGTGATTGCAATTATTATTATTATTATCAAGGTATGTTGTGATTGAGGTATGTTTTAAACAGTAATATAGTAATTTAAAAATAATTATATAAATATTTTACATTTAAATTACATTTAAATTGAATTTTTAATCTAAAATAAATAAGTTTAAAAAAGAATTATATAAAATTTAAAAATTAAAAATTTGCATTGGGTTTGTCCATATACCCAGCATTAGGTTACTAAAATAACCCTATTTGAGTTATTTTAACCCATCGTATTTTTTAGAGTGTAGTTAAACTTATTAAGCTATTTTAGCATTTGAAAAAATACACATCACCTTTAAAAGAGAGCAAATGCAACATACAAAACTCATCCATAATTATAGGTGAAATTATACGTGCTGGGCTCCTTCGGCACTGGAGGGGGAGCCTCGGGGATGGTAATGTTTTCTAAATCTAGGAGGCGGAGCTTCATTTCCATGCTCATTAATGTGTCTAGGTCGCTTCGCGTCAGGTCGCTTCCCAACTCCTTTCCTAAAAGTGCAGAGAGTCCGTCCGTCCAGATACAATACTGTTTAACGTATAAAAAACATTTAGGTCTTTAAATAATAGTACAAACAAACAAATACAATCTTTTTGTAATATATGTAAAGATATGCAAAGACAGTGAAGGTAACTTTTACACATTTATTGAATGTATTTAAGAAAAAATATCTTATTCTGATGATTGTATAAATGTGGAATAGCATATTTGTATTATTGACCTCATATTTGTTCGGTGCCACGAAGTTGAGAGATTCATCTGGATCATAGAGAATTGAGAATGCCAGGTCCAACACGTCCTAAAAACACATCATCATACAGCCATTCAATTATTCTTACAATTTTCAAGTTTGGGAGTTCATGTGATAGAATCTTGCATGCTTAATGGATTTAAGTAGTGTTCGTTTAACACATGTTCGTGTCCTTAAAATTTCACTATGATAGTTCTAGCTATAGTGCAACAGACGGTCAGTAGCCACTTCTGCAGCAGATTCTAACAAGAACTAAGGTTATGAATTTCCCTTGGGTCTTAATGCTGAATGCATTCACACCACCTGCCAACGCTAAAACATTGTCACATAATTTAATTTTTGTCCATTTCGTCCATGTGCAGCATCCTTTCAACATTAACAAAGACAATACCGCCCATATAATGACAAATAAATATATTCTTAAGAAGACAAACGCAATGACAGTTCAATATATTTTAGATGCAATATATAATCTATCACTATTATTCATTTAAACAACACTTAAGGCTTTAATTTAAACTTGGCAACCTTGTTTTGAAATCATGTAAGATCCCTTCAGGGATTGAGCCGTGATTGCATTAGGTGAAAATGTTTTGCTGACAAGTTAAGATTAGTTCTAACTTTATAGGTTCTCTTTCCATCTATCTTTGCGTGTAGTTGTTTAATGTTGATTTCAATTTAAATCCCTAATTAATGATTTGATTAGAAAGCACACCCTGCCGACTACAGACAGGCTTCCATTGGTCGTACAGGAGGAAGCACACATGACCTGGAAGTTCAAGTGTTGGACTCATGATCCCATGGTCATTGTTTGATAATTGATACCAGAGGGGATTGGTATGTGGAGGGAGTGGATAACCAGAACTCTCCATCACCATTAATAAGAACTGAGTTGGGTTCCTTGAGCAAGCCACGGTTCCCCCAACTGCTCACACTGCTCCAGGTGTGTGTTCCAAGTGTGTCTGTATGTTCACTTACTGTGTGTGTGCACTGGCATAAGTTTAATGCAAGTATTGGACACCATACTCGGCCACACATCATGTGACCTCACTTCAGACTTCACTTCAAACACATGGGTGCCTCCTTAAACTCAGTTAAAATATAATATAAAAAAAATTTAATCTGAACTGGTAAACATGGTTTTTACGGTGAATTTTTTCTCTTCTTTTAACTCATTTTACTGAACATTTTAACAGGGCGCATCTCCTCCTTTTTTATGTACCATATGGATCGCCAGAAATTAGAGCTCTCTCTTAGTTAACAAATTAACATACTGATCACACATACATTAAAGATAATGCGCGCCTTATTTGGCCGGGAGGCTGCCAGTTGCCCAATCATGTTTAACACATAAAACAGATGCTAACATTTGTCAAAATGTAGTACAAACAGTTTCATTAATACATTGTGTAAAATCTGATTGGGCAGTCCCTATCTATCGTTCTGGGCAGATACCAAAGTGTAAATATAAATATTATGCCTACCCAGGATATCTTTCAGCCCACCCATCTATAGCTGGCAAGAACCAGGCCTGATTAAGACTATGCTTAGACTGGTAGTGATGTTGCTAGTGGAGGAAGAGCTAGGTTGTAGGTAAGAGAGATACAACGCATTTGAGAAGACTAAGAATTCAGTAGAGTATAGAATTCAGTAGAGAATAGTGCATTGAGTGTTACTGTAAAGACCTTGAAGTTAATACAGGGTAATACAGTTTGCCGACATGTGAAGTGGAAGTGACATTCAGCCAAGTATGGTGACCCATACTCAGAATTCATGCTCTGCATCTAATCCATCCAAAGTGCAAACACACAGCAGTGAGCTCACATCAACTGTGAACACACTTACGGAGTAGTGGGCAGCCATTTATGCTGCGGCGCTAGAGGAGCATCTTGCTCAAAGGCACATAAATCATTGGTGGCTAGAACCCGAAACCCTAGGTAAAGGAGTCAAACTCTCTACCTTCCCTGTGAAGTAAGTCATTGCTATTCATACGTTTTTGTGTAAAGCCAAGGCAGGAGAAGGAGCCCTCAGCCAAAGAATTTTTCCATGCATTTGGCAGAATTTTCATGTAAAGCAAATTACTTGGCATTATACATTAACATTTAGTATTTGAGTGTGTGCAATCCTTGGGATTGAACCCATGTATCTAGCATTGTAAGTGACATGCTCAAACATCTGAGCTAGTATTGGGAAGTAACGCCAGTTAACCTGCCTTATCAAGGGTTATTATCTGATCATTGTTCTAATAATTGTGATAATACTAATACTCTGCCTGTTTTCATCCACCACTGCTTTTTGGAATAATCCTTTTTTTGATTAGCTGTTTGGACTGATATTGGTGTTCTTCTCATGATGTATAAAGAGTAGCCAATTAGTCTGTTTTTACCTGCTCGATTCAGTGCAATTGCAATTATTTATTTGCAAGCAATAATATTTCTGTGACATTCCTTGACGTGAGAAACTCACATATTCTGTATAAATGTCTATACTTTGCATATGTATTATTGTTCAAAATCCGTTTTATTATTGTATGTGCGTGTTATGCAATGGTTTTTGTTTGCATGTAATGATCATTCGCTTAGTACGTGGCCAGGAATGTCAAACTGCAGTCATGTTGTAACCATGTGATGATATCGCTCTCATGTTAGCGTTTGGCACTGGTGGGATGGGATATGTTCCATGACTTCTACCATGTGCACAATGACCACCGAGCAACAATTTACCAAAAAAACATTTATTAGTGTTTATCCCTTTCAGAAGTCTTACCTTGTTCTGTTTGAGTGCACTCTTCTCCTTCATGTGAGGACAATCTTTCCCTGTCAGCACTGCTTTAATGTCAGACACAGCAACTGTGAGGGAATGAAGGGGAGTTTAACTGCAAAGAGATATGCATTATGTTCACCATGCTCTTCAATGTGTTCTCACTTTTATCCATGAGCATTGCAAAAGGAACTTCACCCTGAGGAGACTCATCTAGATCTCCATAGTGAAGAATCTTGTGATTTAGAGACAGACGGCAAAACCAAAACTTCTCTGTCAGGAAAAAAGAAATCAATATATTTGTTAGACACATATAAAAACACTATGTATTCTGAAGGATTCTTTCATTGTGACATATAAGGTGAAGTGACCTTGTCTGCGTCTGTTGCCTAGTTTACGGAAGCAGCTACCCTCACATAGGCGATTAAGCCGCTGTTGTTTAATCAGTTCCAGAATCTCAGGCTGGATTCTCTCCCGCAACTCACTGAACACCACAAATTCTCAACATAAACACAAATCCCAGTTCAAGTAGATCCATTCTAGAATTACAAAGATAAAACACATACATTATGGGTGGAGACTGGAATTCATCCTGAATCATTCTCTCTGACTGACGCAGTCGCAGAATCTCAGTGTAACTCAGATTGCGAAGTTTCACTCGCAGCTGCTCCAGAGATGACGGCTTCATGGCCAGAGCTCTGCTAATCTGCTCTTTCACCACCTTCATTACCTAAACACACACAAATGTTGGGTTTACATGCTTTATAGGTTCTTTCCATATGCATTTTTTATACTGTATTCTAAACCAAAAACATCATACAAATGTTTAAGCATTTTAACCTTCTCATTATTTAGGGTGTTTTCGCATCTGTGGTTTTGTTTATATGGTTCAGTTCAGTTTTCGAAAGTTGGGACCTTATATGATCATCTGGCCAAATTTTGATGAGGCTCTGCACCTCCTCACATTTCAAAGTTTGTTTGCGAGCTGGCATGGGACTATGTTGCTAAAGTCTTGATTGTCAACAAATATGACTCCCCATCCCATAATACACGGCGCAGCAGAAAATGGTGTAGTTGGATCTGTTCGAGTTCGGATCACATCCTCCCAACAAACAGACTGCTCTAAACTGCTTTTTTGGTCTGCTTTTGGTGTGCACTCGAATGCAATGGTTTAGTTTGTTTGGGTAGGTTAGAATATAACAAAGTAGGAAAACTAACTATAGTGCGGTTTAACCTAACTAAATGAGGCAGGAGTGAAAACACCTAAGTTTGATTTATTAGCTGATTTCCTTATGGCCACACACACTTTCCTTAAGAAACACACACACCTTGTTGAAATCCTCGGTAGTAGCTCTCATCTCTTTCCATGTTTTATTGATCAGCTGCATGCAGACGCAAAAAAATTCCTCCCAGGCACGCTCGTGGGTGAAAAACATTGGGTGATAGTCGTTACATCCTTCATTTGCTGTAAAGACAAGATGTGAGGTCATCAAACGTGATCTTATAAGCGGAAAAATGCTAGACCTGCGATCCCAATACGTATCCTATCAAACCAAAATAATATTACTATTTTTGAATGAGGATTCTCAATACTCAGATGATCTACGGTTTCCAGTGAAAATTGGAAGCAGACATCTATGAACGTTAGACCCACTAAAATGTACTGTATACAATTTTCTTTAAAAAAAAGGAAACACATTAAGGGCATAGTACACATAGGTGAATAGGTCTTCATAATAAAGACTTTTCTTGACAAATGAATAGCAGAAAGCCTAAAGAAATCAAAGACTTACGCAGTTCTCCGACCTGTAGAATTTCACACAACATGCGTGTCAGCTCTATAGCACAGCGAGCAAATGGACATTCATGTTTGTCTTCACGACTGGTGTTTTCTAGAACAATCTGAACAACACAAGCCCCATCAGCAGAGGTCTTTAAATGTTTGGAGTAAAAGATTTAAGGTGTCATGTTCAGTGAATAGCGAGGGCTGGGCGATATTTCTAAAATGTAAATTTCAGTTAATTGAATATTTTATCTCAATTACGATTACTGACGATTATTTTTTTCTTTTTGTCTGGCTTAGATCACTGCCAAGGTTTGTAATGTAATAAATTTGCCACTGAAAACAATAGAACGAATGCAACACAAATCAGTCAATCATGCCTGCATGTATAGGAAGAAATCAGTTGTACAGATGTGGCCATTAGAAATGTGCGTCACAGGAAACAAGATACCATGAGTTGGTGCCACATCATTGAGATTCTTTGATGATAGAAACACATTTCCATAGGGGAATAGTCATGCTTCATTCTTATCAGTGGCACTGAATACAGGGACTCAATTTACGGATCAGACGCATTACATATGGACAGCCAGACAAAGCAAAACATTAAAATATTTTACGTTTCCACAGTGCCTACGTTGCTTCAATAAACGTTATAACTTATAAAATAATAAAATTCGACAGACTAGGACATTTAATAATGTATTATGAATGAAAAAATGTTATACGAGGAAACAACATATAGCTTGTTTCAATTTTAAGTGTGTATTGATTTATTATTATCAATGTATAAATGTATTAACCCATTGCGTTAATAATATTGTATTATAAAACATGTTTATATTCTGACTGAGCTATACAATGCATATAGGGTAAGAAATCTCTCTCTCGTACATTCTCTGCTTCAGTTCCTCGATGGTGGAACGATCTGCCTCTGGCTTCACGCTTGGCAGACTCGGTCTCTATCTTCAAAAAAACCCTAAAAACTCATCTTTTCCGGCTACACCTAACTCACTAGGAGTACCTTCTTTTCTAACCTACTCACTCTACCTAAAAAAAAAAATCTCGCTCTGTGTAACTTGGTAACATTGTTGTAGCACTTGTTCACCTTTTATTGTATCGGCTATTTACCGCTTCATTGTCTCCTTGACTATTGCAAGTCTCTTTGGATAAAAGCGTCTGCTAAATGCCTAAATGTAATGTAATGTAATATATTGCCAGTTCTGATTCTTAAGGAATGTTCTGAATTAGGTATTTTAATTTCGCAGTCTTAACAAGATCAAAGGACTCAAAGACAACATGCCTGTGGCTTTAACATCAATAGCCATGAAGTCATTTGAAAGACTGGTTATGGCATATTTAATGGACATAACTGACCCCTTGCTGGACCTCCTGCAGTTTGCCTACAGAGCAATCCGGATTGTAGATGATGCAGTTAATATGGTACTGCAATATACCCTACAACATCTGGAAAACCAGGGAGTCATGCAAGGATTATTTTTGTTCAACTCTGCCTTTAAAATCATCCTATCATCAGTGCTCCAAACCAAACTGACCCAGCTCCCTTTCCCTAGCTTTGTCTTTCAATAGATCACCAGCTATCAAACAAACAGCCAAAAGCTAGTAAGAATGGGCAAAATCATGTCCGACAGTCGCACCATCAGCACCGGGGCCAACGAGGATGTGTTCTCTTCGCAGTGTTCTTCTCCCTGTAAACCAATGACTGCACCACTAAAGACCGCAAGCTCATGAAAACTGCTGACGACACTACTGTTATCGGACATGGTGCTAGCACAAAAACAACCAGACACAGGAAACCTTCTTTCCTAAGGCCAGCTACCTTATGAACAGTTTAATGTTCTCCTTGTGCACTAAATATTTGCAATGCTTTCTGTCAGACTTTTCGTATACAGCACCTTTTAACTTGTATTTTTTTTAAAACATCTGCAGATATCTTACAGCATCCGTGTTTACATCTCATATAACCTGTATATGATATGTGTAATTCTTTTCCTCAGGACACTGAAGAAGAACCAGCTGTCTTCAGCCGTCCTGGTGAACTGCTCAGTGGCTGACCGGGAAGCACTGCAGAGGGTGGTGAAGGCTTCCCAATACATCACAGGGACAAAACCTCCAGCTGTTGAAAAGATCCAGAGGAAAAGTTGTCTACATTGAGTAGGGCTGAAACGATTAGTCGGCAATATCGACAACGTTGACAATAAAAAATTGTCGACAAATATTCTTCTTGTCGAGTAATCGTTTGATAACGTGACCTAATGTAAGGGCCTGCAATATCACAATTTGACCTCTACGGTGCTGTAGCGCTAGAGTGTATGCGGCCCTCCTGAATGCTCTTCCAGTAGAAGGACACACAGCGCGAATTATGATGGAACGCAAAAGAGTTAAAACAAGTAAAGTGTGGCAAAGTTACACTAAACTTCAAACAAAAAATTCGGTTGTGTGCAATACAAGCAAGGCGGAAGTTTCCTTTCACAGCAGCACAACCTGCAGCTGGAGCCTTTAAAGAGGAAACATCCCGGAGCAAGAGCAGCAGAGAGGTAAGTGTTCTCCATCTACACCTAACTAACTACAAGTACATCTCTCTATTAGAGAATGATAATACAATTACAGTCATATAATTGTTTTGCAAATAATAAAGTTTGATCGAGCTCAGGAGTCAGGACTGTTTTGACTATTATAACACTATTAGATATAACATAAGAGGAAAGTGATTATAAGAGAGGTGTGTTAAGTGAAGACTTATCACTTTAACAAGACTTTATTTTCTTCCATGTTCATGACAACTTACAAAAAGAGATGTTAGGAAAGTAATATCATGTCAGTTACTTGTGAGAATGTCTATCTGATTGTCGTTTAATGTGTAGTGTAATTTTTTAAAAATATAAATTTATATGTCTAATAATTGTTTGCAGATTAATATTTGACTATTCTATGTGTCCTGAAGTAAATGTCCCCTTTTCTGTTTCAGTTTCTAAGAAAAGTAGTGGACCTGTTGATTACTTTATTTTGAGAAGGAATTCATGTACTCCTCAGCAAGCCGCTGCTCTTACAGAATCTATTCTGAACATGATTGTTAAAGACATGAGACCTCTCTCTATGGTTGTTGGAGAAAGGATTTCAGGATTACAGGTTTCTGCATTACACCCTGGATATATCCTCCCATTAAGAACCTATATAGCTAGCTTAATGGAACAAAATTATGAAAAAACCAAAGCACGCTTGTCACGTGAACATGTTGACATGATGACCTTTCCTCACTTTAACTCGGTACTTAATTGACCATTCAAAAAAAGGACAGTGCTTTTTGTTAAACTGAACTGTTGTCACAGAAAGCTGCTTAATGCGGCCGTCAAGAGATTTGTTTACATTTAAAATTTTGGCTGTATTTTAGCTTATTTATTTATAAAAAAGTTAAACTATGCTTGGAGAGTATTTGTGTGATTTGAGTTGGACAGAATCAGAAAACTAAAAGAGAGTAACCTGTTCAGTTGGTTCAAAGTTCAATAAAACTTTTTCAAAAGCTGAAGTGATTTTCTTTTTTATTTATTACTTAGAATATGTATAACTCAATGTTTTAACTAGTTGCAAAAGCTGAATAATCATTCAAAACCTACTGATTAGTCATTGAAATAGTCAACGATTAATCGTTCTAATAATCATTCGATTAATCGATTATCAAAATAATCGTTTGTTGCAGCCCTAACATCGAGCTTGCAGCATTCTCAAGGACTCCTGTCACCCTGAACTCCGGACATGGACCACAATATTAAGGGACAGCTTTTTCCCTACAGCTGTGTCCTTACTGAACTCTGCCCTCTGATGCCCCTTAACACCCCCACACACTCCTCACCCTCTTCAACACAACACCTGACTTATTACAATCAAAACACTAAACTAGTTATTACACGCACTACTGTCTTTTCATTCAGGAACACTAACAAAGCATTTGCACACCAAAATATTCTTTGCACTTTACTATCCATTATCCAATAATGTAAAATATGTTCATATGTTTATTGATATGTCTATAGTGTCTATTGATCTGTACATACACTTTTATATAAGCCATCCGCCAGTATGTTCATAGTACAGCTGTCTCTGAGTATTGTAAATCTGTAAATTTGCATATATATTCTGTACTTACTGCTAATTGCACATCTGGTCAGATGCTAACTGCATTTCGTTGCCTTGTACCTTACATGTGTAGTGACAATAAAGTGGAATCTAATCTAATCTTATTTAATCTACTGTGCAATAAATGTATGCAATACTTTCCCTCAGATTTCTGCCCCGTAGCCCTTTCCAGCTTTGTGAAGGCTTATAATTTTGTCGCTTGACAGCTCTTTGGTCTTGCCCACGTAGTGACTAAGACTGCTGACTAATTGTGGGGTGCATAGGTTGCTTTATGACATCTAATGACCTCAAACAGGTGCTACTAATTGAGTATCATGAGCAGAGTGTAGCTGGATTTTTTAAAAGCAAAAAAGTGGTCCCTGAGGGACAGAAATCTGTCTGGTAAGAAAGTAATCAAATACTTGTTCTCAGAATGGAAATGCAGCTATGCCGAAATTTCTAGACCCCTCCATGATTTCTAAGTAGGAGAACATGCAAAATCACAAGGTGATCAAATTCTTATTGACCTCACTGTATATGAGTAAGACCAGAAGTCAAATATTTCTCTTTCACTTTTATAAGAAAAAAGTGAGGCAAGTGAAAGTTATCAAAATAATTGACATTGGAAAATTAAGCCAATTAGAGCTTCTTAAAGTCGATTTCGATTACTTTTCAATTAATCGCCCAGCCCTATGACTATCAACACACGTTGACTAACATCACACAAGAGAATCATCAAGAAACATACATGTCCTGATCATCATAATAATTTATCTCCCTACTTCTATCTACAGTTTCTTTTTTATATCAACACAAACACATTCAGGTAAAACAGCACTTATGACACACTGTTTTAAAGAGGTAATATTCTTACTCGGATATAAGTGTCCTGATGGAGTTTGGCAAGGTACATCATGTTATCGAGCGCAAGCATTCCTGGAGGAGTCTGAGTAAAGTCGATTGCAGGATTCCCAGGATTCTGTGTACATCAGCTACCATTAAACATCATTATCAGAGCACTAAACTGCTCTCAACTGATAGCATCAAGACTCACAGTGAAGCCAAGCATCTTGTAGTCTTTTGTGTAGATGGATTTCCTCTTTTCTGTCGTGCTAGGGTCAATGTCTCCATCAAATGCTATTCTGCGCAGCTCAAAGAAGAAATCTCGTTGTGCCTGAGGATACACAACAACATAACAGCATTTTATGAAACCTTTGGATGAAGTTTGCTGTGCATTATTAAATGAAGTTTACTAACACAAGATTAGGAGCAGGATCATGTCAATCAATCCTCCATCAATCAGCATTTGAGGAAGTCTTCATATGTGTATATTTACAGTGAGGTCAATAAGTATTTAATCACCCTGTGATTTTGCAAGTTCTCCTACTTAGAAATCATGAAGGGGACTAGAAATTTCGGCTTGTGTACCGCACCTTTGTGAACAATATAACAGATCAAGCTGTTCCTGTAGTTCTTAACCAGGTTTTCATACACTGCAGGAGGGGTTTTGGCCCACTCCTCCATACAGATCTTAAGGTTTTTCAGAGCTGACCCTGAGCAACACGAAGTTTCAGCTCCCTCCAAGATTTTCAATTGGATTGAGGTCTGTGTGCTGTGGGTCATTGTCATGTTAGAAGACCAAGCCACAACCCATCTTTAGAGCTCTAACTGAGGGAAGGCAGTTTTTGGCCAATATCTAACAAAACATGTACAGCATTCATCCTCTCATTAATACAGTGCAGTCGTCCTGTCCCCTGTGCAGAGAAACACCCCCAGAGCACGACAATTCCGATGTGTTATCCTCAACACGGCAAATGGAGTTAAGGCCAAAAAGTTCTACGTTGGTCTTATCTGAGCAAAGGGCTTTCTCCCATGACTTCTCTGGATAATTCTAAATAGTCCCTGGCCAACTACAGATGGGCCTTGACATTGCCTGACTTAAGCAGGTGAACCTTGCGATGCATGATTATGAACCATGACATCTTAATGTACTACTTTAATTGCCTTGGAAACTGTGGTCCCAGCTCTCTTCATGGCATTGATCAGCTCCTCCTGTTTAATTCTAGGTTTATTTTTCCCCATACTTAGCATCATTGATACCCCACGAGGAGAGATCTTTTCTGAGGGAAGTCTGGGGGACATTGACAGTCATCTTAGCCTCTTCTATTTTCTTACAGTTGCTCCAACAATTGTTCTTTTTTAACAAAGTTGCTTTGCAATTGACCCGTAGCCCTTTCTAACTTTGTGAAGATCTACAATTTTGACCCTTACTTTGACAGCTCTTTGGTTTTGCACATGTAGCTACTTAGTGTCTTGACTGATTTTTGGTTGCAAAGGGGGCTTTAAGACAGCTTCTGACCTCAAAAAGTGCTACTAATTTAGAACCATTATCAGTGTGTAGCTGGACTATTTAAAAGCAAATTAAGAGGTCTTTGAGGGTCTGAAATCTGGCTGATAAGCAAGTGACCGAATACTAAATTGACACAGTAATTTACAAATAATTTGTTAAAAAAAATCATACAATAAGATTTACAGATTTTTTTTTTAGATTCTGTCCCTCAGAATCGAAATGCACCTATGCTGAAAATTCTAGACCCCTTTATGATTTCTAAGAAGAGAACTTGCAAAATCACAGCATTATCAAATATTTATTGATCTATATATTTATATATATTGTGATGAGCGTCCCGATTGGAAATCAGTCTTGCTCTCGAAAACTAACACTGGGGAGATCCTCATCAAAAGCTGATGGGTTTCTGCTGCAGCAGGTTACGACTGGGCTTCAAAAGCCCAGCAGATGTAAGCTGCAATCCGGGGTGAGAAACCTTTCCATATGCTGGTAATCTCTGTCTTCCCAACAGAAAGCAGCTCTTAGAGCTGATCAGCCCGAGCTACAGACCACATTTATCCTGAGCACATCAAGAGGAAGCACCACCCGAAGACTGGATTCATCCACATTGACAGATAATTCTATGTTGTTGTCATTCACCACTGTCAATAAATCCACGCTACGGGACCTCACCTTCAGTTTTGCCTATTTTTGTCCTTCCTACCGTGAGTATGCATATTTTTGCAAACCCTTTCTCCTGGTCTCTATACCAGTAAAGGGAGGGGGTAGTACTCTGAACTCAGGCAAAGATTACTCTGAGCTGTGGGCCAGAGTGTTGGTATTTATATGAGAATGTTCATAATGGTTTGAATAGATTGGTGTGAGCAAGTCCAAAATATGCAAAACAAGCCAAAAATGCTGTTGGTATCTCATCAAATTATTTGTAAGTATCGTCTCTGGGTACATATGGTAACAGTTCCAAGAAGGAAGGAATGGTATATTGTGTCCACTGAGCGGGGTTGATCTTGAGATCCAGTTTGTCCCACAAGCCTATTGAAGAAGCAAATTAATTTGCGGAATGAATCAATTCATGTCCCCGCCTGTGGTGCAGGGTATAAAAGAGGATATAACAGATAATTCCTTCCCAGTGCCTTCTGTCAGAGACATTCCCTTTCAGTTGGTCTATCGCCATTGTGTTAACCTTAGTGGAGTGAGCTTGAGAGGCCTTGGCTTGTCAAAAGTGTCCACCTAAGTAAGGACCTTTTCTAGTGGATAATTGTAAAGTGTCATCAGAGCTTCAAACTGGTGGTGTCGAAGGCAGATAGCCTTACTTTTAAATACTTAGCTTAGAAGTCGCCTGACAACGTTAAAAACCTTACCCCTCTAATCGAGGGCACATGTTCCAGAGATCACATTCGACATAGACACCCTATGACATATACATATAAGATACTGATACATATAAGAGAGTCACTATATGGTCTCACCTGTGTAGGCCCATCTAGGGGAAATAACTGGGTTCACCTATAGGAAATCCACGGGTGACATAATGCATCTTGCAGGGCCACCTGCAATCAAAGGCCTGAACCCACTGAGGGCCAGCAACACTCCCAACAACTCCAAGGCATTGATATGCCAATGAAGGTGGGTGCCTTTCCAGCAACCTGACACTACGTGCCTGTTGGACACATCACCCCAGCATTGCAGGGAAGCCTCCATGGTAACTAGAAAGCATCTCATCACCCCTTATCGTGTTTCGTCACAATTATCACACAGATAGATAAGAGATGCTCTGTTATATGGAGAGCTTGGTCTTCTCTCAGTTGACCCGAAGATACAAACAGGCTAGGACCTTTAACTGATATGTTCACCCCTCAAAAGTGAACCAGAGGAAGGGTTGATGTCGAGGGAGGATCGAATGCCTTGTAGGCATACTTAAGGTTGATTGCCACGAACCAAACTTGTTGCCTGAACGATGACAGCAAAAGCCTCAACGTGAGCATCTAACAGCTACCTATGAAGGTATTTGTTGGGGATGCGAAGTTGTAGTATCTGCTGCAGACCTCCTTCACCGGCACCATGATAAATAGGCTGTGGAAGCCATATCTCACATCTCAGCTGTGAGGACAGGTTCGATCGGGGCTTTCACCAGAAAAGTGGCACCTTGACCCTAATAACGGAGGACTCCTCGCCTTATACCGAGGTAGTAAGGATCCCCAGAAGTTTGGGGGGGTTCTCTAGTGAACTGGACAGAATAGCCAAGAAGGATGGTTCTCTACAGCCATTGAGACAGACAACACAGTCACTACCAGGTTAATAATTTGACTGCAAATGGTACCGCACCTGCTGAGGGTGGTTCTGTGGCTGTCAGATTCACTGTCCAGTCGGGTGAAAAGCCCTGGAGAAACGTATGTGCTAATAATCCCAGCCTGCTGTTGGGGCTGCTCAACGCGCTGTTAGGCGGAAGGCAGTTAAGGCAGTGAAAAGGTGCAGCACAGAAAGCATTGAACTGTCCAGAGGAGAGTGACAACAGTCACTGCTCGACACACTGTCCAGTGGAGAGTACAACTAATTGACAAAGCGTCCCGTTGAAGGCATTGAAGGCAGCGCAAAGGCGTTTTCGCCAACAGTGCACTGTACGGAGGAGAATGACAGGGGTTGTTGTTCGACAAGTCCAGTGGAGAGCGCTTAAGGCCATCTCTTTCATGCCTTTTAAACCCGTCACCACGGTCGGGGACATGAATTGAAATGCCGAGATAAACGGGTTCTCCAGCTCGACCCCATGCAGTCGATACAACGTTGAGAGACCGACTGAAAGGAAACTATGCTTACATGTGATCCAGATGGTCTGTAAACATTTTCATCAGAGCTCTGAATGAGCAGGGATCCAAAATATACACAAAAACCAAACATTTCTGAAGTGTTCATGGTTAAGACAAAATATGAACTGAAAAGTGATTTGACTGACCTGGTCATTTGGATCCATTTTGGTCATCATGCGTTCCTCCAGAAGATTGAAGGTTAAAACCTGCAGCACGTAGAGTTGATGTGCCATTTCAGCTTTCACTGGGCGATTACCGCGGATTATATGCTGCACAAATTCATTATTTACTTTCCATTTTTGTGAGTGATGTGACATAAAGTCACTATGTATATCCAACAGTTCATCTAAAGTTAAGTAGTCATTCATAAACAACGAGAAACACTCTTAAAAACAAATTATTCCATGTAATACCTAATTATTGTAATTTCTAAAATCTGTGTAATCCCAAGACATAATTTAATCACTTCTATTGTTTCAATATGGTTATCATCTCATGACATTGTCTAACTGCATTTTTATGCCATTTCCCCCCCATATTTACGGGTATTAAAGGAATGTGGCAAGCATCATACATTGATCTTGAATGTATGCTTTGTGAGAACATTAAGGAGAAACTTTTTAAGTTGCGTTTGTCGGTTTTACTAGGAACCACAAATAAATCTCAGGGGTGCAGCGTGAGTAATATGAGAGCCCCCATTAATAAAGCTTGGCCAGCTTGGCCAAGTGGACCATATGTGACATATCACACTCACTTAACCCCTCCACACTGGAACACATGATGCTGGGCCAGTCTAATGGTTTCATCAGTGCGTGAAGAATGTGGGCCATCCAATGTGGTAAAAGAGGGTGATTTATATATATATTAAAGGCTTACGGTTATACCTTTGACCCCACACTCGAAAGTAATAATATTGATATTCACAATAACGCCAGTCATAGATGTTCTGCTCGATGTCATAACACTGCCTAGCTTACTTGAACACAACTTCAAGTGTATAACTATATAAGGGGGCAGTCGTAGCTTGGTAATTAGAGTGTTGGACTTGAGCTGGTTCGATACTCATTATGACTGAAGTGAGTCCCTTGAGTTGCCCCACTGTTCCCCCCAACAGCTCCCTGGCGTCGCACCATGCCTGACCACTGCTCCGGTTGTGTGTACACAGGGTGTGTGTGTCGCTTTTTGTAATTTTCTTTGTTATAAAACAGCTATACATGAATCATGTTAATTGCATAGAATACATTTTATTTATAAAAATAAAATCTATAAAGTAATAGCTGTGTGCAATTTAATTTATGCAAAATACAAAACACAAAAGCACAGCGTAAATACACTTAACAGAGACATGAACTCACAAACATGAATTATATTCTTTGAGTATTCAAATATACATTATATGATCAAATCCTCAAAGAAAACATGACTACTTTTTATTATTTACTTTGTTGTTTGTGTCTTTCGTAATGTATGTAAAACACTCTGTGTTAGTTCCTTACTGTATAAAAGACCCATCTCCTAATGCATTCTGGTTAGTCATACAGTCAAGTCTACTGTTATTGGTCAACTAGGCGGATATCATGTGAATCCAGTTACTTCTGTAACAGGTCTCTGACGACAGGTTATAAAAGTTACTGGATTTCTACAATCCTGGTTTTTTCTGTAGTTTGAGACCTGTATTTTCTGTTCAAGAGGCTAACTTGCTTCCCCCGCGGGATTTGTTAGTTAAAAGATTGTTTACAGGTATTAACACACACAACAATATAGAAAGGTCATGTAAAATGAGGTCTAAAATTAGTGGGTCACTTAAATCTTAAACGTTAACCACATCCTGTCATATGGACACAATGCATTGTTCTCTACATCAGTGAACAGGGGTTACAGTTTTACTAGAGGTTCATATCTTTTAAGGTCAAGGATGGCTACGTTCTTCGGGCCAATGTGTCCCTACTTCATTTTAGCCTGAACTTCATCATCCCCAAAAACACATGGACATTCGGGATAAGATCAAGCTAGTATGCTTGGAAAGCATGAATAGCCATGATTTACATCAGTTGTCAGGGCGGGATCCACTAACTGCAGATATAACAAATCCATCTTGGATTCAGAAGGTGTGGAAATCCCTGCAGGCCACAAACATCCCCTGCGACCTAAACCGAAATGTTAAGCACTTTCTCACTGGGTTATGTATTCTGTATATATTCTAGCCCCATGCTGTTCAGCTCATTTGGGAGCAGTTTGGGCAGGCACAGGTGGATCTGGTTTCGTTCTGGTCACCTCTAATAGCCTGCTTTGGTACTCCTTGACTGAGGCACCCAACAGCACGGATTTCTTGGTGCACAATTGTCTGCATTGTCTGCTGGCAGTGGGGTTCGGACCCACAACCTTCTGCTTACAAGTCCAACTCTCTAACTGCCAAATCACAACTGATCCTGTGGTCAAATTTGCTGCTGCATGATGAGCATTAGCTGCTTGTTAAGTGCTGTGTAATTTTAATTTAGTTAGCTTTTTCATAAGTGAGGTAATCTTTCAGACACTTACATTAAGTATGATGGCACGCAGCTGCTTCTGTGCCAGTGTACTGGCCATCTCCTGCAAAAAAGACACATGACACATTTGAGTATATAACCATCTGGACTTTTTAAAAGTGCAGCTAATATGACAGCAGTTAAAATGACCTTATTGTTATATATACATAGAGAGACATTGTGTACCTGTCGTCTGTCCTCTGGTGTCTTAAGGAACAGAGCGTTGATCAGAGCGATGGCATATGTCTGAATCTCTTGGTTAGAGCTAAAGGAATAATCAAAACAGTAAGAGGTATCTCACTCTTCTCTCCAGTTAAAGTTTTGATCTCAACTCTATAGAGTATGACAGAGGAACTCAACTACAACCGCATTTACAGCATTCTGCTTCAGAGCGTAAGCTGTGGTTTTCCACCAGCATGAATGTTGGAAGCAGCTATCAGATATATAAGCGGGAGTTTACACTGAAGTCTCTTGATAAGTAAACATACAAATCTGACTTTTTGAAGGACGGGACTGAAATCAGACTGCTAAAAAGACCATAGAAAAATATTATGTTCCATATAAATATGTGAACTAGCGAGAAATACAGTAAGTGCATTCATCCTTTAAAAAGGATCATCTGGGGCAAGGTTGAAGACCAATATGGTTGTTGCTATATTGGTATTTCCCAGCTATCATTTTGTGCGCTATTGAACGGATTATTGAAAACCTTTGATTGACCACTGTGTTCCCATGCTCATCGGAAGTGTATTTGATTGGCTCTTTACTGGGCGCCTGCACAGATACACACCAAAGTGTTTGACCTTGACTTTGTTAAACTTTCAGACACTTCTATGTAGCGCCATTCAAGCAGTGCCCTTTAGGATTCATTTAAGTGAAGTCTTAACTGTAGGTTGCTTACCAAATTGTTTCTGCAAAGTAATAAACAATGACCCCAAAGGTTTTCCATAAGAGGTCAATATTCATATTGACCAACACAAATATCCACAAATTAGCCCTCTGCCATCAGTTCCCTCATCACACACACACCAGCAGGAATTTTGCAATGTATTTAGCAACTATTAGATACTTAGTTTTTCACATCGAATTTACATAATGATAACATACCAGTGACTTTATTTGATAAAGTGTTCAGCTGTTATATTTTGTTGGTATTCCACCACTGGCACGAGACCCGACTTCCCCGTTGAGTGTCTTTGCTGTGCTTCGCATTAACTTGGCTGGACCACAGCAGACTTGTTAATTTAATATACAACAGTGTTTCCAAGGACATGTTGCTTACTGAGACTGTTTGGGCTAATAAATATGAGCATGGTTAGTCTGTAATGTGCATGATTTCTTATTTAGACATAGACAGTTAGTTGCAAAGAGGTTAAAAAAGCCAAAAGCACTACATATATTTGCTCTTCAATTTAGATATTTTTTGATTTTATCTGGCAATATCAAAATTATAAATCAGGATTTAAGTTGTAAAGTTAGAGTGACACCTGGTTAACATAATATTAATTATGTTAAGTCACAATTATACTTGTTTAAACTTGAATTGTTAAACTGTATGTTAATGATTCCAATAACGTATAATCTAACCTCTAAAAAGGAGCACTGTTAAGTTGTTTTTCATATAACATTGATAAATTAAAAGATGATAATTGGTGAAGATTAAACTTAAGAACTTAGAGTAGGTTTCAGCTCAAATATGTAATTATCTAATTTACTGATAATGACATATATAATGTTCTATTTTGGGTTTTCGGTTCCTGTTAAGTGCAATTATGTCATACTCATTTAGGATAATATATAATAAATTGTCTTGTTAAATTAAATACCCTGTCTCCAATACATATCTTTGTCACAACATTTTAAGTTTTTGATTACCACAATTTTGTAATCATTAAAAAAAATGTTTATATGTCTACGATGTTTATGTAAAATCTGTATTCTCTATACCCTACTAGTTAAGTTTGGACACGCATGGGAAAGTTACCTGGTACTATACCATATTATATGTAAGGAATATCGGCCGATATATAGATATCAGTAATTCTTAACTACCTGACATTGGTATCTGCATCGGCACCTCAAAAACCCATATCGTCGGCTCAACTTCAGTATATATCTGTGTAAGCGCACTTTAGAGAGTTTGATGCATTTATTATTTAAAGCTTCAGTGTTTGATTGTGCAGACGCTGGCCGGTCTTCACATAGAGTCCTCACATAACTGCCTGGATGTCTGTCAAGCACCTCTGCGGGATCATGTGTGTATGTGTGTGTGCAGGAGACCTTGTACATTAGCAGGAAGGTGTGCGTGTGTGTGAGTGTATGCGCTCACACTTGCAGGTGCGAGATGAGCTGTCCCACAGTGATCTCCTGAGCCACGCGCTGATATAGACTGTGACTGTTTAGCACCATACTCTCCAGAATGGCCAGCGACCGCTGTAGAATGGATACATCCACCATGGGCTGATTTACGTAACCCGTAATCTACAATCCACAATAAAACACAATAATTGGTTTGGTTTCATTGCAATCTCACTAATATTCCTGTGGTTTTAAAATGATCTGTTCATCTATGCTTTTCTGTAACTCAGTGCTAACAACACTAAGGTCATGGGTTTGATACCGAGGGATTGCATATACTTAGAAAAAAATTTATTGTGTAATGGAATGTAAGTCAAAGGCATAAATTGAAATGTCATGTATTACAACCAGAATTATTTTGTCAAATGTTTTAGCTTTAAAAAGTGGATTTTAACTCTAACCCTGCGTTCACACCGAACACGGCGAGAGAGTCATGAGACGCTCTCGCCGCTCTCCCTCCGCCGCTGGAGCAGAAAAACTGCTCGACGCTCTCGCCGCTCTGACGCGCTGCTGTCTGCTCTTTTTTTACTTTTATTTAAAGGAGCCGTAAAGCAAACTAATTAAACATGCTGACTAAATACAAACTATAAGTTAAATTATCATCATAAACTTTAACATTTTACACCAACATCACTCTTTTGTGTGTTATTGCACAAACACGCACACACACACAATAAAGAAACACATCATAAACTCTAGATTTCAGGCATTTTGATTCAAACATCACTTTATTAATTCGTGTCCCTGTTTATGTTCATGTATAACTGAAAATATGAATATAATAAACAAGTAATAATGAATATCTCGTCTCCTCTGCATGGGAACTAATGAGATCAGAACTAAAGATAACATGACTGTGTTCTCTTAACTCTTCTGAAGAGGAGCGCTGCTGCTTCCTGATTGGTTGCCGCTCTTGCGCGTCATAGCTCATTAGCATAGAGTAAAACTGATTTTAACGCACAGTTAGGTGATTTTTTACATTTCTGCACTTTGACTAGTCTTGATCTAATGACAGCAGCTTGCCACATATCAATCCTATATTTTTCAATTCAGAGGTCACAAGCAATGGTAGAAGTTGTCTGGTGTTCGATCAGAATGTTTTCTTTTATCTTTTTTAATTATGGAACTTGACCAAAGCACTAATGTACTTCTTATAATCCTGTGCATTCACGTGTACTCCTGAATCATTTCATCTCTCATCTGGGGTTGATGGTTGCTTTGAGAACTTAACTAAGATTACCTTCTTTTTTTGTCTCTATATAAATAATGATAATTATTACTCTACATTTGTCGAGTAATATATACTTGTATATATTTTGTAGAGGAATATATATAAGTGTATATACTCAAATCTCTCTGTCAATGGAAAAAGACTGTATACAAATATAGAAAAGTATAAAAGTATAACTCACCTGTTTGATGAAGGAAACTGATACGAGATCCCAGGATACAATGCCATGATCCATCAGCTCGAGAAATGCAGTGAGAGTGAAGGCCAACATCTCTCCAAAACTACAAACACAAGATATTGATGTAAAACATTTAGGAAAAAAACACAAAGTTCTAAACTCATATGGCCTATAATAAAGAATTGTACTGTGTGCCGCTCTCAACCAGTCGTGCCAATGTTCCTAGGCCTTCCATGTTAATGAATTCAGCAGCAAAAGTAGGGTCAGCTGAGAGTTTCGCCAATTCCTTCAAAGCCTCCAGACGGGCATCAATGCCATGAGACTGAATTCTCTCCAGCAGCTGTCGAGCAGCACGCATCTAAAGCACAAAACCTAACATGTCATTCTATTTGCGACTAGGTACCATGAGTCAAGATCTGTGAAATTGTAAATAAAAACAATTCTTAAAATATTGTGATTCTCAGTAGTCACATTATTTTGAAGAGTTTGTGATTTAATGTTCATTAAAAAAAACATTATTGGTGTTATTAAGCATGCACGATGTCTAGATGGGTCCATGCACATTGACATTTTATTTTAGTATACATTTACAGTATAAAATACTGAAAACCAATGAAGCAAGTTCGTATTTCATTAATGCATATTAAAGTCTGTCAGTCATGTGAAAATGCAGTCTAAATGTCCATCATGAACTTGATGTGATGTTAGTAACTGATTAAGCTGAAGAACTTACAGGAGAGATGGCTAATCGAAGTATGGTCCCATTTTTAATTTCAGCACGACTCTACAAACGACAACAAAAAATGAAAATGATTGCAACAAACTGTATTTTGCATTATTGACACACTGTCAATCATGTTCAGCAGCTTTGCCACAATGTATCTTGTTTAAAGTGATATATAAATAAATAAAGGTGACTTGACTTATAAAATAAATTATTGTGTTATGTTGGAAAAATACAAACCAATGGTCAATATCCCTTGGTCTGTTGCTCCAAGTAAGATCTTACCTCATGGTGTTTCAATGATCTTGATAATGATAAGGAATCAACCCAGAACTACACAGTTGTATATTGTCAATGATCTGAAGGCAGTTGGGACCACAGTCACCAAGAAAATAATCAGTAACATTACACTGTCAAAGACTGGAATCCTGAAGGGCCCACAAAGTCTCTTTGTATGTAGAATATGTTTACATCATATTCTCCACAAGACAAAAATATGGCTGAAATTATAAATATGTCCCTGTGCAAAAGTTTGGGAACCCTTTGTTCTTAACACTGTGTGTGGTTACCTGGATGATTTATGAATGTTTTATGTGCTGTGATAGCTCTTCATGAGTGCTTTGTTTTTTCGGAACAGTTAAACTAAGCTTCTGTTTTACAGAAAAATGCTCCAAGTCCTGCAGATTCTTCATTTTTCAGGCATCTTTGACATTTTTGTACAAATTTTTGTATCAGAAGTGACTGTGTCGAGATGTTTGTTATCAAATTGAGGAAAATGAAGGGACTCAAAGAAACTATTATGAAAGATTTAGACATTCAAAGATGCTCCAGAAAGAAACACGTACAGAATAGGATGCTCTTTTTGGTATAAAACCACATCTGGTTTCTTGTCAGACATATTAGGATTGTTTGGGTGGTCGAATCAACATTGCGATCTTGTTCCATTATCAAACATTGCCAAAGGATCGCCACACAAGTCATTTTTTCATTTTTAAGTTTTGGTTTAAATTTTAATGAGATTGAAGAACGAAACAGATTTTGATGATATGGAAACTTTTATCTATGTTACTTTTATTTTGTTAGTAGTAATGCAAGACTTTGTGTAATCTCAAAAGCATTGGTTAGTTCCTATTTAGAGAAAGTCAACTATGAATGGTGCCTGAGAAAAGACAATCGGTTATTGTTCATGGCTTCATCAAAAGACTAGATAGGCAGAAGAAGATTGAGCGCGAGGGTGTGGGAATTATCTCACGCACGCACATTCTGTTAAAAACTTAATTTGTTCTAGTAACTCTCACAAATAATTAATGAGTGAGTAACATCATAATAAAAACTTCTTAACGGGGAAAGGTGTGTTTCCTTTTTAAGGTATTTTCCCCTTGGACTCCATATCCCATGATCCCTCACTTTCCCTCTCTTCTGTAATCAACCCACCAGTCAGCAATACCATAATCACCTGGACTACCTATATACTCAGTGTTTTACTTTGTTCTTGAGTCTGATCGCATCGTTGTATGGTGAATCTCCTGTTTTATCTTGGTTCAATGTTAATTAAATACTATTTAGTGGAATACTGCTCTGTGATCGTTGCTCCCCTGCATACACTGTAACAGATACATTGCTGAAATTAAACTCAATAACAAATAAAAGTATGGGTGAAAAGTAAAAACTTTTCTACCCTGAGTGCTTGTCATTTGTTACTTTGTAGTCAGTGCTTTTTAATGAGTTATACATAATTATTTATAATCAAATTTGACGACTTATGTTGAAAACATATATTGGTATATTTAATGGGATTAAAAACAATCTGTGCAGTGTTTCCCCTACCATAATAAAAGCGGGGGTGCTCCGCCCCTCCGACGGCAACCCCTGCCTTTCTTGAAGGTCAAGCTAATTTTATTTTCTTTATAGCTTCAGATCACAACTGAAGTCATTTTTAATCAGGTTACTGTCACTGTATTGCAGGTCTATACGTGGTTGTAATTACACAAACACACCTGTGCGCGGAAACAAACACACCTGTGTGCGGACACAAACACACCTGTGCGCGGATATAAACACACCTGTGCGCAGATACAAACACACCTGTGTGCGGACACAAACACACCTGTGCACGGACAAAAACACACATGTGCTCGAACACAGACACACCTATGCGCGGACACCACCACAACCGTGCTGGGACACCAACACACCTGTGCTGGGACACAAACACACCTGTGCTGGGATACAAACACACCTGTGCGGGGACACAAAAACACCTGTGCGTGCACACAGAGCGATGCACACTCTGACCAGCTTACACAAGTTATTTTTGCATCTTAAGTTGCGCATTAAAGCTATGCGCACAACTAAGGACAGCCATAATGTAAGTCCAGTCAAGCACCTGAAAAGATCAAATATCTGCTAGTAGAACATTCCCTTTGCGCCACGGCCTCCGTGGGCATGTGTATTTATCTCACTATAATAACCTCCATGTATAATTGAAGCGAGCAGAGACACTGACAGCTAAGCAAATCTGATGAGCATGTGTGTATCTACGTTTATGTTTGTATTTGTTGAGCAGATATTACAGTTTTGCGTGCATACAATATATCTGTGGTTTGTATGTAAATAAACTCATGCTTTAAGCAGTACTATCAAGCCCTATCTTTTTGTACTACTTTAAGCAGGAGTTTATGTACATGCAAACCACTGAGGCCATGAGACAGACATTAATGTATTCACAAACTAGGGACAGTGTTACTATGCTGTTCATTGAATGTGTATATTTTAATAGTTTTCTTGTGAAGCCATTTTTGGATACTAATATCCTTGGAAATGAACCTAAATAGGCATCAAAATTGTAGTGAATAAAGACAGGTTGGCCCGTAGAGGTATCTTAAAAGGACATGATCTCTAAAAGTGCTGCATAATTATGTATAAGATGAAATTCGCAATTTGTTTGCTTAAAATCAACAAAACGATTCTCTCCAGATTCCCAAAAACGAAAGATTTACACCTTTACATGAATATTTGCTTATCAAGCTAGATGGCAATAATATAAGACATCATAATATTCCTTGTTTTAATCAAATTAAAAGAAATATAATAAACCAAAATAATGTAAAATGTAAATAAATAAATAAAAATGCTGATTTAATCAACATTTCTTTTGACTTCTTGAGGGTACTTTTATAAGAATCCTATTTTTCAGTATTTGCTTTTAATTAAACAACAAAAATAGAAGCCTCCACTGACAAACTTGTCACATGACAAGTTAAAAAAATAAACTTAGAAGATCTTCAGAGTAAGAATTTTGGTTTATGATAACTTATATAACTTAAAAATAGGTAACAACAAGGAAAATACTACTTTGAATGGTTGGTATGCACTGATACCGATACTGCTATTGGTATCCGGCCGGATAGTAATGTTCATGTACTGGAATTTGTAAAAACACTCCGATGACATCATCGACAGAACTATCAGTGCACAGAGACAATGGCAGCAGCAGAATGTCAGGCTCAGTGATGTGGAAATATTTCAAAATTTATGATGACAACACATGCATGTCAGACTACAAACTTTTCTAAGCAAACATATCAGGGGGGTTTAGTGCGCGATACTTGTGATACAAGTAATATGATAAAACATATCTTAAACTGAACTCAAAAATGAGAACAGAGTTTGCCTTTAGCAGGAACAGTAAAACTTAGCAACCAACCTTGCAGCAAACCTTTGCATTGCAGGACAATATGACAAGAGATAATCTGAGAGCCAAACAAATAACAGAGATTGTTGATAAAATGGGATTTTTCTATGCCTTCTTAACAATTTGGAACCAAAGTATGAGATTCCAAGTCGCCGTGTTGTCACACATGCTGCGGTGAAAAAACATTTGCGAGCATGTTGCATGACCCAAAAGCAATTAGCTTTACCACTGACATTTGGAGTTGTAGTGTAAACCTAGTGTCTCTCATTAGCGTAACCACATAGGTGAACATATGACTGTACATCAAATTATGCTTCATGCAAAGCCTTTTCGCACTTCACATACGCAATAACGAGCGTATTTGAGGAAATGATTTTTGGGCAATTCCAAAAAGTGCTGTACACATTTTGGTCTGTGACAACAGCAAAAACATGGCAAAGGGCATGGAGGAGGCCGTAGTTTCTAGTCTTCCATGTGTGGCACAAACTCTGTAACTGGCCATCACACGGGGTTTGCTGTCAAAGCTCATATTAAAGAGGCTGTGATTGGGGGCGCCTTCATCCCAAAAACAACGAGAAATGAGGCATGGTTCGTTTCACTTGTTATTTTCGACTATTACAAACTGGTATCTCCCAAGCCATGCCCATAGCAACCAAACAGATTAGTCACCGTTTAGCCTGACCTATATCTACGCAACAAGCATTCGTAGAAACACATGAGTTGATTTGTTACATTTTTTTAACTAAATGTGTGTTTACACTTGTCAATGGCGAGCTCAGCTATGGCTGCCTTCTTTCATTTTCAATGCTGGCATTGGACGATTGGGCGAGTCAACAGCAAGAAACGTCAGTGAAGTGTGACCTGTGCAGTTGTCAAAACACTTCCAGACCCCTCAACTACATAGGCCTACATTGATGGGTAAAAGAAACCAGAAGAAATTCAAATATCCTTAAAAAAATATATAGAATGTAGATTGATAGCGGTAGTGTGTGTTTGATGCTTACAATTACATTTAGGCATTTAGCAGACAATTTTATCCAAAGCGACTTACAGAGAAGCGCAGAGATTAATGCTCACCTGTTCTGTGATATAAAGCTGCTGACCGTCAGCGTAGCGCAGAGCAAACTGCTCTGAGCCAGAAAGTGACCATCTACACAAACATCAAAAATATAGAATAAACACAACTTAAATTGAAATTAATTATGCAGTGTTGCAAACATCAAAAAGAGTCACAACTACAGGTTTACATACCCATCACACACTTCTCTTATGATAGATGACAACAGTTTTTTCTGAAAAGAGAGACATACTAACACTTAAAGAGTGTTTCATGAAAACAGGTGTTATATAATGATTGCAATATTAATATATCAAAAACATTGGTTATTTGTAGGGCAGAGTACACAGATCATTAAACTTTGAAATACAATATCAAAGAAGTTTAACAGCGGCAGTTTTTAAAATTCACTTTGAACTGTCATAAAAACTGAGAGAATAATACCACTGCTCATAAGACAACAATATAATATTTAGGAATTAAACAAGAATAGACCTGGTCAATTTCAATGAGTTGAGCATTGGCACCAGGCCACTCGATGGCCACTTTCACAATGTCTGCTGGAGGAGGCATGACTGGCATTTCACCCTAGTGACCAGAACACAAACAAACATCAAATACACAACATGTCAGCTACTGCTGTCTAACCCATCACAGAAACACAATGAAAAGTAATGATGAGCTAGATCATGTCAGTCAGAAATGAGAACTTTCCCAGATAGCACAGGTAAGATGTCTGTTGAAGAACTGGCGATCTGGAAAACGTCTGCTCTGTGAAAACATTTGCTAAAGAGCTAAAGGAAGAGCTGTTGTATATCCATTCTAACTCTTAAACATCTTAGAGACATCCTTTTGAAGATGTTGGAAACTCCAAAGTGAAGATCAGGAGACTCCTGGGCATCTTCAGCAGAGTTCTTTATTGAAGAAGCACTGCATGGCCCTTCAATCATCAAAAGTCAAACTAAGGCAGAGATACATTGTAGTTAATATACATTTAGGGGGCAGTCCCAAGAAATGGAGGCAAAGTACATGGATGATGATCCCAAACAAAGCATGTGAATGAAGCATTCAAGTATAGTCAAAAGCCCTATTATACCAGTTCCATCCAATCATCATAACTATTCAAAGACTGGGGCATAGGGACCAAAAGCCCTTACAAAAAAAGTATACAATGTATATAATGTACTTCCCCGTAGTATTTCATTGTATGCTGTCAGAGCATAGGATCAGCAAATCATAAATTCCTAAAATTCCTACATTTGTAATCCCAAAAGGTCTTTGGCATCTGACATCAGACGTATATGAGATGTATTGCCAGATATGCGAACAGTGTCTACTAGATGTGTTGACTTCCTATAGATGTCTACTAGATGTCTTGACTTCCTGCAGCTGTCTGCCAGATGTCTTGACTTCCTACAGATGTCTGCCAGATGTCTTGACTTCCTACAGATGTATGCCAGATGTCTTGACCTCCTATAGATATCTACTAGATGTCTTGACTTCCTAGAGATGTCTTGACTTCATATAGATGTCTGCAAGATGTCTTGACTTCCTATAGATGTCTTCCAGATGTCTTGACTTCCTATAGATGTCTGCCAGATGTCTTGACTTCCTATAGATGTCTTCCAGATGTCTTGAATTCCCATAGATGTCTGCCAGATGTCTTGACTTCCTATAGATGTCTTCCAGATGTCTTAACTTCCTATAGATGTCTGCCAGATGTCTTGACCTCCTATAGATGTCTGCCAGATGTCTTGACTTCCTATAGATGTCTGCCAGATGTCTTGACTTCCTATAGATGTCTGCCAGATGTCTTGACTTCCTATAGATGTCTTCCAGATTTCTTACATCCTATAGATGTCTGCCAGATGTTTTGACTTCCTATAGATGTCTGCCAGATGTCTTGACCTCCTATAGATGTCTGCCAGATGTCTTGACTTCCTATAGATGTCTGCCAGATGTCTTGACTTCCTATAGATGTCTGCCAGATGTCTTGACTTCCTATAGATGTCTGCCAGATGTCTTGACCTCCTATAGATGTCTGCCAGATGTCTTGACTTCCTATAGATGTCTGCCAGATGTCTTGACTTCCTATAGATGTCTGCCAGATGTCTTGACTTCCTATAGATGTCTGCCAGATGTTTTGACTTCCTATAGATGTCTTCCAGATTTCTTACATCCTATAGATGTCTGCCAGATGTTTTGACTTCCTATAGATGTCTGCCAGATGTATGTGTGCTGAAGTCAACATTTTTGATCCATCCACGCTCATTTCATATCTCTAAACTGATCATCTATCATTAAAGTATCAATCGTTCTCTTGAAAGTGCTCAGCTAGGTAAAAATAATAAAAGTAAACTGAGTTCACGTTGAGATGTTGAATAATATTAATAATATTGAGTTTGAGACATCTCTTCTGAAACTCTCATAAAACTCTTTTTCTCAAGAGAAATATCTGAGAAGCAAATGAGACCCGAGATACTGAGAACATATTGTGATCGTCTTTGTGGCAACAAACCGCAAAATGCTGTTTTATAGGATATTTAATTTTGTATATGAAGATTAATCGATCCTGAAATTGTTCAAGGTGAATAAAATCTGTAACAATACGCACGAACACTGTATAAACATTCCTTTGATTTAATGTTAGTAAAGATGATGATATTCCCACAGCAGCCATTCGTGAAACAAAATGGGTTCCTCATGAAAACGAGTCTTGTGGAATCGTGATACACACAATATTTAATTCCTAATGAGAGCATTTGTGTCAATGTGATGTAAATGAAGTGCCCGCCCACAGACAGCGGCAGATGTCGTTCAGTCTGTTTTCCTCTCGCCTTTTATAATTCTATGATGTGTTTTCTGTGTTTGTCTTATGCTGTGGTCTTACCTCAGATTGATGTTTTAAACGCGATGATTTCCTCGACTCTCGGCCAGATTTCACATGGAGGAGGAGGAGGGGCGGAGTTTACTGCGTCTCTCTTCTTCATCACAACCCTTGTGATGTATCCTGGATATATTACATCACGTGTGTCTAAAAAGCGTTTATGATGTCGCTTTATTTTCCGATTTATTAAACGATGTGTCACAGTCTGCTGCACCATTCCACTGCAAAGAATATATCAGCAATGATTATAGGATCCGCAGCCGAATTACGTAAGAAAACCCCGCCCTATACTTTACCGCATCATCATAAACTATATTTCATAAAGTGTTTCTGAAACTTGGCCACAGTGGGGTAAAGTGAGACAGTTTTTACATTTGCTCCCATCTAAGCAAGCCTTAATTATATATCAGTAACATGAACACATTTCGGTTATATGTTGGTAGTTTATCAATATTTATGATAAGCCATTTTTCTACCTAAATCAATTTGCTTCGTCACAGTTAAGTTGCCAGCAAAAAAAAAAAAAGTGTTTTTATGGAAAAGTTTCATCAAATGTTATAGATCCAATCACTGCCCTAATGGCACACTCACATCTAACAGACATATATGTCTATTGGACCTCTCTGATGGCTGCATTTAAGTTTGCAAGATACCTGGCAGACACTGTTTGCTCAATTATAAAACATCTCTGAAACGTCTGCGCTCATATGTCATACAGGCCCTTTTTGAGCATGCAGTGCAGATTAGAATTTTTTCCGTTCTTAAACCTGTATTTGGGAGAGAAAGAGAGAGATGGAGACCCCTTACCAGAACTCTGTTATTACATATATTTATCTAAACATTGACAGGGGTAAAGATGTAAACATTTTTGCAGAAATGGGTTGTGAATTTTTCTTTGGTTATTTATGTATTTATGTAATTCTTAATGTAATATAATTCTTTTATGTGTAATTAGCCAATTCATGACGTTGCCTGAACAAACTCTGGAGATTGCCTGATAACCAAGGATGGCCCATTTACGTCCAATACTCATACAATTTTTGTAATATCATGACTGACACAACATAATTGGTAGGTAATGGTCATGTAATTTCATTACCAATATTTATTTGGAAATATGAAATAAAGTTTTAGAAAATAATCTTAATGAACATTCTCGTTAAGAAGCCAAAACTGCACTGATTGTCAGGGGGAGGCAAGCATGCTGAGCACGTCAGACATGAAGACCGTTGTTCTCTCATAGGTAAAAGGGAGCTTTTATTTCACAATCGTTGCTTAAAAGTAGTTAAAAACCAATTATAAAATGACTGTACAACTTGTTTTCTGATTATAGTCAGCCAGAATGGTGTCTGTTAGCAGAAAGAAAGCTTATTTTAAGGGCTTTTGGACTGAAAATAATTTGTATCAGTTAAGGCTCATTTTCACTTAATATACTACTATAAGTGAAAAAATTTATTTGACCAAAAATAACCAGAGAACAACAGAGTTTGTTGTAAATTGTTGCTATGGGTGGGGATTGATTGATTAAAGACAATTATGGGATAGAGATTGGTTCCCTGAAAAGTCTGCCAAATTCTCAACTCTTTTAAGAGGGTCAGTGCATAGTATGTAAATCGCGCTCAAGTGCACTTGGCAGCGCTCACACTTGTCAATTAAACCAGGCTTTAGGTGTCAAAACCGACACAACGTGGTTTTCTTTGGACACTGTGAGTAGGTCCTTAAAATTCTCCCTCTTATTATGGCATTCTATAGGATATTACTTACAAGTAGATTGGAAGATCTGCATGGTCCTGTCAGTTTTCCTCATGTGCCTTGAATATTCTTCAAGGTTAGTTCAGGTATTTCTATACCCCAGGGCAGGTAATGTCCCTAAGGTGAAAGATAATGTGCCGAGACAAGCCCTTTGTCTTCCACCTTTCAGCAGTCATGACCAAGAAAAGCTTTATTTGTCATGTCCAGTGCTGGCAAACAAACAATTTTATTAGCATATGGATGGCTCTCTGGCTTGCAATCGCCCTTGACTGTCAAAACTCGCTCTTAAAGAGTATGGAGGCCACCAAGAACTTGGAGTCAAGGACCTTAAGGCAAGATGTTTGTGATGTGGGAGGAAGGTTTTCTCCACTCACATTTATAAGATTTACAATTCCGGAACCCAGGTGCTAAGATGTGATCTTGCAAACACACATACAGGCATATGAGTGGATTTAATTAATCAACATTTAAAATTTACCTCAAAATGAAATGTCTAGGGACCTGCATCTGTTGGAACGAGAAATAAAAAGAAAACATGACACTGTCCTTGCCATAATAACTGCCTCCCTGCTAGACTTTTGCTCTGATGTTTCAAGCTGCAAAATGCAGGCTCTGGATCCCCTTTTACACTTCCCAGTCTACCTATGACATATTGTTCTATTATTTAAATCCTTCTTTGCCATGTACACAACAAGTGTATGTGTAACTTATATTTATCAACCCTTAACAGACTAATTTCGGCAAAAAAATGCCTCATAACTTGAAAACATATACACTGTACATGTATTTAGGTATATATATATATATATAAGACTTAACATGAAATAATAGACTTAAAGGTTGTGTTTCTTAAAAACAACACCTCCTCGTGAATAGAGGAGACTGCTTTATCATTCAAGAATAATCTTTCTGCAAATCCGCCATTCAAATGAGTGTCTTCAGGAAAATGTGTGGCACACAGTTTAACATCTGGATTATTGTGTAAATTAAACTGGCATTGAACTTTAAGATTCATAATTTTACAGATATGACTTGTGCACCAATAACAACATTATACACTTATTAAGGTTTGAAATATGAAATCATAAAGAATAGAACTTTTTAAAAGAGACAGTAGAGCATCATCCTAGTGTATACACTGTAAACTGTTACTTATTATAACACACAAGCACAGAGGTCATCAAATAGACTTTATTGTAGTATTTGTCAGAAGGTGGTTTCCTCCACACGTTTTAGCTTCATCACAGGCCATTGTGCAGTTGTCCAGATTTCTCAACAAATAATACACACCGTAGACAGAGTCTGCCATGGCATGTAATAATACCAATATTAAATATCATACAGAGACTAAGGCCATCAAGAGTGTTTTAACAATAAAAATACAGAAAACAACCCAATAGAGTATTGATTACTAGAAATTAAAAAACTAAAACCTGCTTGTTACACGTGAGCACAGGGTTTTTTCCATGCTTTGATCTTGATGTAAATCGCGTTTTTATGAGCGAAAGACTATGACAGAAACAACACTACAAGCCTAACCCAAGTAAAATAATCCGACTTTCACAAAATGAAGAAGACACAATGCCTCATGCTTATAAATGACTGCTGGTATACTGTAAACAATGCTGATAAATCATTTTTATGTCTATAAAATCAACAAAGAAAGTAGATGATGTTCCAGTCAAAGTCAAGAGATAATGTCAGACACAACAAACTCACGTCACAAGAGCAACAAATGCATTACAAAGTAGGTTAGCTGTTCATCTACCAGCCACTGTTATCCCAGGTGTCTTCAGCAGGTTTGGAGGAATTCTTCGTGCTCTTCTCCCAGTTATTGTCCCAGCTATCCCAGCCGTCTGCACTATTGTTCTTCTGCACAGATTCGCTGCTGAGAGCAGGGTTACTGCCAAAAGTTTCCCAGAAATCCTGCTTAAAACTGCTGCCGTCCTGACCACTGCAGGAATCTTTGCTCTGATATCCTTCCTGATATGTAGAACTACAACAACAATAAAACATGTTTTTCTCATCAATAAAACTAATAAGTTTGACACAGAAAACAGGAAAGACGTACAGGTAAAAGCACATTCTGATGAAATGTTGTTACGTTTCCCTTACAAGTGAAACAATAAATGAAGGCGAATATGAATTTATGTATTCACCCATCATCTGCAGCATCTTGTTTTCCGCTGAAGAAAGACGTCATATCATTCCAGCCCTTCGCACCAGCACCCTGAACCTGATCCACAAAATGCAAACAGATACTGGACTTACTGTGCACCACATTTACACTACTCTATGACAATCTTCATATCACTTCTAAATCATGACTTTACTCACCACCGTAATCAAAACGGCAGCAAAAAAAAAAGAATGAGAGAAGAGGGAAGTGAGTTAATGTGCATACGTGTGAGAGTTCTGAAAGCGTCTGCTGTCAGTTGATCAAATTATCACAGATGCTTTCAGAACCACACACTGACTCGTACCTTTGTGGCCAAACCTGTGATGTTGACGGCCATTTCATCAAATAACTTTCCTTCCTTCACCTGAACGTGATGAATCAAAGCATCAGTAATGGTAAAATCATTGAAAACACAAAATGAATCTCTTGTCTTTGCTATTTATAATTACAATTACTGTTATTTAAATAAACTTTTTTATTTTAGAGTAGTATCTGTTGACACAGCAGAAAATGAGTCTCTAGCTGATCAGCTATTTTCCACTCCGTGTAGATTCTAATAAAACTTCCTTCATAATGATCTTGAGGCTCATTTGTGTTACTTTAATGATGGATGTTTATGCTATTTCAGAGTTGAGGTCAACCCCGCAACAAAAACATAGGAGTTGAGAGTGGAACTTGACTCAAAAATCCAACCCCCCAAAAGATTTTTTAAATAAAAATTTTAAGTTTTTGCTGAAGATAATATTGATTATTACTCACATATCCCTTTAATTCAAACATAGTAGCTTGTTTTTCTCATTCAGCTGTCTACAGCTCTGTTTAGTAGTCTGGGCACTGATCAGGTCATTCACATCATTTGTTTTGAGACCGGAGTCAACCTAATATACATCACTTTTTTATTATAGATATCAAAACACACCACAGGGAACAGTTCAAATAAAATATTTAACTACATATATTCAACTGACATGTAATTTTTTTTAACCATGTACCAATGTGAAGTGAGTGCGAGTCCTAACCAGTGCCTGAATCTGTTTAAATGACATACTTATTCATCATCTATAAGAACTCATTGAGACAAACGGTCCATCTAAAATGTATAATTGGTATTCAAAGTGGATTTGGATATTTAAGGGATAGTATGATTAACTGATTTAGATACAAGACTCCATTTGCATCTTCATATGCAGGTTGTTTCTCAAGAATCATCACTGCTGCTGATGTGTGAATATGTCATATTACAGCACTAGACCTGGTTATCTGAGTCATCTTGACCAAAGCAGTTTTATATATGTCTTTTGAATTAAATATAAAAAGTCTATAAATATCATATAGGATAATATTTAAAAACTGAGAGATCGCTTTATGTTTTTACTGAATTTACAACATCTAGGTATGTGCCTCCATAAAACAAACTTTTTCTTCCTGTCATCTACTTGAGTTGTGTTGATAATCATAATCTTGAATTATTTCTTCAGCTGCACATTGTATGTTAATAGAGTTAGTTTTTGCATGAATACATTACAGTCATGGCTTTTATTTTCCTTGGCACAACCAAACGCTATTTTGGAGGCTATGAACGTGCGTTCACACCTCCGCTGACGAGAGCTTCAAGAGCGTCCAGATGCCATTCATATTCAATGTGAGCTGGGAGCGGGAGGCTTTGAGAGGCGGCTTGGATTGGCACGGCGGGCCGGCAAGGGCATCAAGGGAGAGTTAAAATCAGTTTAACTTAATGGTAATGAGCTATGACGCACTAGCGCGGCAACGAATCAAGAAGCAGAAGTGCTCCTCTTCAGAGGAGTCAAGAGAACTCAGTCATTTAAAACTTTAGTTCCGACCACATTAGTTCCCTTGCAGAGGAGACGAGAAATTCATTATTACTTGTTAATTATATTCATATTTTCTGTTATACATGAACATAAACAGGGACACGAATTAAAGGAATGATGTTTGAATCAAAATGCCTGAAATCTTGAGTTTATGATGTGTTTCTACATTATGTGTGCTTGCCTGTTTGTGTGTGTTTGTGTGCAAGAACACACAAAAGAGTAATAAATATTTAAATTTATGATGATAAGTTAACTTGTACTTTGTATTTAGTCAGCACGTTTAATTAGTTTGCTTTGCGGCTCCTTTGAATAAAATATAAAAGAGCAGGCGGCAGAGCGGCAAGAGCGTCGAGAAGCTTTTCTGCTCCAGTGGCGGCGGGAGGGCGGCGAGAACGTATCATGACGCTCTCGCCGCACGCAGTGTGAACGTACAGTGAGACTAGGTACTGGGTAGTCCCAATAGAGAGCAGTTCTTTGAAATGATAAACACATGATGAAACATGTGTTGCCTTTAATCAACAATAGATGTTAAAATAAAGGCAAAACTGGTGTGATCTCTCGTTGTTTCTGCATCTGTGTATATGAAGTGTATAGTGACCTATTTGTCAGATATGGTGACCAATACAATCAATTGTGACGCAACCCATCTGGCCAGTTTTGAACTAAGGGTCAGGTGCCTTGATCAAGGGTATTTCAATAAGAATGACTCTCTAAACACTATGCACTGACTACAGCAATTAATAGATTAAATAAAGAATTATTGTTCTTTACCTTTTCCTGTGTGGGTTTGACAATGGCTTCATTTATTGTTTGTCCTAATTCTGCAGCCTGAGAGAGAGAGAGAAAAAAACAACACGTCCATAAAAAAATACATGCATCTCATCATGCAGACATGTTGAGGAGAATCACTTCTTATTCATACGTAATTACAAAAGCTTTGACATGCATTCATGAGATCCCACAACACAGTGAGATGAACACACACATACGAAAGAGACAGACAGAAATCAAGAATGCTTGAGTATTACCGGCTCAGGGGGAGGCTTATAACCACGTAACTATCCTCCGCAGCAGTAAGATGAGAGTAAGATAGCATATATAATTCTACATATTCTACAGCTCATCTCTATCATGTTAAACATCACACATACCTTCAGATGTGCTTGGTTGGCCAGTTTTGAGGTCTGTTTGATGAGAGAAAGACAAAAGTAAGTTCTGTGGTTTGTATTCAGTGTCAACATCATTGAGTTCAAAAGTCTAAATGATTCAGTGAGAATTACATGATTGATAGACTAATGGCCAATTGCAGAAAGCCAGCTCTGTTTAACGTGTGAAGACCAGTCTTGTCAAAAATATTGACAATATTGATACTTAAATGGTATAAATTCTCATGTCCTGCAGAACCAATTATAGTTGTGTATTCTAGCTATCTCTCGGACATCAAGTTGACACTTGCATCACACTCACACGCATGGGCCTGTTAAATATGTTGAAGGACCAGTAACACACAGAGTTTCTACATCTTTTATGTCAATCTTGAGGACCTGTAGTGTAAAATCGTGGTGTACATATCTCTGAAAAGAATTTGATTTACTCATTTACAGAAGAAAGATACTGCTTTAGGATTATTTTCGAAGAAAGCCAAGCTACTGGGGGGCGTGTCGCGGGTGGAGCGAAAGACTAGTCCCCTCAGGAGGGAGAGACGTCACAGTGTGTGCACAGCCGATTCCTAATAGTCCGTAAGGTGTTGCATGGATCGAAATACCAGATAAATGAGCTGTTTTGTTATACAATTAACTATGGCTTACAATGTGGTCATATATATTATCCAGAATCTGACACAGAGTCTGTCAGCAAAAATGACTGCAGATTGATGTAACCATGGTTATCACCTCAGCTTAGCCACTAATGTGAAAGTGTATATTACATCATTCATACTCGAATTTCAAGTTTGGAAAGCTGGATACAACCAGCCCAATGTGGGGCTTGAACAAACGACATTGAGATTAAGATTGAGCTGTCCGGACGCAATTTTTTTTAAATAAAAGCACATTCAATACAAGCACGTTGTGTTTATTTCTCTTTGATAACTGATTAGGGATTATATGTAATTTAAAGCTAAATTTAAATGTTTTTATCAAATAAATGTATAAACTTACATTAAGTGAGCGACACTTTTGTGACCCTGCCTGTGAAAACAGTTAGTGTTTTTTTCCTAAAATCATTGTACACAATGCATGGAACATTATGTGAGAATATAGCATTGGTATCTTTAATATTCACTGTGTAAATCATAGTGTGATTAATTGTGTAAATAAAACTTTAATGCTAGTTTTACCAGAATCAGATTTTCCGACTCAAGCCTGTTTTTTTAAAGGCAGGGTCACATTTGTTCAAGCTTTCTTAAATATATTTAATTTTAATAAACATTGGTGCATTAATATCAACAGACACAACTTCTTAAAAATCCTAGCAATTACAAAAGGGTTTAAGCCCAAAACCACCGAACACCTAAATAGTAAATGTACTGGTAAAGTGAGCACAAAATTAACAAGTAATAAGTAGAATATACAACCATATACAGTCTTTTCAATTTAAATGTTAATAAAAATAAATATTATGGCCGTTTTCCCTATGGTATTGAAAATGGCATCAAGTATTGATATTTTTATAGTATTGTGCCAAGTTTGGACATTCCAGAATTGCCACAACAATATTAAAGACTGATGCTGAAAAGTGGAAATTCATGAATTAGTTTGGGTACAAGGGTAAACCACTGGACTATTTTTATGATAATTTCATTGACTTTATGTGTGAAGTGAATGTGTTGTTGCTCTCTATTAGGGCAGTCAGGAGGAGTAAAATCTCTTTAAATTCATCTTTACTTGTGTTGAGAAGATCATTTTAAAATGCATTAAGAGCATAAGCATAAGTAATGACATGTCTGTTAAATTACATTAGCATAAGACTAAGTCATGACAAAATTCTCATTCAAATGTTATATAGGATTTTGCATATACTTACACTGTCTTTAGCAACAGATGCAAATTTACTGGCTCCCACAGTGAAACTGCTCCAACCCTACAGTAAAAAAAAAAACATTCATTGACAATGGTGCATTTGGCAGACGCTTTAACATTTTACATTGCTTTACAATATACATTTCTCTTTTTTAACCCAGGACCTTAGCGATGCTAGTGCAATGGTATAACCAGTGTGCTTAAGGAAAGCCATAGATATAACCACAGGGGGTCCTGAAATGAATATTCTCCACTATCAACAATACACTGAAATCAAAGTTTATTATTCATGTCAATAACATTCATTGCATTGTCTAGAAATACGTAGAAAAAAAAACTTAAACCAATGGGCAAATGGTTCATTAGAACATAATGGCTCTGAACATTACCGAGTAGATGGAGGTCATGGCGTTATTAATGAAGTCTTCATCTTTTTTGGGTGGGTTTGAAGTGTTACCAAAACCTACGTATCGATTCTCCTGCGGCCCACAACCTCCAGCACTGAAATCCCAAATATAGTCCAGAGTTAAAATCACATGATGTTGATGGATTCAAGACAAATGCAGACTCTCACTTTTGATACGAGTTCACATCGTCTGTCAGCCAGTCCTCAAAGGCTTTATCAGAAGTGCGGGTGTTATTCTGAGCCACAACACCGCTGGACCTGCAACAAAAATACACTTCAAGTCATCAACAGAAGAGAGGCACATCACAACATCTACACATGGTGTCTGGTGTACCTGTGGTTGGAGCTCAGGCCTGTCTTTGTTTGAGGCGGCGTCCAATCTCGAGCAGGTGAATTCTCTATAGACCACTCCTTTCCTTCAGCAAGAGTCACCACCTTCAACACACACAGGAGAACACCTGATTCATCAGATCCTTTGATTCACAGTATTTTTAGGTGTTTGCACGGATTCTACATTCTACAGGTACTCAGGGTTAACATAAGAGTGCCAGAAACAGCGTGTAAACTTCCCCTTTATAATTATAGGCCTTTATTTATTTTTATGCAGGCCGATTATGAGAAACATATACATTTAGATTAACTGGCCATTTCTATCAATAACGGTTACTGAATGATTATTTTTTCTTTGTTTTCTTTTTCTCTGGCTTAGATCACTGACACGCTTTGTAGTGTGCATATGCCCAACTAAAGAGTGAGTTTTTTGTAACAAAGCATTTCTTTCTCATGTTATTTTTAAATAATCAATAAAATATCAATTATTTATGGAACATTTTGAATAAAACTTAGCTTGGTGTTATTTTTTGAGACATTTTACCTGCCACTGAAGACAGTAGAACAAGTGTGTAGTGAGAAATGGGTTGTACAGATGTGGCCATTAGAAATGCACGTCACAGGGAACAGCTGCCTCAAGCTTTTGGGGGAACACTTTGATGAAATAAACAATAAGCAATAGGGGGCAGTCGTGCTTTGTTCTCAGCAGTGGCTTTGAAAATTCAGGGGTATATAATTTACGGGTCAGACGCCAGACAAAACAAAACATTAAAATATTTTATAAGAGGAAACAAAATATAGCTTGTTTCCAATTTAAAAGATTCAGCTTCAAAATCACCAGTTCGTCTAAAGAAACAGGCCTACCGGCCCTCCAGTTATGGGTTACTTGATGGCTTCTTTTAAACTGTTTCCTTGACACAAACGGCAAACTGCACTCATCAGTCTGCAAAGCGCCGCATGAAGTTTGAGATCGTTGGACTCTGTGTTTTAACATAAGTGTTCAAACATAGTCCGTGTCTATGAGCTCACCTTGTCTCTAAAAAGGGCGGCAGCTTTGCTGTTGTATTTCTCAGCTAAACTCCAACTGGAATCATAGTCGTCTTGCAGCTCCAGAAACATCCGAAACTTTTGGTTTCCTCCTACTTTCATCTTCTCCAGCTCAATGTCCTTCCACTTGTCCATTGAAACCGATCGTACAAAGCTATGGAGTGAGACACAATCATATAAATGTTATAATGAAATGTTCAGTTCATGTCAAACCTACTGTTATCCTTTTAAATTGAAATATTTGCAGATGAAAAAAAAATTAATATAATAAACTTTTCTGGTTGTTTTTTTTTATGGAACACATTTCACTCATGAATGGTTTAATCTTTCCACTGGAATTAACAGAAATTAATATGAATAACTTTTAGTCTTTAGACTAGGGCTATAACAAACATTTATTTTGATAATCAATTTATGATTGATTATTAAGTTTCAAATATTGAGTTTTACCCATTTGAACTAATAAAACAAGGGCATCATTTAAGCCTTAAAAGCATATTTACATTCTAGACAGCTGAATGGACATATTACCTTAACGTTTTCAAGATTGCAGTTGGTTTCTAAAATGAATTTTGATTCAGTATCAACATATTTGGATTTATAAAGTACAGTAGGTTCTTAAAATAAATAATGATAAAAAAATGTTTAGCTTAAATACACTATAAATCACTTAGGATAGAATTGTCTGGATTCACACCAATCAAAATGATCTAAACCAGATAAATGTTACCATTTATAAGAAAAAAGAATGATCCATTATATATTTTAAAGCAAGTTTTACACCGTCTTGACTGATGTAACAGGACTATGACTATGAAATACAGGACAGGGGTAAACAAGTAAGTAGAAATAAAGACTGAATCTGTGAAACCTGGAAAGTGAAAAGCCATTGGGCAGAGGAAATATTCACAGTTAGAAAAACGGGAAATAATGAAAGCAGAAAGGTGTTATTGTCTTTTGGCAATAGAACCTAAAGGTCCCCTTCTCTGTGTGTTTTTGAAGCTTTGATTGACCAAGCCCCTTGTTTTGTATAAGGGTCACCGCAGCTGTGAAGTCACCAAAGAAGGAACTAGAGGTTTGTAGTTCACACCGGCCCTGTTTTGAAGGCAATTTCTGTTACATAAAATCTCTTAAATGGCATTGAACTTCGAGCTTTATACTTTTACAGATATTCCTTATACTCTAACAAAAACACTATACACAAATTAAAGTTTGAAATATTGAATCACGTTCAAAGGGACCTTTAAGTAAAGTGACTGCGTGGCTCTTTGTGTTTATCCAGGCCATCTCCTTGCAGATGGATGGAGGCTTTGACAAGAAACAAGGCACAAATACTTAATAAAGTAAAGTAGTTCTATATTTGAAAATTTTAATTAGTTTTTTTTTAAGTAGTTAATCTTAATTTGACTGATGAGAATGAACGGCATATTAGCAGCATATTTGCTGAAACCTTTATGAAGTAATTTATTTTCCACTCCTGTAAAAGCACACCAGAAAGCATGGAAGAGCACGTGTACATTCAAGGAGAAGCCGTCATTATGAAATCTACTTTTTCCTGACTCTCTAAATGAAACAACTTTTTCCGAGCCATTCCACATCAAATCCTGTGTTTAAACTGCAGCAGTACTGCAAAAAGGTGGCTAACTACAAACGTATTATAGGTGTTTTTTAATGGATCTTAAGGGCAACATTAGCAGGTGCCATCCATGGTAGCGGTACTGAAAAGTTGGATATTGCCTCGATGGTCAATTGTTCAATCTATCCTTCACTGTATTATAGGAAAAATATCGAGATAAATGTCAAATTAATAAAAAGCATTCTAGAATGGTATAAATACCATTTATTGGGGCTCAATAAAAATGTTAAATATAGAAACAAATAATTGTGAATGTAGTTTTAATTTTGCAAGAGTGAAATCTCCCTCACAGCCATATTTTGTCCTGCATCAACCTATATTAACTAGCCTCTCTACTTCTATTCTCATGAATTGCCATAGTGTGTTAAGGTTCTTCACAACCTGTCCTGCCTTATGACCATGGTGGGTGCAAATTTTTATTTTGGTGATTGAGACACAACCACTATGGCAGAGAAAAACACTGAAAGAAGAGATTCCCTAGCTGTGTTTCAGAGAACACAATGATAAGGTACTTCTTAAGAACTTAAGAAGAGTACCATTACAGTGGTATCCGAGAAGGCAGCCCTGGTTTGTTACAACATTTTTGATTGGAGGGGAACACCTTTAATAGATGACATCAACTTGGCTGGTTCATTTCCGCTTAAGATGCATAAATTAAAAAAAAAAAGAGGATGTGTATATGTGTATATTTCTTAAGTAAAAAACTCAAATAATTATGTAAAAACTACAAAGAGTACAAATACATCAACAACATTACTGTTACAACTGATTTTTATATAATTAATATTTTACAATAATAATGTTCTAACATTAACTTTTAATTCAAAAGTTCCTATACGGCCAAAATATATTTAATACGTATATTTATATGCTCAATATATGTTCTACACAGGGACGCTGAATGAAATATATTTAAATATGTAAAAATGTATTCCTTTTTAACAAAAGAATGCCAAAATGCATTACAGAATGTATTTTAAGGCAATGTTAGTTAAAAAATATGTCAAATATATCATGCCTCTCACCCTGATGCATATGATGACATGGATCTGGTTTTCCAACAACTGATGTTCTTTATAAATCTTAAAGTTATCAGTTAACGTCTTCAGGACATGAAGCACATGGGACTCTTTAGACAAGCCAGCTGGTTAAACTCAATACCTAGAAAACTTACCCAAAAAGTGTTTAACAAGAGGAAAAACAACCCAATGGAATCAACCCAGGATGCATATGACACATTTTTTCACTAAAATTGTACATGTGCTGATCCATAATGATGCTGTATTAAAAGCAACATTACATTTACAGGAATGATCTCAAATAAGGAACTTTGAATTTTCTTCAAAGTTTTATACCTTATTGTGATTGCATTCCAGAATTAAGTAAATGCATTCACGACAGCGACCAGAGCCTATGGATTCAGTTTCTTCCATAGACTCAACGTTTCATTTCATAAGACAGCAATGTATCACAAATATTAATTTTGTTTTGCTTGTATGTTGTTTTTGATTGTTGTCTCTAAAATGGATGGTTACCATTGAATTGCATTATATGAATTACCAGAGACCTTAAAAGAACTATAATTAACCTACAATTTTTAACCTTTAAAGTATGCAGTGCAGTTACTTTTATCTTCAATTTTCTATTATAGGTAACCTGACACAAGAAATTTTGTGATAAAAAAATTTTGACATTGAAAAAGGGTTAACCGTTTGAAAAATACAACTGATTTTGTCCATGTCTTTTTCATCATCCAAATAAAATCCAGGAAGTGACTGGAACTTGTAGTAAAAGGTGAGGTCACTGAATGTGTAAAATATTCTGCAGTATGATAGTTTTGTCCTCTGACTCCTTGCAAACATTATTATTTCTTACCTGAGATGGACACCGAGGCCTCTGTGTTTGCCCGAACACTCCAGACAGATCCAGATACCATATGTCACACTCACCCACTGGGGGTTAAATGCACCACACTCGAAACATACCTGAAACAAACAAATTTAAATGTGAAATGTGCGAGAGGCTGTACTGTATTATATATAAGTGTTGATGAGAAGTGCAGTAAACCATCTTATGACATTCCTTGGCATAACTTTCAATAGAATAGTTTTTGGCAGTACATACTTTATTTAAGATGCAAACATACATTTAAACTTAAACGTGATTTGCTTATTTAATAAAGAGATCAGTGTCAGCTAGTCACTTTTAGCCGTGCGGACCCTTTGTTGATTCCATTCATTCATATACAGAAAGAGCGGGTCATTTTTGGCTAACGTTATAATGATATGATCGTGCTTTCATTCACAAATGCTTTTTTCCAATTCAAAGGGTCTGTTCTGTCAAACCCGATGCTGTGTCTTCTGCCATTGTTTTTCATCAAAGAACAAAAGAAAATAAGAATTCAATGAGTTTTGTAGGATCAATGAAATGTTTTTGATTTATACTGTCTTTGCCACTAAATATTACATTTAAGTGCTCTAAAAGTTTATCTTCCTGCACATTTTCTACCTGTAAGATGGGGCACATATATACTACCATGGGGTGTCAATATTGTTTAAAGTTTACTTCAAGACCAAAGTGATAGTTCTCAATTAAGCTTAAATGTTAAAGGGCTATAACACTTATTCATTTAGCAGACGCCTTTAACCAAAGCAATTAACAAGTATTGTGCATTCACAAACTATCACTGTAGAGTAAACGGGGTAAGATGTCTTGAACACTTCACTCATTGTCTGCTAGAACTGGACTTCGAACCAGCAACCTTCTGCTTACAAGTACAACTCTCTAACCATCAGTTGCAATACTGATATCAGTGATACAGGCTTTCATTCATAACATAATGGAATTTTCCAGAAAGATAAATATATAAAATGCATTTAGGTTGGTCCTCTAATTTGGAGAATAATTGTAAAACTATAAAAAGTTAATTTTCGAACATTAATGTTACACATTGTGAAATTTATTTGCATACAAAGAAAAATAAAAAAAGAATAAGTATTTGTGAGTGTTTCTGTTACATTGCTCAGGCTTTTCATGTTAAAAGTGGGGCGAGTAAATTAAAGAAAAATCGTTCGTGTTTTAAATAAACACAGAATGAATGAGCAATTCCTCCCACTATTAGGGCTTATATTCATAGCGACTGGTTCTGAAATAGATCTGTCCTGACAGCAACTGTTACTCACTTCCTCTTTAATGATTTTGTCTTCTTAATAACATATGTGCAGCAATGTTTAATTTGGAGGTGAATTGAGAGCTTGTAATTTGAAAATGTATAAACAACATTGACATCTGTGAATGGCTATACACTCCTCTAAAATAGCCGTCATGAAATGTCGAAAACAAATTCTTAACCATAAATTTATATCAGATTGGATTGCATCTGTGACCCTGCCCTTGAAAACACAGCTAAAGTCATTTTATGTGATTTGCTGTTGTCAACATTAAATCATCATACACAGAGTAAGGAACATTCTGTGAAAAATTCTTTAAAATATTCTTTGACTAAATAATATTGACTGAGTTTGGTTACAAAATGTTTTTCAGAGAATCCAATGAAACACAAGCGTATGTTTAACCGGACAAGTCTACAACATGCTTCAACAATAATAACCCTGTTTAAATGTCATATATAACATAATAGATGAGATTCTCTAGTTTTCAGGGGTATAAGACATGTGACAAGTATTATGGTGTTGAAAAGAAGTATATTTATTATTATGTGCATGTTCAAAAAACAAAAACATTAAAGCAAATGTACCACAAAGGTAACATTAACCCATTCTATTCACAAGATTGATTTCTATACTTATATATATATATATATATATATATATCAAATTCCCTTTCAGGCTTTTCCAAGATTAAATCCAGTATTTTTACAGGTCCTACCTGTGTCTTTGTGGCCCAGTTCAAAAAGCTTCCCTGCCTATTTTTCAGTCATAGCAAGTACCAGCACTTGAGACGCAAATTATTTTAAAACACAGGCTTTTTAAAATGTATTCAAATAAGAGTTTTATCTTTCTGCAAATTTTAATTTAGTTGAAAATGCGGAAAATATTTGGCAAGAATTAACAATCTGACAAACGTTGAAAGTGTCTTGCCTTGCATGACACCGACCTGATTTGTCTGATTTAATATTATGGTCATTTGAACTTACTAATGGTACAAAAACTCATTTCTATACCCAGTTATATACGTATCATTAAAAAAAATTTGTGCCTAAAGCTAACAAAGAGACGATGGAAATGCATATAAAGTCCAGTTTCAGAATTTATTTTAGAAGCTTCCGTTATGTTCGGATATTTACAGAAATAAGCACAAAAATGCAATTTGTTATTTATTTGGCTTTCTGACGCTTTAAATCTCATAATTTCTGTCTTCTACACTGTAGTAAATCACAGGTCACACATGCATACTACAGAATAAAAAGGAGTAGGCTAAATGAATAAAGGTTAATGCAGTGACAACGTTAAAAATACACGTTGATTATTACCTTAGTTATTGATTATCAGATTCAGATTCATCTTTCATTAATATCTTAATACTGGATAAATGAAGTTAGGGCAAACCATGCATATATGATCCAGAATCTGACATGCACGAACGATACACACAAATTAGGATCACAGATATATTGACAATAGTGTTCTTATCGGCTGTGGTTCAGACTCCACAATGAGAACTTATTGTTGGCACCGATCTATCAGTGAGTGTCAAATAATGTGTAAGACCTTCAGACACCTGAGATCTTCTTTAACTGACTTTCTGATTTACCCGCTGATTAACATGTCATGTGCATACAGGTTGATTTGAAAAAGAAAATGAAACCGAAAACACAAAAGAAAACAAAAGAAAACAAATATGACATGAAAGAAAATATACAATTAAATGAAAATCATATTTTGTCAGTAATATTGTGTGAGTGTTAATAAAAACCTTTTTCAACATGTTTATCTTTTTTTGTCTTTGACACATGTGCCTTTTCACATTTGTCTTGGCAGTCTTGCCTGGAGATTTTAGTATCATTGCATTGATATTTAATGTGTCAGGTTTGACATATAATGACATTATATATATATATATATATATAGGATGTAAGAGTGTTAGATGACATGGATGGACTCACATTGTTCTCGTCTTCTGTGCGCACCTCCTTTAACACCCGTCTGGTTCTTGGACTAGCCATCTACTGTCACACAAACATGTCAACATATTACACTCATATTCCACACGGACATTATTATACATGACTGGTCCGATTAGATCTGAATATCAACCAATGTGTATATAAAAGTGTTCTGATGAAAGTGCCTTACCTCGTGTGTGTGTGTGTGTGTGTGTGTGTGTGTGTGTGTTTGATCAGTTATACTAATAATGAAGGTGATGATGAAGATTATCTCTCGTCGGATCTCATTGACGTTTTACACACACAACTGATGACGTATCCAAGACTCAATCCGCCTGTGCGTGTCGATATTATCTGTTACCGATCAATCTCGCTTATTGTTGATTTATTTATCAATAATGTAATGTTCCCGCTGATCATTGATCACTGCTGCGCTGGCACACAGCGGCATTCTGGGACATCCGCATTACGTCACTACCGCAGCGTCAGCTTTACGTCACGACGCATAAGGTAAACGCCCCGCCCACTCCAGCAGCAGTGACTGCATGGATGGCTGTTGGTGTCAAAACAATAACATTCAGGCCTGATCCTCTGTTGCACTAAAACCACACAAACATAAGAAAATCTCATTGAATGAATAAACAGCTTGTCCAGTGTTCTTTAACATTAAGTAAAATAAACTTTGGGAGCTGCATGAAGGCTTTGGATCATTTCCATGGAAACTGCCTTTGCAATCATATAATGCTTAGGCAGCTTCTCCGAGTCAGTGGAGCGATGAAAAGAAGTGTGAACTTATGTCTATTTACGCTCGAAAGTTGTCATGAGTCAACACAATTCACCTGATTTAATGCAAATAACCAACAGTCAAAAGTAATAAAAATATTTTAAAGATGGTCAGTCTGAGCGCCATAGCAAAATAATGATGGAGGAGAAGAAGTCTGCAGAAACTGAGATGACACGATTCATAAGAGGACAGCTGAACTATTTATCAGTAAAAATGAAGATCGCTAGATCGTGGGATCTTATTTCCTTAAAAACAAACTTTGTGTTTGTGTATTTTTCTTAAAGGTGTTGAAATTCTGACTTTAGAGTACTGTCATACATATCGTGTTTTATTTAATTTCTTATTTTCATTGTTCTTTTCTTTAATCTTTACTGTTTTGATTTTGTATTTTTGAATTTACTTAGTTTAACTATTAATGTATAAGTTATTCGTTCTGTAGTACTTTTCTTACTGTAATTCATCCTATGTTGAATCTTACATTTGTATTGTCTTCACACGTAGATATGAGTGTTTAATGATCTTCTCAAAGTTCGTAATAACGTCACAAGACATTGCTCTGAAGCTGTAGTTTTCCATTCTCTGTTCAACGCCCGATGAATGTGTTTTTGTTGATAGGTTCTATTTAGATCCTTTGGATATTTGGTATATGGTTAAAGGTTAGAACCTGTGTTGTGACAAAGGTTCATATTAGAACCTATTATCTGTTGCCAAAGTTCTTTAATGAACCTTTTCTTAAATTATAATAAAATGTACTGTTGACCACACTGCTGTTGTTTTTGTTGCCATTTAGATGGTAATAAATATAAAGTATCTATTATGATTATTATTAGACACATGTAACACATTACTGTTATTGATTATTATTGATTACGTGATTAAGTAAACACAAACATAAAAGTTTTGCCCTTTTTTGTGTTACCTTCATATAACAACCTCATATGTGGTGCAACCAGTAACAGAATTCTTCTGATACAAGATGCATAAGATAATTGTAAAACTTGTAAATTTTTAGACAAATAAGTAACTATATTTTTCAAAATGATAGACAAAACATATATGGTATTTACATATATTTGATACATGTTATAAACATGCCATAAGGTCATGTGTTTACACCCAATAAAATTTCACGTTAGTCCAACATTCATTAATCTTGCGCATCGACCATTACAAACTCGATGCCTGCAAGTGGACACTGAGAGAAATAACAATTTCTTTTTATAAGTATCTAAACAACATTTATCAAATGTTATTTCAAATCAATTGACAGCCATTCATACATTTGAACAACATATTGGCTATTGTTAAACAATCATTACTATAGAAAACTCATGGATAATTTGTGGTTGCCATGGTTGAATTATAATGCCATGATTTTGGGGTTTAATTTGTATTAAAACATGGTTGATATTTCCAAAGTTGTGAGAGGTTTGAGTAACTGAGCAAAACATAGATTTGAATCATAAATGTAATATTATTTTTGATGCAGAAATTGGATTTTTACAATAAATAAACATTTCATCATGTTAAAATGTATTTTATCATGATGAAGCTCAAGTTACGTTGTGATATTCTTCTCTTAATTACAAAAACTGAAGCAGGAACTGAAACAAAAATGAGGAGAGAAGTGATTGGGTGGACTATGCAAGATGTGGCTGGTTGGTTGACTGCAAAAAGTTTCCAGGAGTTTGTCACCATGTTTGAAGGTTAATCTTAAACAAATGCCAACTCTCTTTAACTGTTTGCTATGCAGAAAAATCAGAGGCACATATTGATGAAGAATTTGAAGAAGAGTTTTCTACAACTGATATGGTGGGCAATACAAACTACCAATAGCTGAGAACACAAGCTTTAGTGCAAAACCTAAAACATACGTTTGTCTGTTCTGTGATTTACCAAGCCCTCAGCTAAGAATTTTAACAAAATTATGTAAGTATGACACAGGGTACAATAATATAATGCACTGGAATATTTTCTCAATTTACTTGTGTAAATTGGTAATTCGCCCCATGGAGAGAGGGGCTAAACATATTATTTTCTCTATTAAAGGCAGAAAAATCTATGCGTGTCCGTCTATTATATTTCTGTAGATGTAACAAAAATAATTCAGTTGCTGCTGACGCAAGGGAATTTGTTGGATTAAGATCAAATATGAATTCACGTGTTCAGAATGAATAAATCTTTAATTAGAGAAAAAACAGCATGGGCCAAAAGAATGGACACTAGTCATACAGTTAATACAGTAACATACATTTCTGTTACAGCAATACCGTAAATAAGGTAGTCCAACATTTTTTGCAAATTTCTCCCAAATTAGAAGCACACTAATTACTGGACATTTCATTTTTTTTAGTTTTAACAACAATTTATTGTGCGTTTCGAGTGTGTTACTGATTTTGTAAACTTGTTGTGCTGTTGTGGACACTGCCTTTGTTTTGTCTTCAGTCAGTTTGAAGTGTTAAAGCACAGCCGATGGCTTCAGCAGTGTTGTGTTCTCTCGGAGATAAACTAAATTAGCATTGACCCACAGGCAAGTAATATTATAGTCCCATTTCCCGGACAAAATTAGGGTCCTAACACAGAGCTACATATAATCTTGATCTACATACGTATCAATACTTTTTTTCTTAAGGTGAAATTTAAACACACATGTCCATCATGCATTCAAACGCGCATTTCGACAGCGTGAGCGATCAAGCTGTGTTATATGTCTGAGCAACAATCAATACATTTGAAAATTAATGTAGTATAGAAATTAAATATACTTATTTTACCTCTTTGAATAGCTGTAACAGTTACAGTTAGTCTCCTTCGCATTATGCATTTAAATCTGCATTTTAGCGCAGTTGGTCAAATAACAAGCTGTCCTTAAACAACTTACAAAAATTACTTTAAAAATGTTTTTTTCTAAATACATGTAAAAAGAAACTAAAAAGAAAAATACTGAACTTCCAATTAAAAAAACAAAGTAACTATTTTAATCACAGCAGGAGTTTATCATCTTATTAATCTTATTAATTAAAACTTATACTAGCTTGCGCATATCAAACCTCAAACTTAAAACTCATTAATTTTCCAAAAAAAAACAATTATAATGGCTGTAACAGTAGCAAGAGTAGTGTTAAACAAGCTTGGGTAAGGCTCAGGCGGAGAATTCTTATAATTTGTGGGGCTATAAGCCACATCATATCAGACAAGGACTGAGCTAGGCTTGAATTTGACACTGGTGCAGTGCTCCACCAGTCCTTTAACCCAGTAAGGAGAGTCAGTATAATAACGTAGGGATAACTTAATACACCTTACAATACATACTGTTCTACCTGCACTGTAAAGAAATCCTAAATAAAAACAGTTGTGCTTTCCTGTATAATATCTGGTGGACTAGTCAACCAAGAGCCCTACATCCCTTTTCAACAGACCTTACCAAGATAATCAAATGTTGTCATCTCATTACTTTTTAGATAAAGCATTTGCATGACGGCACCTCAGGGTACCAGAATCATATAATGGAAGAAAAAGTACATAACTGGCAGCATCCTGGTGATAACACATTTTATCAAATATGTTAAGACAATATAAACAGTTTCTCATTAGAACTGCAATTTAAAGGATTAAAAATAAATTTACACAAAACTGCCCGATTGCTATCTCTGTCACATCCATCCTGCTCGATAAACCATCTTTAAGTGTTTGTCATTTATGGCAGCACAGGATATATCTATGATATATCTATCTTAAGCCTCATCACACTGTAAAGATATGATACCTCCAAGTTCAATTGTATTTACAAAATGTGAGCAATGCTCAATACTACACAGGCACTGTAACTAAACTTATCCAAACAATCAGTCGGTAGAATGTAGTTCTGTTGGCTCTTTGTACTAAAAGTGCAATAAATGCTGGGAACGAGTGGCTTATTCTGTAAAGAATGGATGCTCTAACGCATTCAATGCAGATATTCTTCTCAACGGATCAAATCTGAGCATCTCCTGTTAGGAGAGAAACATAATATCAGTCAACAAAACTTATAATGCAACTCAGCTATAGACCTAATTATTTGTTATATCACTGACTAACCGGTTGACATGTGTTTCACTTGGTTACTTTTAATGCTAATCGATTTCATCTTACATTACATTTCTTTTCTTTTACATTGAAAAGTCAATAATTTTTACATTCAGTTCTTCTTAAGCAGGCACACACATAAATGATGTATGAAGATATATTGATGGAAACATACCAATAAGAGTTCTGTTCCCATGTCACTAATGTCTGGAACAAAAAGTTTGATTGGCTGAGGATTATAAGGGCTGAAGTTCTGACGGGAGAGAGTGACATCTGATGGCCACTCCTCTTCAGGCGGCAGACCAATCACACTGCATGCACAAACAGTCATAATCATTCAAATATGAATACAGTGATAACGAAGCAAAATCTAATCTCAACAATACGATTAAATCCACTTACACAAAAATCTTGGCAAGCTGGTCCACCTCTGAATCTCCACAGAAAAGGGGTCTGAAAAACAAGACATCAGTCAGATCAATACTAGAACAAATACAACAACAAATCTGAATAAATCTGTGCAAAAGCATGTTCTTGTGTTCTCCTGTGTTTAGGGAGTTTAATGCAATTAACACTGTGTAGGGACCATGTCAATCAGAGCACAGTTCGTTCATGGAACTCTCATCTAATTGCTGTTGATTTGAATCTTATGTGTTGAATATGACAGAGATGCAAAATTTGCTGAGAAGTGGGCTGCAGGAACCAGGATTGTGAACTGCTGCCTAAAAATTTAAGTCCCATGAGCAATTTGATTAATATCATACACCGATCCGCCTGTGCAGAAGACTTTAAAAGCACCTAATCACAGACAGTTTTGGCTAAGCTAGGGGGTGGGTGCATTGCACTTTGACGATAAGCCAGTCCTTCAAATAATGAAAGTGATGTGAAAAAGTTCACTGAAATAAAGTGACAAAACTGAATGTTACTTTTAAAAAATAATACATGACATTAATGAACTTGTATTGTAGAAATATGTTGATGTCCATGTCCATAGCAACCAAATACATTAACTTGGTAACCATTTACCAAGACCTTTATGTCCACGAGAGAAAATTGTAGAGACACGGGAGATGGTTCGTTTAACTCATTCATGTCATCTGCCAAGACGTCAAAAGCAACCAAAAAGTCTACCTTAGCAACAGTTTAATAAGACCTATTTCTGCATTAAAACATTGTAGAGACAGCATTTTGCATTTTGTGATTTCCTAAATGTTAATGTTTGTTGTGTCTTAATAACTCTTCTCTGTATTGTTACTATGACTCACTTTAAAACACGATGTTGGAAGACAAAGAAAATACATTTCGGCTACAAAAGCCTGGAGCCATGGTCCTTCACCTAGTTTTATGGACCGTCATACTTCCAGGTGATGCTAGCCATAGCCTCTCAAATAGATGTCTTCTCTCTTGACCTGTGGCCATTCTAAGACTAAAGAAGGATCTTTTTTCTCATGTGCAACAAACTAAATTTTCGATGTTCTCTCTATGTCTCGGTCTGTCTCTCACAGCTAAACCTTGTGAAAGCTGAACTTCTTGTCATCCCCACCTACCCAAAGCCTGGTAACAACCTCTCTTTTAAGCAAGGATCATCAATCAATGTCCCCTTCAAGAAAGACAGCCAGATATTTGGGAGTGGTAATCAACAATCAGCTGATTTTCATTTATCATGTTGCCAGCACTACCAGATCCTGCAGATTTCTGCTCTACATTAGGGAAATAAGACCTTTCCTCTACAAGCATGCTACAAAAACCCTAGTCCAGGCTCTGCGGCTGTCCAGTCTGGACTATTGCAATGCTCTGCTTCCTAAACTCCCGGTCTGCACAACCAAACTTCTGCGGATGATACCGAATATGGTGGCAAAATCTGGATGGAAAAGTGGATCAATAAAGTTGTCCTAAGACAGGAACCGTTTTTTTTTTTAAATTTCAAGTATAACTTTCATAAAAAGTGGGATCCTCTTTAAATGTTGACTAATGTAGCACATAGTTTCTTATCATTATTCAAACAAAGTTTAAACAATAGAATGTAGCAGACATTTTATGAAGATCATGTAGGATAATTATTTCATCTTGTGTAAAATGGGCATCTGGTGATAAAATGTGTGCATTTAAAAACATTTATTTAACTTACTTGCGTCTAAACATCTCGGCAAAGATGCATCCAGTGCTCCATATGTCTACAGGTGTAGCATAAGAGGCTTGCAGCAAAACTTCAGGTGAGCGGTACCACAGTGTCACAACCTGAACACACACGGCAAAAGTAGAACTAAAATTCTTTCATCTACTTTAATGAGTGAATGTAATGAGTAGCTTCATGTCACATTACAAACACTTCTCAAAATGTATTAATCCAAATCTCTATTACTGACAGATCACAATTTTTGTGTGTATTACCACAGGGGTGAGTGCCATGTGACAGCTGTAGATTCGTGCCAAACCAAAGTCTGCCAGTTTCACCTGCCCTTTGCTGGTCACCAAGATATTCTCTGGCTTAAGGTCTCGATGAAGAACTCGATTTGAGTGCAGAAATGCTAAACCACACAACAGCTGCTGCATCAAGTCCTGTGTAACAAAACAAACATGAAACCATAGGTCACACCAAAACACAATGTCTGGAAGAAAATGTGTTCATTGAAGAAAGGATGATGTCCGGAATTGGTGTTTACTCTGATCTGGCTGATGGACAGTCTAGGCGCAGGAGCTTTCTCCAGATATGTCCTAAGGTCCTGATCCACATGTTCAAACACCAAAGTCACTTTAGTTTCCTGCTCTGTTCTCAGTGTGGCGCACACATCCATCAGTCTGAAAACATAAATCAATGATAGTTAGTATTTGAATTTTTTAAACATGAATATGTACCTACAGCAGACGGATTGAAGGGGTTTTAAGCTGCTGCAGCCTGGTCAGCGCTACATAACTTGGAGCACCAAAACAGCCAGGAAAATGTTTGGAAATGAGAATTATTTTTGTCTGAATTATTTCCTTAATGCCACTTTGTTTTTTATGTAGCTTAATTATCTTTTACATACAATTATGTTATGGGAAGGTGCATTCAAAGCTCTTATGAATTGGAAAGACCATTAGATTGACACATTTATTCTGGCCACATAAATAAACTTTTAATCTGCAAAATAACTTTGACAGGAATTATACTTTATGTTAAATGGCTCATTGGGCTGGAGCGCAAAACAGGTAGCATGAAGTATATTATGCAACTGTGTATACCTTCATGAAGTTCAGCTGTCACTGTGGTTTGCATCTAAAATACACATCACTATTACATGCAAAAGTCTTTCATAGTGCACAAAAACGATTTCAAGTATTATTTTTGTCAGTTATAATGCAAAAGTTATAATGTATAACGATCGTCTACTTTACAGTATGGGAAGTTGATTTAAAATGTGTGACTTGATATCAATCTGTGCACAGCGCAACTCAATGAACCTGATGTGTTTGTGCTAGAGCATGGCACGGTTGGATTGGGATAGTATGAGTACTTTTGTAATGTTTAATTCATTGTATTTGTGAGTCTCTCTTAATAAACAATCACTTGTCATGATTCTGCCTCTCTTGTTCATGTCTTTCCTGATGTTGGCAGAATCATGACAGGCCTGTGTTTTGTGTGAGTTCACATGGTATTGTTTGGTTTGACATCTTGTCTCGTCTCTTGACCCCGCCCCCTTGTTATCCTGTCTATCTTCCCGTGATTGTTTGATTCCCCACAGCTGCCCCTTGTCGTTATCCCTTGTTATGTTTCCCTATTTAAAGCCCTTGTGTTTTCTGTCCGGTGTCGTTGCATTGCACTTGTTTCATCGCACTTGTTTCATCGCACTTGGTTTCTCGTGTTACTCATGGTCCTTGGATTGTGTTCTTGTCTTGTAATTGTTTTAGTTTATTAGTAATATTACCTTGTTTTGTACCCCTCGTGAGAAGTCTTTTGTTTGACCGTTTGTAGAGTTTTGTGTTACTGTTTTCCCCATCGTGGGTTTTTTGTTTTCTGTTATTGTTTTATTAAATTCTTGTTTGTTCCCCTGTATTCACGTGCCTGCATTTGGGTTCACCTACACCACACCGTGACATCACTAAATTCCTTGAGGTGTCGGATTCCAAGAAAGTATGGGTGTAAAATATTCAATTGTGATCTCCTTCACTTCTCTCTTACTATAAAACCAATATATAAACAAAGCATTCCTTAAATTTTCCCATTTTGGGCAAGAAATGCATGTGTTACAATTTATAAAATCTATATAGTGGCTATTAAAGGGACAACAGCATTATAAAGATCTGTGTTTGTTTATCAAAAAAAACATAGCTTTAAGTGTCATTTAAAACAAAGAAAGTAGCATACGATAATAAACCTGTTAAACATGTGCTTTAAATTTGAAAGAGTTCATGTATAAAGAAAAACATTAATTAAAATGATTGTAGTTAGCAATGATTGGTATTGATTTGTTTAAATGTATTTAACATGTTTGGATTTTAATTTTAGAGTTTTTGACATTTGCACTACCAATTTAAGCGCTGTTGTCACCAACTATGAAACTTTGTAGCACCAGTGCCTTCTCTCTCAAATATTAGTGTAGAGCCCTAAATGCATGAGAAAGATCAACCGCGTACATCTGCTAAGAACCCCAATGTGGTTTTAGTGCAAAAGTTTCGGATTCATACCAAATGATAGCTATACTCAGCAAACCATACAGCTACTGAAAGCAACATTTTGACGTTGTTTCTGCACCCACAGGTAACACCACCCATCTGCAAAATCACATCAAATGTAAGCATTGTCGATGACACTCACTCAAATAACAGAACAAAAATTGATTAAGAGGTTATGCATATCTGTGGGTCAAACTGCAATGGCTATTTACTTATTACTTATTATTCATTGCTGACATGGGTTTTTTTGCATTTTTGTACAGATAAAAGGTTAATTGGGCAATGGACACCAGAGTTCCTAAGACGCATGGCTGTCAGCACAAGCAGCCGTGATTATTTGACAGGTCAAAGTGGAGGAGAGCTTCTGTGTACAAGGTTATTTCTTTGTGTAATATAAATTGTATTATCCCAGAATCATACAATTTTAAATAAAAATAATATTTAACCATAAAGGTTTGAGAGGGTAAACATCTGAAGGTCTGAGTTTATTTTGGTTTGTTACTAAACATTGTTTAATATATTAAGTTTGTCATTGTAGGCGTCTATTTTTGTTGCTTAAATAAAGCTAAATATTGAATGAAAGTTTTTTTTATAAAAATCATCAAATCATATTATACATTTGACATCATATATATAAATCACAAATTTTTAAAGCATTTGTTTAATTTTTATGGGATGATTCTTTTTTTATGATCAATAAAGAGCTGTCCCATGTCCATTTGTTTGGTATTATTGCTTTGGAAACAGTACTTACCATAATTTACTATAGTAAAGTTTGTGTACAAACTTTAAATTGGCTTGACAAAGCCTGGCCTTGTAAGATTAAAAGCCTTTAGACTGAACATCATGCTTGCACAGTCTGTGAAAACCAGTTTAAAGTCTTAAGCATATTAGGAGTGAGAGAATTACTAAGATAATATTGAAATGACTAGTATGCGGATAACAAGCATCATGCTAACATAAATAACAACTTTAACAGCTTGACGCTAATGTGATTAACATGTTGTTACCATGATGCAACAGTGTCAAGCTCTGTTGCTATTATAATATTGATTCGATTCCTTATTCTAACGCAATTAATAGATTGCTAACATGCTGTAAACGTAATAAGCAGTATGCTAACATGATGCTAAAGGATAAGTACTTAGGTAGAAGGTTGCTAATATGGTAATCACGTTGCCAACGTGATGCAATCAAGTTTAGCCAGCTGCTTGCCTGCTAGTCACTTTTGAGTGAAACCAACCAACACCATGTCTGTATGATGTTCTTATGCAGAAATTGTCTGGCTAAACGGTTGCTAAGCATATGTGTTTGGTTGCTATGAGCATGGCTTGTGAGATTTAAATTAATTAAAGATTCAGCTACAAGTAAAACGAAGCAACCCCCATTACTCTAAAACGTTATAATGCATAGGAATAGGTCTTGCTAAAGGGCTGTTAGGATGTCTCTCTGACATTGTGAGGCTAAAACATCTGTTTAGTCCTTTTATAATAGAACTCTATGTGACCGGATGCTAGGTTGCTGTAAATGTTTTATTGGTTTGACTTAACTACTTTATGGTGATCATTACATATTAATAATTTTCTCTAGGGCACCGTAGTGTAAAGATATGACATCCCTGACGTTTTTTTATAATGGAAGTCTAGGGGGCTTATATAATTCTGAGAAATTCACCCCAGGGCTACATCTTACATTCTATTGTGAGGTATGTTTTACAGACACTGTGACCCTCTTCAAACTTGATAACCCACAGGTTTCTTCAATTCCCCTCTTAGAGTTATGATCCTTCAAAAATTCCCATTTTAAGTCTGTGGAAAATTTTGAGGGGCTCTAAAGCCCCACAGGTACATTATACACCCCGTTGTGAAGCATCTTTTTATCAGATTGTTCAAATCTTGAGAACCACAGGTTACTTCCAAATTCACTTAATTTTGGTTACTACTAAAGCCAGTTAAATTTGTCACAATGTTAAGTTGCTTAGGATATTTAAATGATTAATATTTCAAGTCACAAGTGAAATTAACCTACACCCATGTCTCTACAATGTTGCAATTCAGTCTGGCTAAATGGTTGCTAAGCTAATGTGTTTGGGTACTATGGGCGTGGCTTGGTATATTTTGAATGATTATAATTTGAGTCACAATAAAACAATCCAGCCTCCATGTCTCTACGATGTTCTGATGCAGAAATATAGGTCATATTGAACAGGCCTTGGCTTCATAACTTCATGAAGATTATGTGATAATGATTGGTTCCCTGAGTAAAATGAGCCCACCCCCTTGTCTCTATCACAATGTAGTATGAAGATATCATATATGGAATATAATAGCATATAATGGGCCCGTTATAATTCAATTGGGAATTTCAGTTGACCCTACATCTTAGGTAGGGATGGGTACCGAAACTTTGTTCTTTATCGATTTCAGTGCTAAATTATAAAAAACTAAAGTATCTACATTCTCTGAAGTAAACGGTTCTGCTATCGGTACTGGAGAATTTTTTATCCCTCAAAATTTTTGCTAAATAAATCTTACCTGGCATATTTTAACTGACACTTAAACATTTTAAAAAATTTCACATTTTTTTTCTCCACTGTTGGCAATCTTACGCAAGAAATGTTTGTCATGTTCCACAATACACAGAACCTGCGATACACACAGCGAGCACAGACACAACACAAGACTATTACACGCAGTCTGTGAGCTTGCGGTTGCTTAGAGTTACAATGTTGGAGAGAAGCAAATGTACAAGATTATGATTATTTTTCACCCGACTCGATACAAATGCAACAAGTTGTTTTCATGTAAAAGGGGAAAGTAATGCAATCAAGCTGCTTTCAAAAGTGCATTATCCACAGGCAGACAAATGCAAAGTTGTAATACTAGTTAACAATAAATTCAACTTTTTTATTGAGTTCTAGTAAAATTAAAAGTAATGAAATCAGGTTATCAGATGTGTAATTCTGATATCCTTAACAAGACAGCTTCCCTAAACAAAAATTACTGATGAGAATACCGTTTAAGTACTGAGCCGATAAGTGGTATCGATAAAATTAGTAATACTGTTAAAAACCGTAATGATACGCTATCTTATGTTGTTTTAAAATAATCAAAATGCACACTATTTATTGATTAATTTGAACAATACAAAATTTAGTCTTTTAATTAATTTAAACTATGCTAATTTATGCTAACAGCATGAACTAATACTGGACTTTACCTGGTTTCACGGACTGTGTTCACATAAAGCTCAACCTAAAAGCTTTTAAAATACTTTAAACTCTAAAGGCCAGGCTTTCTCAAGCTAACATAAAGGTTGTACTCAAGCTTTACTATGTATTTTTTTATATCATCATAAATATCATTACCGCAACAGCACATGCGAAAGAAATTGTTGATTAGTGGTTTTATTAAACTAGGGAATAGCAATATATCCACTTACCTGACGATGTTAGGGTGGTCGAATTGTTCGAGTCGTTTGAGCAGGGCAACCTCTCGAACTGTGGACAGAGGAAGTCCCTCCTGATTAGTATGCACTCTGACACACTTTAGAGCAACAAATTGTCCGCTGTCTTTATCCCGGGCTTTAAAAACCATGCCGTAAGCACCACCTCCGATCTCTGCGACAGGTTCATACTGCACCACATTCTCCTGCGCCATGACCTACACAAAAAAACACACTTTAACAAATGTTGCGTGTTCTCTCTCTGCTTCTCATTTATAATTAATATTTCTGTGTTACACATGCCACGTTCTTTAGCAAGCTGTCTAATTAAAGAACTTGCCATGTTTATGACAAGAAATTTCTAAATGTATGCAAGATACATGAAATGTTATCATGACCTGGGGCCTCATTTATAAAGCTTGCGTACTCACAAAACGGAGCTGAAAACATGCGTACGCCAGTTCCTGCGCAAAAGTTGGGATTTATAAAGAAAAACATGACGTGAAAATATGCGCACCTACACGCGAACTCTGACCCATGCGTACGCACGTTTTGAAGACAAAGCAGTTTGTCGAAACTGATGGTGAGTTGAGGAACTGACTTAGATGAATGGAATTAACCCTTTGCAAAATATACTTTGACATATTTCAATATGTACATTATATACCAGTTGCTCATAGGTCCCGGTTACAACAAAAAATACAAATAACATTAAATCACCATTATGGGTCCTAAAGATACATACATGCATGTTTATTTTAAAGACATAAAAGGAACTATATGCTGAAAGTACGTAAATATCATTTCTTTCACTTCCATTCTTAAATGGATGTACGCCTATGACTCATTATGTGATTAATGTGATAAGTTTCATATTCCAGCAGTGCCATACAGTCGGGACTCTAGCACTTGTGCTGGGAAACTCCAGAGCCTCTGCAGAGTCTGCCTTGGGAGTTTCATCACACTGGTCTCCCGCAGACTCTGCAAGAATAAGGACTTAGCCAATTGTGTGATTTATTTTATTTAATTGAGCACGCAAGCAATAAAGTTATTGACCTCGTTCCCCTGTATCAGCACATATGTGTCTCCCTCCCTCTCAGACACAATGCCACACACACTGGTTTGGCAGAGAATCGGGGGGGTCTTTGCCCCCACCAGTCGCCCACACATTCTGTCAGTGAGAGGCAAACCGTTTCTTTATTCCCATCTTAAGATCGGACCACTTGTTTTTTATATCTGGATCGGTTCTGTTTACCGCAGCAGTGATGTGTGTCCACTCTGAATATTATTTTTATTAGTAATTCCACTGCTATGGCCACCAAACAAAATAACCTTCCTCTCATCCACCTCACTCACAAGAACCTCTATTTCTGCCTTGCTCTCCATTGCTGTCATGATTTTGTTTTTAAAAACACATATTTCCTCGTTTTTTTAAATATGCATGGCCAATGAGGTCATTTGCATTGTCTAAATATGGTTAAATGTGGGCGGATAGAGGGTGGTAAATTATATTTTTTTGCGTGCGCAAATTATCAGGTAGGTTTTGATTTATAGTGAAAATTGCATGCAGGTGTGCGTACGCATGGTTTTATAAATCTGGTTATTTTTTGGCTTTTGTGCGTATGTAGAGTTTTAGTAAGGATCCTACGCACAGTTTTATAAATGAGGCCCCTGTGCTGTTGTTGGTTTAGTTGCTGGTTTTTGTTTGGCCTTTGACATATTTTATACTGTTACGGGTGGGACATTTCCATGCCCCTAAATATGTTGCTGAACAAAACGAAACATTATTGGTTGCTTTACCTGTAAGTTATATTGGTTCTAACGCAGTCCTTTTCCAATTTAAGCAGCCATGGTTTCCAGATCATGAGTTCAGAATCATTTCTTTCTAAATTGTAATATTCTACTCATAACATTTCAAATGACAGCCAGCTGAACCAGATAGCAAAGGTCCAGTTAAAGATCTGGACCCAGATTTTCCAAAAGTAAACCAGTGGAATACCGGATCACAGATTGGATTACATCTTGGAAAGGGTTTTTTCAAAAGCAAATGAGGGATTATGAAAAAAGATCAGACCGTGTAATTTGATTTTATATTTGATGTGGGTCAGACCTGCCCTTTGGGTTTTTCAAAACTTTTAACTTGGTTTGGGATCTATTTCTTTTTTTATAAAAAGCTATTAAAACTAACAATTGCAGTTTGTGGCCACTTGTATAGAGCCTACCTGTTGTTTTTTGCTAAACCATTAGGCTACACTATTGGTTTAAAGGCTCTTGTAAACAGGATTTGGGAAACCTGAAATGTGTTTTTTGATCACAGTGATACAATCCAATGTTTCTTTAAAAACTGGAGAAAAAGTAAAATGGAACAGGTAATCTTGGAGTGCAAACATGGGATTTCCACATCCAACCACAATGAATTTGTCTTGGTTACAGAAGCTTCCAGTACACAATGTAAGGTGACAAGTAACATAGAGAACAAAAAGTAAAATATAAAAATAAATATGTAAGTTAACGCACAATGGTGTGAATGCAATATGACAGAAGAGCTGCAGATGAAATAGAGTATGTACAGATTTTTCATAAATATGAAAAGTTTTACGATGATTTATGTGAAATGTCTGAGGGAAAGTATTGCACACATTTATTTCACAGTAGAGTATATAATTTGGATATAAAGATGCTATAAAATATCAACAGTTGTTTAAAATATAAACATTTTAAGGTGTTATATACAAAAAGTCTGACGGAAAGCATCGCACACATTAATTGCACAAGGGAAACATTTATCTGTTCGTGAGATGGCCTGAAGAAAGAAGCCATTCCTGTGTCTGTTGCTCAGTGCTCTGTAGTACCGACCAGAGAGTAAAAATTCTAAGAGAAAGTTCTCCGGGTGTGAGGGATCCAGAGTGATTTTGCAAGCCCTTTTACGGACTCTGGATTAGTACAGATTTCGGAGTGTGGAAAGAGTAGTGAAAGTGATTCGCACAGCAGTTGAGACCACTGGCTGAAGTCTTCTAAGGTCAGTTTTGGAGGCTGGACCGAACCATATGGTGATGGAGTGCAGAAAATGGATTCTATGACTGCGGAGTAGAACTGTACGATCAGCTCCTGTGGAAGGGTTGAACTTCCCTAGCTGACTAAGGAATTCCAATATCATCTTCACTGTTTTGAGCGTGTTCAGCTCCAGGTTGTTGTAACAGCATTATAAACTGAGCTGCTCCGCCTCCTTTCTGTACGCAGACTTGTCATCGTTCTGGACAATTTGATCCAGATTATTTTTTTTATTAATCTGGATCAAATGGATCAAAATTTAGTTCTCCTGAGCCTTAAACAGAACCAAAATTGTTGCCTATTGGCTTAGGGAAGAACAACAGGTTTTCAACATGCCAGTGGCCACAAATTTCCATTATTTGTTTTGATTGTTTTAATTAATATACAGTGGATTTATAGAGCTGTGAGCAAGAGTGACATTTATTTCATTTCTGAAGTTTGTTTTTGTTGTCTACCATATGTAGATATGAAACGGTGTATAAATGCTTACATATTAAGGGATGTAAATGAGTGAGTTAACATTGATTTTGTGATCATTCACTGAAAAAATAACTGAGAAATCACAGCTGAATCCATCCTTCTAAAGGGGTCAGGACAATCCTGTTTTTTTGGATAAATTAGATCCCAAACCAAGCTCAAAGTTTTCTAACCCCCAAAGGACAGATCAAATATTAAATTGCTTACATGGTCTGATCTTTGTTTGTCATCACTCACTTTCCTTTCCAACATTCGATCAGTGAATACAATTCTCAATGGTTTACTTTCATAAATCATAAACATATAACAGACATCTTTGTCTATATGACATCATACAGCAGAGGCCGTTTACACAAACTATAATGTCTGCCAAAAGTCTTGAAGAAAACTAATAGATGTTTGCTAGATGTATGTGTGCTATACATTTTTGAGGAATGTGCTAACATACATGAGTAGGTGCTGGAGATGTTTAAAGTGTTATTTTCTGCATACTACATTAATCAAAAAAAGAAATGTACAAAACTTCTTTTAAATCTGTTGTAGCATTACAGCATATTTTGACTAATGTAGTGCAGATTAATCTCCTGTGTCATTTTGTGTTCACTGTAATAATATGCATTTTTCCTCATTTTAATTTTATAAATGACTGTACAATATCCTTTTGATATGAATGGGTTTATCATAAGATCATAATAAATCTTACTATATTTGTGTACTTTAGCTTAGATCAGATCAAACTGTTGAACAATATGAAGAGCAGATGTTTGACCCTGCAGACTTTATTTAATAAAGGTTCACATCCACAGAAAACAACACGTCATCACATCCGCTACACTTTATGATCATACATGTAAATCATAAAAAAAAAAAGAAAATTCATGGGAAACTCACCACGTTTCTTTTCAGCGTGTTGTGTGAGTTCAACTAGAGCACGCGTCTCATGTCTCTCATGCGCTGTTTGTTAATTCGGTGTGAAACACTTCAGTCGTGCTGTCTGTCCTCTTACTTTATTTCCCCTAAAAAAGTGTTTCTGTGAGAAACTCTGGCCTGCAAACTGTGTCTGAATTTACTTCCTGTGTGTCTGATATCAGGGCGGAGCGACGATCAGACTCATGATGAGACCCTTCACATGCTTGACATACTCAACCCATGCACTGTTCAACTTTGATCTTCTTATGGACTGATTAATTCTTATTTGTTTTTAATAAGTACAGTTATTTTTATCATCTATTACTTGATTATATTTGGTTATGAACGTATAAATCTGGCTGAAACTTCATTTAATCACTTGTAATGACACATTAATGTTTTGATCCCAGAATATTCTTCTAACAATCCCCAAAAAACTCATTTAGCACATTTGGTGAATAAACTTCTACAAAAGTTTAACTCCCAAGTTTTCCCTGTGTTCCTGTTGTGACGGTTTTCCCGTGGACCTGCTTTGTCCATATTCCCTCACCTGTCCCTCTTCTGCAACCAACCCACCTGTCAGAAATCACTTTATCACCTGGACTCAACTGTGTTGTTCTTGGTCCATCCTTGTCAATGACTATGTTTACATGAGCAACAATTATTTCCAAAAATAGGGACACAAAAGTACATTTCTGCATGTGTTATGCATGTGATACTACTTTGTAATAGATGTGCCAATTCTAAAACCTTCAATAACCTGATTAAAATATAGAATTCATTAAAAACCATATAGCTGCACGTTTTGATTATGGGCACCAATGAACCTCCACTAAGTGGTTGTTGCACTTTGCGGCTTGGGCCCTAACTATTTAAAAACTTTAATCCTCTTTTTATGTCGTGATGCAGTATCTTTCTAGTTCTTAGTTTGTTATCCACCACCAGAGCAGGTAACAGAAAACCATTTCTCTTCTTAGATACATCTTGCTGAGTATATTGGACAACACTAAAAGACTTATGGCCTTAGTTGAGCTCCATAGTAATACTTTTGAAGGCATGGGAGACCTAATCCAACCCTTTATTTTCTTAATTGCAATGTTTTAAATCATACTGTTGGCTTTTGGCCTTTCCATTGAAATCTGTAAATTAATTAATAAGTTTGAAATAGGTACAACAGTTTTGGAAGAATCATCATTTACACTTTTAAGAAGGGGACTGTAAATTAAATCAAATAATTTATAATGGACATCAGATATTTGTACACTTAATAATATTTAAAAGGCTTTTTACAACATTTTAGATTAAATTTCTCCTTAATTTGTCTAGGTGGTTAATAATCAAGTTTTAAACTTATGCTTTCATGACATTATGGTTATAACTAGATATGTTTTAGTGTGTTGTAGTGTCTCTAAAAATAATTTATTTGCATATAATTTGTTTTTAGGTTGTTAGTAAAGAGTTTATACAATAGTTTTAAACTTTTGGTATTTGTTCTAATTTGCAATATATATCCTTTTTTGGAGAAGCACCGTAGCCAGATGCTTAGACGATCGCGTCCCCGCATATCCTATGAACTTGATAAACTCATATAGTTTTTTCAAAAAGTTTGCAACTTCTCCTTGAATGATTTTGCTCTTCTCTGTTACCCTTGCCCCTAGTATTACCCTCTCATGTCACGTACTGTATGTCTTCTCATCTCTCTTGTCTGATGAAGTATCAGTGGAAAATTGACTATTATTTGTGGGCAACTGCTGGTGGCAGTTTACCCAGCGTTCTGTTTCACATTTTAATTTGAAGTGATTACTTTGAGGATTTCATTCAAGACTTTTTCTAGGAAAGGAATTATTGTCTTTTTCGGCACGTTTGTATTTTCCATATATTCTGACTTAATTTTCTTTGGAAGGCCACTTAACATCCACGAGTTTCTCCTCAATTCTAGTGTGTAACTTTAACATGCCTGTGTTGTCATCCTCTCTTGCGCTTTGTGGATTCAGTCTTCTGTCTCTTCCAGTCTAGCTTAAGTATTAGAGATTTCACATTTGATGTCCTCAGGCTGGGCAAAATTATCCAGACAAAAGTCCCTCAATATCTGAAAATAATTCTCAAATTAACAGTCTCTCTTGAGAGACTCACTGGATTTCACTAATGGCAGGCAGCTTGTTTGTGTGCTGAGGAGAGAACGCGCTGATTCATAGTTGTGTATTTCTATAGGTTGCGCCACTTTCTTATTTTTACACCCTGTGTGCAAGTTTTCATGAAGTATCTTACTTACATCACAAGTTGTGGTACCAGCTCAAAAGGGTAAGAAATCTCTCTCTCGAACGTTCTCTGCTTCAGTTCCTCAATGGTGGAACGATCTGCCTCTGGCTTCACGCTTGTCAGACTCGGTCTCTGTCTTCAAAAAACTCCTAAAAACTCATCTTTTCCGGCTACACCTAACTCACTAACTCACTTCTTTTCTAACTACTCACTCTATAAAAATTAAAAAAAAAAAATAAATAAATAACTTTGTCACTTCTCTCTCTGTGTAACTTGGTAGCATTGTTGTGGCACTTGTTCACCTATTGTTGTATCGGCTATTTACCGCTTCATTGTCTCCTCGACTATTGTAAGTCGCTTTGGATAAAAGCGTCTGCTAAATGACTAAATGTAAATGTAAATGTAAGTTTAATGTTTTCAGGGAGTTTTTAATCTAAACCAATTGAGAGCACTGTACTGCGATCTCATCAACGTCCCACCCTGAAGTCGACAGAACCTTTCTTGAAGCAATGCCACCTGGTTGGGGGACAAGACAATGGGGACATGACAGACAAAAAGTGGGACAGAAAAAAATCCAGACAAACATAAAAGAATAGATAAGGGACAAGTTAGCATAGTCAATAAAAGGATAAGGATGATTACTTGAGTACATGGAGTTTTGGCAGGAAAGCTATCTGCCGTGAATGCCAGCTGAACCATCGCTGAATATTCTGGGAATGCCAGGTAATAAGCACTGAAAGTAGCAGGGAATACCGGCTGAACTGGTTCACAAGCTGAAGATAAAGCCAGCTCAAACGGCACAACTGCCTGACTTGGGCTGGGTGAAGATGCCTGGCCCGTTATAGATGCTTGACTCGACGTAGATGCCTGCCCTGAATTCCGATACTTGAATCAGCGCCTGGGCTGGTGATGCAATTTGGTCCCTAAGCTTCATCTTTTTGGAGTGGAGGACTGGAAGAGGGGATGTGGGAGAGGGTAGGTAGCTGCTCTGTGCCAGAGGAGTACAAAGGGAAGTCCAAGCTTTTCCTTATTGGTTGTTTCCCTCGAACAGTGATGGGGGACTGGCAGGGCTTGACCCAGGGAGGGACTGAGTTCCGCAAAGCGCTGGCCAGGGCACATATCTCTGGGATTGTGGCCAGTGGGATGGATGGCTTAATCCATGTACAGAGGGGAAGGGGTTGAAAAGGTATTCTTCAGTACACATAATACAAGTTTACTTTATTTATTTTAAATTTTATTTTAGTGTTTTATTAATTCAGAAAACCCTCTTTCTTACCTTCTCACTCTACATAAAAAAAATTACTTAACCATTTCCCCATTACTAGTTTTATCTTGCCTTGTGTAACTTAGAAACCTCGTTGTAGCACTTGTTCTTCTTTTGTTGTCTCTGCTTTTTACAGCTTCTGCTATTTGTCCTCTTTGATCTGTGGGCAGCAGATCCTTTGCCAACTTGGCGCCTAAACTTTGGAATAATCTACCTAAAAGATACACTCTTGCAGTCTGAATCTGGATTAAAGACCTATCTATTTAACCTGGCTAACACATAACATACTAACATGCATATACTATCCAGATCCGTTAAAAGACTTTTAGGCTGCCTAAATTAGGTAAACCAGAACCGGGAATACTTCCCACTACACCCAATATATTTGCTACATCCTTAAAAGAATGGCATCTACTCTAATATAAGTCTGTTTCAATCTTATTCTAAGCTCACTGAAGCCACCAGATCCAGCCTGTATCCAGATTAGAGGGACATTGCAGTCACCCTGATCCAGTACGTATCCAGATCAGATTGTGGATCGGTAACTAGAAAAGACCTCTGCAGCCCTGAAAAACAGTGGAGACCAGGACTACTAGAGCCCCGGATATAGATCCCATACAAGACTTTGCCCCAAATGACCATCGGGAAAAGACCATAGGAAACAGATGATTCTTCTCCACCCTGCTGAAGCCTGGACTTGAACTGCTGGTTCCATCTGTTCAGAGGAGAACTGGCCCCCAAACTGAGCCTGGTTTCTCAAAGGTTTGTTCTGCATTCTGTCACTGATTTTTGCTTTGCCGCTGTCACCTCTGGCTTGTTTAGTTGGGGTCCCTTCATTTAAAGCAACTTCATTGAATTGATTGAAAATTAATGCACAGATACTGAACAGAGATGACATTACCGAATTCAATGATGAACTGTATTTAACTGTCTATTTGCATTAAGCGCACACTGTTTAACTAACCAATGTTGTTCAGCTGCTTTGACACAACGTATATTTTTTAAAGCGCTATATAAATAAAGGTGACTTGACTTGACTTGATCGTCTTCATGTTGCATACGAAAATGAGCTGGTCATGACATAATGTCACTTTTTACATGTATTTCAAAGGCCATGTATTTTTGTTACCAACTTTCATGATAAACAAAAGTGCAGCCCACTTGTAAAGCATTTTGCAGCTATCAGTTAACACACATTGTCTTTTTAGGGCACTTTTGTTTACTTGTGAAAGTGAAGTGACATACAGCCAAGTATGATGACTTAGAATTCAAGCTCTGCATTTAACCCATCCCAAGAACAAAACACACAAAAATGAACTCACACCAAACGTGAACACACACCTGGAACAGTGGGCAGCCATTTATGCTTAGGCGCCTTGATTGCAGTTGGGGGTTCGGGGCCTTGCTCATGGCACTTAAGTCAGGCCTAAAGTAATTTAGTTTAGTTTTCTTGTTTAGTTTACTTTATTGTGCAGCCTTCGCTAAAAACTGGGCTCTCTGGGCTTTATACGGGGAAAAAAAAACAGGTTCTGGACTGGAGCTGGTGTAAATTTAATAGAGAATTTTGAATTATTAGTTAATCTGCTGTTAAAAGCTGTTAAAACATTATATTTCTTAGTACTTAATGGCCATGAAATGTGTTGTTTATCAGGGTTTTTTTTCAAATTATCTTGTGATAATTTTGTCTGATTTAAACTTTATTGGTTATTTTAAGGCCCCCTGGGAAGTCAGCTCTGGTCTTCTTGTGGGCCCTGGCCTCGCTGTTTTGAACCACTGCAGTACATCTCTTTTTGCAAGTTGTACTCCACAGTACTCTGCTTGTTGAGTTTTAAAGATGGAAGTTCCCAGTTATCCAATTTGTTATATCTTTTTTCCCTGCAATGCCTCATACAATTTAAATGAATTATAATTTCATCCTTCACTCAAAGAAGTCACTACAGTTTGCTGATAAGAATACGGCTGATTCAGAACCTCCCAATCGCCAGTGAAGGACCTTAATAAACCAATGTCCTTAACGTGTTCAAAAATCGGAGATCAGACTTGTCGAATAAGTTGAAACTTTATTAATCAGAATACAGCGCTGGGTTGTCAGTCCACGACTTCCACACTGACCAACAACTCAGTAACAAAATCACACAATATTTATAGTATGTATCGTCGTTCTATCTTCGGAGTGGTTGGAGGTTTTCCCTGGTTTCTACCAATGGCTGATCAGTCCTTTGTCTCCTTTGGTCAATGGCAGACTTCCCCTTTAGTTTCTGCAAAACAACTAATTTTCTCTGTTTTCCCAGAAACAATATATCATCATCTTTTTTGTCTTATATGGTATGGAATGTGTGTGTATGTCTCCGATCAGTACATCCTCAGTATAGGTGCACCTTAAATCTTGTTGTTTTGTTCTTAAGGTCAACTTATGGTCAGCTTGAGACATTACAGGACGTACATCCTCAGTATAAGTGCATCTTAAATCTTGTTGTTTAGTTCTTAAGGTCAGCTTAAGGTCAGCTCCATGCATTACAGGCCTTAGCTTTCCTCCCGTTTACACTCACACACATTCCTGTTGTAGCACATCCTTATTTGCACACAGTTTTGAGAAATTCCTAGCAGGAGACATATGGTTATATTTTAATGCACCTATTGCTAGTGAATGGTTAATAAAACATCAATCAATAAAACATAAGAGTATAATATTGTATAAGAAAGATGATTAATACAGAATTGGTTAATAAAACATAAAATCATAAAAGCTGTTTAATGCAACATAAGATTGTATCATTTTCCACACCAGCAGTTAGCAGTCTCCCTTGAATTTTAGAAAACTCAATTTCCCATTATCATTTGCACTCTGATAACACCCACAAATGCGGTTTATTATCCAAGCTATTTAAGACTGTCATTTGCCAGGCTTCATTGCTGAGTCTTGTTTTGCCCCGGCGAACTTTTTTGTGAACGTTATTGTGGACTTTTACTTTGATGTCCCGTCGCCTCTTTGGATTGTTTATTGGACTTTGATTAAAGCTGCTTGTCCTGAGCTTCTACCTCTTATGACATTTACCATTGTTGCTGCTAGCCCACTGTGTTTTTTTGCTTCCCTCCCCTATCATTGCCTGTATATGTTTGTAATGTTGTATTACTTATTGGTATGAACACCTTTTAATATAACTGTATATGGATCGAAACCTTGCTGTCTCCGGGCCTTCGATACAATTGTAAGTCCTTCAAAAATGTGTATGTGTAAACAACAGTATAATTCTAGTTTTACTTTCCCTCAGATAAATAAAGTTAAATCCACAAACAAACCTGAATGTAATAAGCTGAGGCAAGAGTCCGGTAGATTTTAAGAACCAGAAGCGTTGAAGTCCTGATGAGACACAGAATTGAGATTTTCTTATTAGGACATTCCTCGAGGATTTGACTGAGAGTGCTCTGAATTAGAGACGGAAAGGTGAGTGGGTCAAATATCCTTGTTTCCCTCCCACCAACATACAAGGGTCTGTAACAATCATATGTGCGTGTGTGTGAGCGTATGAAAATGAATAGAAAGTTACATGTGGCCAAGTACAGTTTCCCATATTCAAAATTTGTACTCTGCCTTTAATGCATCCAAATTCACAAACACTGCTGTTGACCACATGCACACAGCTGGAGCAGTTTTGCAGCCATATGTTTTGCATAGCCCGGCGAGCTACTGGTACCCTGGGAACCTCAGTTGTGGCATGAGAGTGGAGAGAACGCTGTTCTTTCATTTGCCACTGGTCCTAAGACTTGACAAGGCCGACTCTCCAACCATAAGACCTAAACTGCCCCCCACAAAACCTTAGAAAGTGTCCTGTGAGTGTATGTCCAAAGACCGCTATTTAAAAACCCAAAGCTGAAAGGAGAAGGGTGGGTTAGCTATGAATTTCTGAGACTGAACATTTGTTTGAAAATTGGATTTATTGATAATAAATCATGTTGCATTCACAACATTGCTGACCTTATGTAATGCTGAATCAACCGCAAGTAAGGGTGTCAACACCCTTTGCCGTGACAATTAGTCATCCCTACATTTCCATATTATGTAAAAGTATAATTTAATCCTGATATCTAAACATTTCCTTGGAAATCCATAAAACAAACCTAGCTAAATGCCATATCATTCAGTAAATAGCCATTCTAAGCAAAGTTGTATCTGCACTGTTCCATGGCATATCATTTTAGTAAATACTTAATGTACTTGACTTTTTTGTGTATTTTCTTTCGAGAGTCAAAAATTTCAACTTTGATGCATGAATCTTGCATTTTTAAAATAAACAGCCATGTTTTAATTAATATAAATATTGTCTGGCAAACTGTATTGATTTGCTAATTTAAACATTTTATTTGTTGTGTAATTGAATAATAAGGTTTTAAATGTATGCTAGCTGCTTTACACGTATACACCTGCTCCATGGCTGCTTGTGACTTTTTTCTTCTGTTTTGAATATATCTATTTTGTTTACAATACTACTTTGCCTGGACTGTGCTTAGTTTCTTATATCTATATTCTGATTGGCCAGTGAGTTCAGCATGAACTGACAGCAGATGCAAATATAATCAAATGTCTTAGTAAAATTAGCAAAAGAAGAGGAGGTAGAACAGGTCAAAAAAGGAGATGTTTTGCTGTGTGCAATGCTAGCAACAGGGTGATGTCACTGACTGGACTGCAAACTTCCACATTTTCATCCATCTGCCTGAGGAGAAACATCCCTTGAAAAATTTGACTTTTATTATAAGGTAGGTAACTATTGTTATTACTGATACGACTTTACATCAAAACATACAATCTGAAATTTATTGATCCTCGCATAATGTGTCAAGACTCTAAATGTTATGTTTTCTCTCTTGGTTTTTAGTCGCCAGAACTGTCCAATCATGCAGCAGACATTTAGAGCCATTACAAATAATGCTGGGTTACTTATTTGGAGAATTGAGGTAAGTTTTAACATTTTAAGAATGACTCGATCATGTCTGATCTCCTATGTTAGCATCAGCACAAATCAACCGTTCTTTGAGAGGGACTGCCTTAGGAAAAAAATCTACAGCCTTTTCACTATGTTCACTATTTCATTTGTATTACATGCTTTTTTGAATTTGAATTGACTTTTTTGTACATTAATTTATACCACCTATTTAAAAATGCACACTATTACTTTAGTCCTTACATAAAATGTTAAACTGCACTGCAGTTCTTTTGACATGCTTTCTTATTGTAGTTTTTTTTTGAAAAGTTTAATTTATGCTGTGGCATAACGTCCAACATTTGACTCCATGGTTTAATTGCAATTTGAGAGGGGTGTTTTCATTAACAGAAATGGCAAACCATGAGGCCAAGACTGTCCCCAAAAATACAAACCTTAGTACCTTTAAAATTTTCTCATGAGTGTATGTTTGTAGACTGTTAGTAAGAAAACCAAAGTTGACAGTGGTAGGAAGGATTGGCAATTTTCTAAAACATTTCTTTTCAGGTTTTAAAATGTAAACTTAAAATAAATCTAAATGTTCCATTCTCAAAATTTATCAACCACAAGTTAACAGCACTACTTTAAGCGGCAAGACCCTGTGCTGTGTCAATTAGTCATCCCTGCATTTACATAATATGTAAATCACAATTTGATCCTGATATCTAAGCATTTTTGAAACTTCTGGAAACTTCTGAAAAGCAGAATACCATCCCAGAACACACAACTTATTAAAACCCTGAAGCAGATGTTTTTTTAAATGCAACCACTTATAAACAGATCAACAAACAAGGTAGATAGTCAAATTAAAGAATAAACCATATGATCAGTCATGGGTTGAGCATAGTCAGGAGGGGAAACGACAAATAATGTTTCCTTATATAATTTTCAAAGGTATAAAAATCCTTAAGCTTGTAATCCAATTGCATAGGGTTTGGATAATAAGGATATAAAAGTATTCTTCTAATGACTACATTTTTTTGTGCAATTTTTGCCACAAAAAGCATAACCATCTAATTAGAGCTGCATCAGTTCTGGAGAGACTTTGGAGTACAAAATGTCTTCTCTAACAATAAGTCTTACAACAATAGGAATAGCTCTAATCATTCTATTGAAAATACAACCTGAACACTTCAGTTGGAATTACTTGCAAAATTCTCTATACAGTAACAGATTTCCATTATGATCTAAGAAATGAGCAACTGCCCAAATGCCTTTGGATTTCCATTGGTCAAAATATACAGATTTTCTGCCATACCTATATCTATATCTATTATTCCAAACTAGAGTGTTATGAGCTGTAAAGTAATGTTAAAAAAAAAAAATTCCAATAATGCAGCACTTTAGTTTCTGAAATTTATTTTAAGATATATTGTAGTGTTGTCTTTGCAAACCATGGACCCACAAAAGTCACTTTATTGTGCCTTGGTGAGGGAAATTCTTGGGAGCTTGCTCCAGAAATTGCAGTATCAATTAATGTATTACATATAATACAGACTCCAACAGGTCAAAATGTGCAAATATGCACATACATATAATCAGTACACACAGTGTACTATCGGACATACTTACAATTGAACACTAAACAGTATACGTTATATGTACATTCAAACATTTGGCACTACACATTACACACACAAAAACAGATGACTAATGTACATTTCTAGTTGTTAATAAGGAAAGAGCACATCGTCATGATTCACAGAGAGTCTCAAAGCGGGGGTAAACAATTTATTGTACAATTACAACAGGCAGCAATCAAACCACAGGGATGGGTAGGAGAAGTCCAATGGTTCCTCCGCACAGAAACGCCTTCCGCAAGAAAATTTTGTAAGCCAAAGAGGATCTACTTGGATCCGACCAAGCTCACTGCAAAAGATATCTGTTGGAAGACCAGTTGAAGGAGAGAACTGGAATGCCGACTGGACTTTGGAAAAGTGGGAAGAAACTCTTTAACAGGCATTGGAGCAAACAATAAATGATAAAACGACAAAACAAGAAATAGGGAGACAGGCTACCCAAAAATAGGAACAAAACGAAACCAAATAGGCTATGACTATGACAGTTAAAACATGAGGAACACCAAGACAGACAGGCACACTAGGGCTGGTGATCAAGTAGACAACAGACATGTGCTGCACTCTCAAAACAGAGCCCGGTGTTCATGACATGTTCATGACAGAACCTTATCTATAGGACCTCTTGCGTGGGTTTATTTGTGGACGGTGGTTAGAGAGTTGGACATGTAAGAAAAAGGTTGTGGCTTTGTACCCAAATGTCAGCAGACAATGACTGAAGTGTCCTTGAGCACAATTACAATTTACAATTTTTCATTTGGCTGACACTTTTCTCCAAAGCGACTTACAATATTATGCAGTAGTCAATCATCGCTGCAGAGCAAAGAAGGTTAAGGTGTCTTGCTCAAGGACACTTCAGTCATTGTCTGCTGACCCTGGGATTCGTACCCGCAACCTTCCGCCTACAAGTCAAACTCGCTACCACCAGACCGCGACTGACCCTAAGGCACCTTACCCTATTCGCTCTGCAGTGATAATTGGCCACTGCACAATACTTGTAATTCACTTTGGATAAAAGGGTCTGCCAAATAAATTAATAAATGAATGAATGAATCTGACACAACAGTCTCTGATCCTGAATCTGCTGCCCTGAGAAATTCAGCTCCAACTCCAATCAGAATCAAGACTACAATTAATAAAAGACAAAATACTGGGACCAAGAATTTTATAGACTAATGGTTTCAGTCAATATGGCACATAGTCTTTTTTTCTTTGGTTGTGTACCATTTAATGTGGCTAGTGGCTTTTGTTAATACTCAGGATATTTCCCACCTCAACCAGGAAACCATTTCTCCAATAGCACCATTCTTTAAAGGTTGATAAATGCTTGGTTTAATGTTACAAAATAATCAGAAACAATAGTCTTTTAATTTTCCCCGATTTAAGTTTGCAAATATTCTAAATCCAGAATGTCTAGAATGCGGAATTTTCCCTGTGGCTAGTGGTCTGATACATATGCTCCATGTCATGTGTTTCCATGGTTTAGTTTTATTAAAAGAGTGTTTCCCAGCCTGGAACTAGAGTTCTCAAACTCATCCATTATAACTTGTCAACTAAAGACTCTGTATGAGAAAACTTAAGAAACTAAAGGAAGATTCTGTATGTGTGTCATCAAAAATCTTCAGTGTTGGGGTTACTCCAGCACTAGAATCTTTCTGACTTACTCTAACCCTAAATGTCAAAATTTCACTCTCCCCAGAAAATGAATCTGGTTTTGGTCCCGGAAAGTGCTCACGGACAATTTTATGAAAGTGACTGCTATTTATTGTTGCAGGTAAGTGCATGCAATGTTTTAAAACTGAAACCTTCAAACAATTGTAAAAAATTAAATTTCCAAACACATGTGCTTTAAGGTGTAATCCATAGGATGTTGATTTGTTGGGTGAGGTATGCTGCGTTAGAGATAAAGCTGCAACAAAGACATGTGATCCTCTATGAACTTTGACACACATCCTCTAAAAATCTAAACACAGATTTTTGTTTGAACATAACAGTTCCTAAAGTACTTTTTGTCTAGTATGATTGCTGTTGCTATTGGTATTTGGCTCATTATGTCCCCATGTCCTCCTCTTACCTTCTTCCAATGGGTTTAATCCACATGCAGACACGAAAAGCTGGCAAATCTGCGTACTATGACATACATTATTGGATAGGTGCAATGTCATCACAGGATGAACAAGGAGCTGCCGCTATCTATGCCATGCAGCTAGATGAATACTTGGGAACCTCACCTGTGCAACACCGCGAGGTTCAACACCACGAGTCCAGCAACTTCTGTGGATACTTTAAACAGGGCATCATGTGAGTACAGTAGTTTGATATTAAAGCTCCCTATCCTGATCTTTACAAGTTACTTTACCCCACCTTATGTTATTCACTGTTTCATTGCTTGACTAATAACTGATTTGCGTTCATTTTTAAACCAAACAGCATTTTTTTATTTATGTTAATGCTATTTTTCCTCAGGATTGTCATTTTTATAGATTGTTCTATAACAATTATAAAACCACTAAATAAAGAATTGTTTTGACCGTACTACATATCAGAGTGATATACTAGATAGTTTCATCATAAGCGTTCCTTAAGAATGCCAAACATTATTCAGATATGTCTTTTCTCAGTTATAAGTCAGGCGGTGTGTCCACTGGAATGAATCATGTACAGACAAACAGTGCTGAGATTCAAAGACTGCTTCATGTGAAGGGAAAGAGGAAGGTGACTGGCACAGAGGTGAGTAAACTCTTGTCTTCACTATATGTTTGTCACGCCGATAAATGAGGGATCCAAAGGCAGAGATGAAAGTAATAACAGTCTTTAATGAAAATAATGTAACAAAGGCAGTCCGTCTTTAAAGCACACAGAACTAATAAATGTAACAAGAAAACAAGTAAAGACTCTTCTCTTGATGAGTATCAGAACAGGACTCCCTTGTAGCAGACTTGAAGCTCAGGCAGAGTGAGAGAACCAAAGTGGTTCACATTCAGCAGCAAAACACAGCAGAAACCTTGTGACTAGACCGTTTCAATGCAGACAAGACAAGAACAGGTTAATACCTTTCAATACAGACAGAATGTAGCTGCAGACAAAACGCATGACATGTAACAATAATCCAACAAAGAATCTACCAGAGCAAACACTATATAAAGGGTGAACACTTAGGGCAAAGTAGAAACAGGAGTTAAAGCAAATCAGCACGAGCGCTGATTGCAATGACAAACAGGTGAGGACAGAGAAAAAGTAATCTACCAATGAACTAATCAGGTGTGTGTGTGTGTGTGTGTAGGTGTGTGTAGGTGTGTGTGTGTGTGTGTGTGTGTGTGTGTGTAAGAGAAAACTGAAGGAAAAACCAGACTCATGACAGTACCCCTCCCTCAACGAGCGCCTCTAGGCGCTCGAGGAAGGAACCTGACGAGACCGGTAGAAGTCGTCAATCAGCGAGCGGTCCAGGACATCCCGGGCCGGAATCCACCGCCTCTCCTCAGGACCGTAAACCTCCCAGTCCACCAAAAACTGGTGGCCACGACCCCGGGGACGAACATCGAGTAGTCTTCGAACCTTGTAAATAGAGGCCCCCCTCGTCAATAGGAGGAGGGGGAACGGAAGGCCGTGCGGGCGCACGAATAACGGGTTTAATGCAAGACACATGAAATACCGGATGAACACGGCGCATCTGACCGGACAGTCTTAGCTTTACAGTTACTGGACTGATGATCTTAACAATAGAAAAGGGTCCAATAAAACGAGGCATGAGCTTGCGAGACGTCTCCTGCACAGGCAAATTGCGGGTGGATAACCACACCCTCTGTCCGCAAATATATCTTGGAGATCTCACCCTGCGGCGATTAGCGGCACGACGAGTACGTTCCCTAGTCTGACATAAAGCAGATCTTACTCTCCTCCAGGTACGCTTACATCTCTGAATAAAAGCCTGGACGGACGGAACCGAGGCCTGAGACTCCTGGGCGGAGAACACAGGTGGTTGGAAACCAAGACAACCTTGAAACGGAGATAAGCCAGTGGCGGACGATGGGAGAGAATTATGAGCATATTCAGCCCATGGTAACTGCTCGCACCAAGTCGCGGGATTCTGAGAGGTAAGACTACGCAGCATGCGACCAAGAATCTGATTGGTCCTCTCGGCTTGCCCATTGGTCTGTGGATGGAATCCTGACGACAGACTGGGAGAAGCCCCTATCTGGCAACAGAATTCCCTCCAGAACAGAGAGGTGAATTGCGGACCTCTGTCAGACACAATGTCCAAAGGAAGACCATGGATCTTGAACACATGGTCCACCATAATCTGTGCGGTCTCCTGAGCTGACGGTAATTTAGGGAGCGGAATAAAATGCGCAGCCTTAGAAAAACGGTCCACGACAGTGAGAATGACCGTATTGCCCGACGAGGGGGGAAGCCCAGTAACAAAATCCAACGCAATATGCAACCAAGGACGCGAAGGAACGGGAAGAGGTCTGAGAAGACCTGCCGGAGGATTATTACTAGACTTGGTCTGGGCACAGATAGAACAAGAAGCCACAAAACGACGAATATCGCGCTCACGAGTAGGCCACCAAAATCTCTGACGGATGGCCGCTAGTGTACCTCTTACTCCGGGATGCGCAACCAATTTAGAAGAGTGTCCCCAGCGAAGAACCGTCGAACGAGCAGCTTCGGGTACAAACAAAGTTCCCTCAGGAGCGCGGGGTTGTCTTGCAGTGTGAGAAAGAGCGCGCGTGACCGCTTGTTCCACTCCCCAGATGGCTGCCCCGACCACACAGTGCCGATTTAAAATCTTCTCATCGGTCGAGGCACCCTCTGATGAGTCAAACTGCCGAGAAAGGGCGTCAGGCTTGAGGTTCTTGGAACCGGGTCTAAATGAAATAGAAAAATCAAAAGCGATCAAAAAATAATGCTCATCGGGCCTGGCGAGCATTAAGACGTTTAGCAGAGCGAATATATTTCAGGTTACGGTGATCCGTCCAAACAATGAATGGTACACTGGCTCCTTCAAGCCAGTGTCGCCACTCACCTAGTGCCAGACGGATAGCCAAGAGCTCTCGATTACCCACGTCATAGTTGCGCTCCGCGGGCGAAAGACGGTGGGAGTAAAATGCACAAGGATGAACCTTGTCATCCTGGGAAGAGCGCTGTGACAAGACAGCTCCTATCCCAATTTCAGAGGCATCGACCTCAACAATAAACTGACGTTCTGGATCAGGAGTGATCAGGATGGGCGCAGAGGTGAAAAGCCTCTTAAGCGGGTCAAACGCATCCTGAGCAGTCTCAGACCAAGCAAACTTGGACTTGGACGAAGTGAGGGCGGTAAGAGGGGCGGCAACCTGGCTAAAGTTCCGAATAAAACGCCTGTAAAAATTTGCAAACCCCAGAAAACGCTGGAGCGCGACTCGAGAATCGGGAACAGCCCAATCAAGAACTGCTCGGACCTTGTCAGGGTCCATACTAATCCCCTCCGCTGAAACGACCGAACCGAGAAAAGTTACTGATTGGGCATGAAAAACGCACTTCTCAGCTTTGACGAATAGGCGATTCTCTAATAGGCGTTGCAGGACACGGCGAACGTGTTGAACGTGTATCTGGAGAGAGGGAGAGAAAATTAGGATGTCATCCAAGTAAACGAAGACGAAAACGTTTAGCATGTCTCTTAAGACATCGTTTACCAATGCTTGAAATACAGCGGGAGCGTTAACCAAACCAAAAGGCAGAACCCGGTATTCAAAGTGACCAACAGGGGTGTTGAACGCTGTCTTCCACTCGTCTCCCTCTTTAATACGCACTAAATGGTAGGCGTTGCGCAAGTCTAACTTTGTAAAAACCCTTGCGCCCTGTAAGATCTCAAAAGCCGACGACATAAGAGGCAACGGATAACGGTTCTTGACTGTTATGTCGTTCAGCCCTCGATAATCGACACAAGGACGCAAAGAACCATCTTTCTTCTTTACAAAGAAAAACCCGGCACCAGCGGGAGACGAAGAAGGAGTAATGATCCCCGCGTCAAGAGACTCTGTGAGATATCTTTCCAGAGCCTCTCGTTCGGGCGCCGAAAGAGTACAGCCGACCGCGAGGGGGCGTGGTGCCAGGAAGGAGCTCGATAGAGCAGTCATACGGACGGTGAGGCGGTAAGGATACAGCCCGGGAACGACTGAAGACCGCCCGCAGATCATGGTACTCCTCCAGGACACCGGACAAATCATCAGACTCATCCTGGAAAAGAGGAAATGAAGACACAGGAGAAACAGCAGAAACAAGACAATTTACATGACAAGCTAAATTCCATGACTGAATAGACCCCTTAACCCAATCAATGTGAGGATTATGTTGGATAAGCCAGGGATGTCCTAAAACTATTGGGGTAAAGGGAGACTGAAAAACATGAAATGAAATTGTCTCATGATGATTGCCGGAGACAGTGAGACTAACCGGACTTGTGACACGACGAACAGAAGAAAGCTCTCTGCCATCCAGAGCAAAGACGGTGGTGACATCAGCCAAATCAACTAAGGGAATCTTGTTCTCATGAGCCCACCTCTCATCGATAAAGTTGCCCTCCGCACCTGAGTCAACGAGGGCGAGACCGGTAACAGAAAGTCCAGCCCAACGGAGAACAACGGATATAGTGGTTCTAGACCTAGGTGATGAGGAGATAACAGAAGCGCTCACCAGTACTCCTCCGTCTACTGGCGAGCTTTGGCTTTTAAAGTGCAGGATGAAGCGAAGTGACCCGCTGTACCACAGTAAAGACAGAGGCGGTTAATAATTCGCCGCTGTCGTTCCTCCGGGGAGATGCGTACGCCCCCCAGCTGCATGGGTACAGCATCAGGTTGGTTCTGAACAGAAGCCGTGACAGGAGGAAAGTTATCACCTGATGTGAAAAGTGGAGAACGAACTCGACGCCTCTGCTCGAAACACTTGTCAAGGCGGATGGCCATGTCGATGAGCTGATCGAGCTGAGTTGGCGACCCCCGCGCGTAGATCTCCTCCTTAAGGTCTACATTCAACCCTTCAAGAAAGCGAGCAGTTAGTGCAGGATCATTCCACTCACTTGTAGTAGCCAGAGTCCGGAACTCAATAGCAAAATCTGCCACAGATCTCCTGCCTTGATGTAGCACAGCAAGTAGACGTGATGCCTCGCTGCCGAAGACGGATCTATCAAAGACCTTGATCATCTCATCTTTGAAAAGAATGTACTTGCTGCAGCATGCAGATTGCGTCTGCCAAACTGATGTTCCCCACTCGCCTGCTCGTCCCGTGAGGAGAGAGAGAACATATGCAATCCGAGCCCGATCCTCTGCATACGTCTGGGGCTGAAGGGAAAAGACAACTTCACATTGGATGAGAAAAGCTCTGCACTCCGTAGGCTCACCCGCATAACAGGAGGGATTGTTGACTCGTGGCTCAGATGGCAGCTGACGGTTGTGAGACATGGCAGATTCCTGATCTAGGTGAAGTAAACGGGCAGATAGATCAGCAACCTGAGCGGCCAACTCCTGTTCATGCTTGCCAAGCATAGCTCCCTGGATCTCGATCGCCGTCTGGACAGGCCTCACCTCTGCTGGATCCATGCTGGTTGGATTATTCTGTCAAGCCGATAAATGAGGGATCCAAAGGCAGAGATGAAAGTAATAACAGTCTTTAATGAAAATAATGTAACAAAGGCAGTCCGTCTTTAAAGCACACAGAACTAATAAATGTAAAAAGAAAACAAGTAAAGACTCTTCTCTTGATGAGTATCAGAACAGGACTCCCTTGTAGCAGACTTGAAGCTCAGGCAGAGTGAGAGAACCAAAGTGGTTCACATTCAGCAGCAGCAGAACACAGCAGAACACAGCAGAACACAGCAGAACACAGCAGAACACAGCAGAACACAGCAGAACACAGCAGAACACAGCAGAACACAGCAGAACACAGCAGAACACAGCAGAACACAGCAGAAACCTTGTGACTAGACCGTTTCAATGCAGACAAGACAAGAACAGGTTAATACCTTTCAATACAGACAGAATGTAGCTGCAGACAAAACGCATGACATGTAACAATAATCCAACAAAGAATCTACCAGAGCAAACACTATATAAAGGGTGAACACTTAGGGCAAAGTAGAAACAGGAGTTAAAGCAAATCAGCACGAGCGCTGATTGCAATGACAAACAGGTGAGGACAGAGAAAAAGTAATCTAACAATGAACTAATCAGGTGTGTGTGTGTGTGTGTGTGTGTGTGTGTGTGTGTGTGTGTGTGTGTGTGTGTGTGTGTGTGTGTGTGTGTGTGTGTGTGTGTGTGTGTGTGTGTGTGTGTGTGTGTGTGTGTGTGTGTGTGTGTGTGTGTGAAACTGAGAAAACTGAAGGAAAAACCAGACTCATGACAATGTTCTGCCACTGACTACAGCTCAGTCACTGACCTGAATCACACTCCTGACTGTATTTTTACATACAACTTCAAATAAAGTAAAACTTTATTTTGATTGTACACTATCAGATATTTTACAAATTCAAAGTACACTAGCATCTTCTTGTCAACTAACAGTCAGGGGGGCATAGGTAGATTTTCTCTCTAAAATCTGCTAATCTTTTTAATCTACTTTACTCTGAAAATCCTTCAAAATATGTTCTACTATAAGAAACTTTGCAACAATTTGTCAACTCATTTTACAAAACCTGAACCCTACACCCAACACTAGCCCAAACCTTAACAGAGACATCTTTGGATAAGTTCTGTTGGCCCTGACCCTGGCAACACAAGAAAATTAATTATCTGGACCGTTGCAATTAAAAATGGCACGACCAAGACCAGACAAAGAGAAAATAATGGACAGGAGCAACCCACTGAATGATTTTGATGACCTTTGTGACTGGTTTCACATGTACAAACAAAATGCGGCTGACATAATTTGCTAGCTTGAACTAAAGTGAGTAAACTTTGTGCAAAGCAGTCAATAAAGTCTGCTATGCTGTGTGTGAACTAAAGGAGGATTACACTTTGTTCCCTTATGCTGCTAAGGTAAATTTCTATTCGCGGTTTCGATGGATGTCATTTTCTCAAAAATGTCCCTCTACAACACACACAGAAGAATACAGAAATTGTCAAATCTGGTTCTTTATAAATGAACAAGGTGTGTGCACTCCAACTTTGCAGTTTTAAAACATTGTTGTATGTTGGAAAGATTCAACTCATGATTTCGACTTTTTCCTGAAAACTCATCTTTGTCTAATAATTTTGAAATCATACTTGGTTACAGTGGCTATCCAGGGACCAACTCCTTGTTAACCCCCTTTCTTTAAGCAGTAACGTTAAAACCACGCTCAGATCGACACTTGAAGTCTAGTGAAGTGCATGTTTGGTATGTGGAAGAGCCATTTACAAATTCTCAGAAACACATTGTACTTAGAACCAAGAAGATGGTGTGTTTAGGTTATTGTAACAACACTGCTTTACAATTACGTCAAACAACCTTGCCTGCCAAAACATGAAATAGAAGATAACATCGAGCCAGTGATTCCCACAGCTGAAGTTGATAACAGATATGGACTTGCCTGCAGAGATGGTTTTACTTGAGATGGCAGCATTTCTTTTTTGCAAATTTGCACCACATGTTTTGTCTGTGTAATGAGGTGTCTTATTGGCTATAACCGGAATTGGCCACATGCCTCGGTGAATGGAGTGGTTTTGACTAGGCCAGGCTGTGTACCTTTCACCAGCTCTGTGCGGGAAGTGCGCTGTTGATTTTGAAGTTATCTCCTGGTAACAGGTAATATTTAACTGAATGTACGGGGCATGTTAATGTAAATGTTTTGTTGTTTGGCATCTGCCCTGACCTGTTTCTGTTTGTTGGACTTATGACTATATGCCACCTTCCCTAATCTGTGCCTGGATTATTTTACATCGTTTTAATAAAGCTGCTTTTAGCTCCAAACCTCTCTGCCTCAGAACCTCTGTAGAAGCATTTGACTCCATGTCAAAGAATATCTAGGGAGTTAAGGTGTATTCTGTGCACATTTCTAATGTCTAATGTACCATATGTTTGCACAATAAGATCATGCTCTTCAACTGTAAAGTCCAGAAATGGTGTCAAGAACAGACACAACTGGAGCCTTAAAATTCTTGATTTCTGCAGGTGGAAGTGAGTTGGGAAAGTTTTGACACCGGCAGTGTCTTTCTCTTGGATCTCGGAAAGACCATTATTCAGTGGAATGGACCTGAAAGCAACAAACAAGAACGATTGAAGGTTCAAATCAACTTGATCTCGTTCGGTGGACATATATCATGACTTCAATTAAATTAAGTGTTTAAGGGCTTAAGTGTTTGACTGTTATGCTGTTTTTTAATTGTCTGTTAGGGCATGATGCTAGCCAAGGATATCAGGGACCGTGAACGAGGAGGTCGGGCGGAGATTGGAGTGATCGAGGGAGATGCAGAAACAAACTCCCCTCAGCTTATGGACATCATGACCAGCATTCTTGGTGAAAGGCCCTCTGAGCTGCCCAGTGGAACGTCTGACGAAATTACAGACCAGGAGCAAATGACTAACATCACGCTCTACCAGTACGTTCAAACAGTTTTATATTCCATTTATCACATAGTTAATGATCGGACTTCAATACATTTTATACATTTGTTTGAGTTTCAAGGCATATCTCAACATGTTATGTAATGCTGTTAACTGTGGGCCTAATTTACTTCAAATATGTAAAGAATTAAAACTGCTTTGAACATTAATGTCAAACATGTTAGAAGACTTTCATTATTTATGTATAAACTTTCTTTTCTTTTTCTTAAGTGTATCAGATGAGCAAGGAAGTATGAAGGTCACTGAGATCGCAACAAGTCCACTAACACAGGACATGTTGAATCATGATGTAAGTACATGAAATTTCAGCATTAAATCATGCTCTGATATTTTGTGTTGGGCTGGTCCAAATACTAGAAAGGGGCTAAACATATTCTATCTTTTCTATATCTCATAAAGGCAGGAATGTTTTGGTGTGTCATTCTATTATATTTATTTTGACAACAACTTAACTCAATTGCCTATAATGCAAGGGAATGTGTTGAATTTTCGTGCAATATGAGTCCACATGTTTAGAATGAATACATTTTTAATAAATTAAAGAACAGTTCAAGCCAAAAAAAGGCACTACATGCTGCCTGGATATTATATGCTTTAAGAACGGACATTGCACTAGTGATACAAAACAGTAAAACACATCCAATGCAATGTTTAAGCAATACTTTAAATAAAGTATGTCCAATATTTCTTACAAACAAATCTCTCCCAAATTTTAGTTTCCTTAATAAAGTGCATATAAATCCAAAAGTAAACTATTTTTATTGCTGCAGCAGTTAAAATAGTCTTAATCATTGAAACATTTACTCTCTTAAGCACTGCAATTTACCGAAAAAAACTCCAAACATTGATCTAAATGAACTTTATAAATCTATAAATTACTTTTTATTTTCCATTAAAAACTATAATAATTGCTTCAAAAATAGCTTAGGCTGTATAAACACATCAGGTGAAAACAACCTATATAACCTCAGTTTGTGATTAAATAGGTCACAAGGTCTCATTAACAGAGGTTACATAGGCTTCTTCTCACTCTCTAGTGAGGTATCCACTTGGCCCGTTAAAGACACTGGGAATCGAGGGCATACTCTAATCGAGGGCATACGTTTTGGAGATCACAACCCCTCTGTGTGGTCATACATTTGAAGATCTCTTGGAGAGAGGTCCACATAGGCCATGTCTCAGCCAAGGGAAGTGAGAGCTTTTGAGTTATGTTACCATGATGGAGACAGGGAGGCAGGGGGCCCTTTAGTGATCTCGTTATGCACCTTCAGAAAAAGATGGCCCTAGGCAGTGCAGGGGTTTTGTAATCCGGCCCCTGATGTACCAACATGTCTTATCAGACAAGGTCTGGGCTAGGCTTACATTTGTGGCCGGTGAACTAAGTCATATTCAAGGGGGAAATAGAAACATTTAACAAAATAAACTTGAATAATGTAGTAACGTAGTTGTCGATCAGCCAAGTGATTTAGGCATGCTTGACTTTATTGATATTTATGTATTTATTTGTTTGTAGGACTGTTATATTTTGGACCAGGGGGGAGCATCAGTATTTGTGTGGAAAGGGAAGACAGCAAACAAAGATGAGAGACAAGCGGCGATGACCAGAGCTCTGGTAAGTCTCTGCTGTACAATTTCATCCTCATCAATAAAAATGGATAATTTATGTATGTTTTCTCTTGTGTTGAAAATGTAAATGATACATGTCCAACCATTAGGCTTGGTAACCATAACCACCTAACCATAACTATCCCCTGTTGCCAAAGGGAAGTAATAGGTAAATAAAAATGATTTGAATAAAGGTCAACCTTGTTGGTGAAACCCATCCTCTGCCTTACTGAAAACACCTTATAAAATCTATAAGTAATGCATAAAACTTTTGGTAGACTAATGGGTAAGATTAGGTTTGGCTGTGTGGAATGTAATTTGTATTTGCAAAAGTATTAACAGTGAGTTGAGCATCATTTGGAGATCATCAAAGTGGTTTTGCATCAAAGTTTTTCCCAATGGTTTTCACTTAACACATTTGGTGTTTCAGAGACCCATGTGTGTCTCTCATGAAGTTTTATAAAAATATTTTATTTTTAGTCCATGATTTTTCATAGTGAAGAAAGGGATATATTAAGGATTGTCACATCCATAACACTACATTTTGCTATGTAATGGACATTGGAAAATAAAAATATAGTAAATATTATATGTTCCATAAAGATCTATCCCTTGTCCATTTGTTTGATGTAATTGCTTCTGGTTTGTACATTTGAACAAATATAAATCTTACAGAGTTTGTTATCTTCAAAAAACAATGTCCTTTTTTGTCACGTCCATAACGCAGGTTTATGAACCTTTTTTCAATAGAAAACTTCTTCATAGAATGTTATTTTTCTGATGTTTAAACACTATTAACAAGGTTTATCTTTTAACAATCCTACTTTAAGTGCATTTCTTATGTCACTACTATACTGCCAAATGTCAAGTGTACCATGCTTGAATTGCCCTTTTCTTTGTTTTTATCATCTTCACCATGAAGGCACATACAATTAGAAGTTATTTATTTATTAATTTTATATATATTTATAGACTATTTCTAAAAAGTATAAAAATAATGTAAATTTGTAAAATGTGCAAACTTAAAAATGTTGGGTTAAAAATAAATATGGGTTGGTATAGCACTTTCCTATCTGAGGGTAAAATCTTTGACCCAACAAATTAGGTTGTTTTTATGTAACACAACTATTGATTAAAAATGTCGACATTAAAATTATTCAAAAGCCAGCTGGGGGCATGAAGCCTAGCAACCCCATGCTAAAGAAGCTAACGTTAGTTTTGATTGTTGCTTTGAAAAACTTGAAAAAGAACATTACCCAAATAACATGTCGTTGCATTTTGTGTTGGACTGTAAAAGTTTTACATTTTTTTCCTGAATAACAACTGTCTCATTGAAAGACTTTAGCTTCTATAAGGTAATTCAATATGGCCACCTAGTTAGTTTTTCTGAGGTGTTGAGGAGGGGAAGCTGCTTATTTCTCAACTGTCACTTTTTTGAACAAAACTGGTAAACCAACATTGGATAACACACAAAACTACCCAACACTAAGAAAAACAACCCAACATAATGAACCAACAGGTTTAACCCAGCAGTTGATAAGTCAAAAAACAACTCAACACTTTTTAGAGTGTACAGATGGCTTGAATATACAATAGCTTACAGCATTTTCAGCAAGATGTGGAGCTTTGTCAGAAATAAGAACTTTTGGCATTTTAATCTTTTTATGTTCAGCTAAATTTGTTTTTCCTGATTTTTTATATACAGCTGCTTTGATGCAATGCAAAATGTAAAAGCGCTAGAAAATTAAAAATACAGTCATTGCAGCAGCTTTTTTGCTATGTTGTATTATATGGTTGCTTGATTATTTGATGTGACATAGAAACAAAAAAGTGCTGCAGTCAGACATGGAGATGTTTATAAATGGTCAGGTTGACTAACCCCTGAATGTTAATGGCTATGGTCCATTGCTTTTCCCAGTTTAAGTCACGAGTCTGCTCTTTTGCCGCTCATCGAGAGGTATGACCACATCCCTGTGAAAAACTCCTGGTCAAATCAATAACAAGAAACCTCAAGAAAATGCTCTATTTCTGCTTTGATGTGATTATGAAAGATGGGATATCCCCACAGTCCAGTAGGCCCTGACTGTTTTTATATTTTTGTGTTATTCCAGGAGTTTATCAAAATGAAGGGTTATCCAAATACCACTAAAGTGGAAACTATCTGTGATGGAGGAGAATCTGCTCTCTTTAAACAACTCTTCAAGACATGGACTGTCAAAGAGCAGACGACTGGTCTGGGACGCACACATGCTGTAGGGAGAGTTGGTATGTATGTAAATTTCTAGTTGGCATGTTTGCACATCCATAGGCAAATTCTTAAAATAATTAATGTACCTGGATAAATGTTTACATTTGTTACTAATGTGAACAAACAGCAGGCACATTTCCACTACTTCTGTATTAAATTCCAATTTATACTACATTTAATTCAGTCCAAGATATCTCATATTTAACTTTTAGCTATTAATATTTTCATTTTCAATACTTTCATTACAATTATGCATAGCACAGAATACATTATAGATGTCTTTAATTATTCAGCCTACTAGTCAAAACTGTGTTAAAAGTCTTGGTATGTCAACCTAGTAGGAGAATGCCAAAGAAGGGGCGGAAGGCAAAAACCTACCCTGTACAGAAAATTGAAATAGGAAGTGTTTGTGACTTCATTCATGTAGGTGGTAAAGACTGATTTTAAGGAATATTAAACGTCTCTGTACATTTTACGATCAACTCCTGTATACTGTTATAGTATAGAACAGATCGTTATAAGGATCAGTGCATAATGCTCGTTTGGCTCTCGGTGACAGCGTCCCATCTTTTACTTCTCCCTTGTTTATCTCTTCCTACTACTTGCTTTGTCCTGTTTTTCTATTTCTGAGACTCTCTTTGCCCTGCTCTCGAAAACAGAAAATGAATTATGGATTTGATCAACTGGTCTCTGAATGCAATCGACACCATCTTCTTGACGAGAAGCATGGGAACCCAGCTGTCCTGCAGCTGGATACATGATGGACAGGTGTGAGAAGTGGTGCGTTGTGTTCCAGGCGACTCAGTCCCTGGAAGATATTGAAGATTATAATCAATTTGGAACTTTGATAACAGGGTTTCTTCTGATTGGATTAGGTGGGGCCCTAAGGTATCGACTATTGTTAACGCGGTTAATGCCCAAAACCTTAGGAAGTTGACCAGCTGGCTTGAAAGAGTGGTGGGCAGATCTGCAAGTATTCAGACTGTCAATGTCACCTTTATTTATATAGCGCTTTAGACAAAAGACATTGCATCAAAGCAGCTTAACAACAATAATTAGTAAACAGTGTGTCATAATGCTTAATGATAGTAATATATATATAATGATAGTAAGGCTATTTATTATTGAATTCAGGGATGTTATGTTCAGTTTGAATGGTGTCTGTGCATTATTTTCAATTCGTTGATGTCCTCTTTGTTAACTCTAAAAGTGTCTGTATATAGAAAATTAAATCAAAGTCAGCGATATCGCTGTAAATGAGGTGACCCCAACTAAGTAAGCCAGAGGAGACAGTGGCAAGGAACCAAAACTCCAACGGTGATAGAAATGGAGAAAAAAACCCTGGGAGAAACCAGGCTCAGTTGTGGGGCCAGTTCTCCTCTGACCAGAAGAATCCCTCAGTTCAATTCCAGGCTGCAGCAGAATGAAGAACACACATCTGTGTGCTGTGGTCGTATCCTGATGATCGTCAAAGACGAGGTCTTTGCTGGGGATTGGTAACCGTGATGTTCTTGTACTGGACTTCGCTTTGTTCGAGGGCTGTAGAGGGATTTTCTAGTTCCGGACCCAGCATCTGGTCCAGAGAAGAATCATCTGTCTCCTGTGGTCACATCCTGATGGTCATCTGAGGCACGGTCTTGCGAGGGATCTGCATCTAGTGTTCTAGTCGTCCTGGTCTCCGCTGTCCTTCCGGGCCCTAGGGGTCCTTTCTCCAAAATCTGGTCTGGATACGCACTGGATCCTGTTGACTGCAATGCCATCTGATCTGGATACGGGCTGGATCTAGTGGCTCCGAAGAGCTCGGAAGGAGAAACAGACCAATATAAGTGTAGATGCCATTCTACTAAAGTTATAGCAGATATATGGTGTAGTGTGAAGAGTGTTCTCGGTTCCCGGATTTCTTAAATAAATGCAGCCTAAGAATCCTTTAACGGATTTGAATATTAGAAGCATGTTAGTATTTATGTGTAAGCCAGGTTAAAGAGATGGGTTTTTAATCTAGATTTAAACTCTGAGGGTGTATCTGCCTCCCGGCAGTTGATTTTGAAATTCTAGGTATTATCAAATTTCCTGAGTTTTGAGAACGTAGCGAACGCATAAGATTATAATGTAACAGGAGCTCTTTCAAATATTGAGGTGCTAAACCATTCAAGGCTTTGTAAGTAATAAGCAAGATTTTAAAATCTATACAATGTTTGATAGGGAGCCAGTGCAATGTTGACAGGACCGGAGTAATGTGGTCGTACTTCCTGGTTCTTGTAAGAACTCTTGCTGCAGCATTTTGGACTAACTGCAATTTGTTTACTAAGCGTGCAGAACAACCACCTAATAAAGCATTGCAGTAATCCAACCTTGAGGTCATAAATGCATGGATTAACATTTCTGCATTTGATATTGAGAGCATGGGCCGTAATTTAGATATATTTTTGAGATGAAAAAATGCGCTTTTACAAATGCTTGATGCATGGCTTTCTAAGGAGAGATTTTTATCAAATAGCACACCCAAGTTCCTAGTCGAAGACGAAGAGCTTACAGGGCAGCCATCAAATTTTACAAATTTTTCTAGGTTGTTGCAGGCAGAGTTTTTAGATCCTATAATTAACACCTCTGTTTTTCCAGAGTTAAGCAGCAGAAAATTACCCGTCATCCAGTTTTTTATATGAACTATGCATTCCATACGTTTTTCAAATTTGTGTGTCTCACCGGGTAGTGAGGAAATATAGAGCTGAGTATCATCAGCATAACAGTGGAAGCTGACACCATGCTGCCTGATGATAGCTCCCAAAGGTAACATATATAGCGTGAAGAGTAGCGGGCCAAGAACTGAGCCTTGAGGTACTCCATACTGAACTTGTGAACGATATGATAGCTCTTCATTTAATGCTACGAGTTAATAGCGGTCAGTGAAGTATAACTTAAACCATGCTAATGCACTTCCATTTATGCCGACAACGTGTTCAAGTCTATGTAGAAGAATATTGTGGTCTATAGTATCAAAGGCAGCGCTAAGATCCAGTAACACTAATAAGGAAATACAGCCACGGTCGGACGAGAGGAGAAGGTCATTTGTAACTCTAAGGAGAGCAGTCTCAGTGCTATGATGTGGTGTAAAACCTGACTGGAATTTCTCACAGATATCATTTTTCTCTAGAAATGAGTATAATTGTGAGGATACTACCTTTTCTAGTATCTTGGACAGGAATGGGAGATTTGAGATTGGTCTATAATTTACTAGGTATTTGGGGTCAAGTTGTGGTTTTTTAATGAAATGCTTAATAATAGCCAGTTTGAAAGATTTGGGGACATATCCTTACCACAATGAGGAGTTAATAATAGTCAGAAGAGGATCTATGACTGTGGTTAGGGACTGTAACATTGTTGAGAAACTAGCGACTATGTAACGGATGTTGAACAAACCTGGCGACCAGTGTTGGGCATTAGATAGCTGCGGAAACTAGCAGATGCAAATTTTCTAAAAATTTAAACGAATCTTTGTGTTTCGGCTTCAACACTTTTCCAGACGGTTCTGAAGACAAACAACCACCCCAAGGACAAGATAATGAGCTGTCCATGTTCCTCTCCCCGTTCCTTTCCCCGGACACCTGTTGTGGACTGGCTTCTCAGACCTCACAGAGTCACTCTGACACGCACATGCACGCAGAGACACATATGTACAAAGATAGACAATCTTCTCCTTTACCTTCACATGCTTCTTACCACTGGTTTGGGCAGGGGGGTCTGTGACCAGCGCTTTACCCTGCAGGACCAGATGGCTGTTTCCTTCAATGGACCAACATTCCCTGTCCCCTTCCCATTGCAATGTTATGTCCAGTTTATGTGCTTGTTACTGGGGTTCTTTGAGTCTATTTTTCCTTGTGTGTCATATTGTTCCTTTTACATTTTCTACCTCACCAACCTGTCTTCCCATAAATGTATGTGTTTGTGGTCGGAGGTGTTCTATATCTAATAAAATTGAATCAAATCAAATCAAATCAATTGACTGATTAAAGTAGTATTTTAGATGCATATTATAGTGATATCTGAATGTAATATGTATGTGTATATCATGATATCAGTTTTGCGCCCTTGTACAGTGTGTGCTTAGAGATGGTCTGACCCCCTGTCACAGAGTGAGGTGTTTAGTCCAAGGTTCCTGAGTTTAGAGAATCAATAGTTAAAAGGCTGTGTTTAAAAGGCCTCACATAAGTTCCTGCGTTGTCAACATGAGAGGGAGTTGTGTGCAGAATGTGAAAAATCTATGGATCTGTTGGGCTGATATGCAAACTGTATATACTCTGTATTATCTGTAAGAGAAGAGCAGAGTAGTTCTTATTCAAGTTCTCAAAGATCTTCATAACCAGTGCCATGTCAGTGCCATAGATCGACAGTCATTCGGACCGGAAGGCCAATTGTTTTCTGGTACAGGAACAATGACCTATTTGTAATGCCCATGGGGCAACAGACTGGACAAAGGACTTGTTGAATATAGATGTAAACAAGCTCTCCAGCTCTCTCGCACAGCATCTTAATTCCTTAGAGGGTGTATCATCTAGACTGTGATGCTTTTCTGATGTTCACTCATTTCAGTGCCCTACTCACATCTTCCTCTGATACAGTGATTGCACGCATTCTTCAGGCAGATATCAGTGACCAAGTACTATTTATTCCATAAGTTTGTACTATTTACTCTACTTACACAATACATTTCTTCGTTACACAGCTGATGTGCCTCAAGAAAAGTTTGATGCCAGTAAGATGCATGTGATGCCTGCTGTTGCAGCACAAGAGCGCATGGTAGATGATGGCAGTGGCAAAATACAGGTAAAAAACAAAGAGCTATTCAGAAAAAAAAGCAACCATCGATTGAGGGAAAATGCTATGTACAGTAAGATATAATCTTCTGTTTGGCCGCTACATAGTATATTGTGATAACAATGTGTTCCTAAAAAGGTAACCTGCATTGGCACAGAAAAATTTGTCTCTTTGAGTTGAATGTTTTACGAAAACTGTTAGATAAGTTCGAGTGATATATTTATATTGTCATGTATTTGATTAGTATTTAGCCAGATTTTGCCCTTTGAGATACATGCAATGTAAGGTTTCAAGTCTGTTTTAAGAATGTAAAAAGAAATCGATGCAAATTACACTACTTGAAAAATATATGAGGTATTGCTTACAATAGCAAGTGGAAAATAACTGAATGCTATTTACGCTGATAATAAAAGGTTCCTTTTTCTTTGACTTTAGTAGAAATAGTAGTTTGATGCTTTACTTACAAAAAGTGGCAGATTAGGTTAATATTTGCACCTCAGTCTCTGTTAGTACAAGAAGCGATCTTAAATATGTTAATTGTTAAATGTTAACCTTTGGGCTGAATGAAAATTAGCTTTGAAAAAACATCATGCCTAACAGAGATGATTGTCAACTGTTACTGTCCTTAGGTTTGGCGAGTTGAGAATCTGGAGTTGGTTGAGGTCAATCCTGAAATGCATGGTTACTTCTATGGAGGTGACTGCTACCTTATTCTCTACAGTTATGAAGTGAATGGGAGGAACAGCTACATTCTGTACACGTGGATGGTAATGCAAAAGTTTTTTCTTTCCTATGTACTTTATACACTGCAAAAAATAACACATCCTTAATCTGAATAAATGAATACATTTATATTCATTAACATTTATTCTCAGAATAGAAGACAAAAAATCACACAAGACTTTAAATTATTAACTCATATTTGTGCAGGTACACAACAAATATTCATTGTCATTCACAAAGTACAACTAAGAGACATTTAGATTTTTTAGAACTAGGCCTAGGGAGTTTGCTTATCTACTCTGCACAAATGTGACAGTCCAATTTCCACGATTTACATTCTCCTCCATGGATTTATGGACGTATTTATCTTCACCTACATTTTAGAATAGTCAAAAGCTTAGATGAAATCGCAGAGCATTTGAAAGTCATGCAAATCTTCCGGTAATCATGGTGACCTGAAAACACAGGGCTGAAATCCCGAAGTGTCCAACGCTTCAAGGGTTTGCAAAAGACGTATTTACCATCTTGTTTTGCAAAAATATACTCCCAACAGGTGGCCACTAGTAGGTATTAATGGCACATACATTAAAAGTTACGCATAGTTTGGATCAAATTATCCATAAGTGTTACAGCTGCTCTGGCAACACTTTGTCATTATTTGACACAAATATTCTTTGACAAAATCTAAACTAGTTACTGTCATGATGCTGGTGAGCAGTACGCGCTATAGCCCGGATGAGGGGTTCTGCTGGTGTGCCTAGCTCTCTAGGGAACTTAACTCTCTGGCCAGTGCTGAAGCTGCAGGGGATGTCATGTGCCAGAGGTCCCTCTGAAACAGTTTCAGTTCGACTGCTGGTCGCCTGAACTGATCTAGGCATCTCAGCACTGAGTAGGTACGCTAGTTTGTGAGGCTTATGACAAAATACAGCTCAGAAACATAGAATCTAGAATACAGAAACAAGCATTGTAGATGTCCTAGCACCATGTCCCTGTACATAGTAGCTATCCTTCTACAGTGAGCCATGATAAGTTGTAAAGATAGTGGAGTATTGGCATCGTAAAGGGGTCAGGCTGTCTAGGAAAAGGAAGAAGAGGCTCTAGGAACCCGCTGATTTACCAATGACTCGTGTACTTCAGGAAATACATTTACTGGGGCTTATTTTTTCTTCTCGGATAAACAGTTTATCCTACTCAGTTGTGCTCATAATTTATTGATACCGTTTTTTAAGCGATAGTCCAAAACGCACATAAAAATACAAACCCTATTCCAAAAAGTTGGGATACTGAAGAAATTGTAAATAAAAAATAGAATTCAATCATTTTAAATTCTCAAACTTATATTTTAGTCACAATAGAATATTGATACCATATCAATTGTTACAAGTGAGACATTTTGAAATGTCATGCCAAATATTGGCTCATTTTGGATTTCATGAGAGCTACATCCAAAAATTTGGACAGGCAGAAATAAGACACCTTGTGTCTCTCAGAAGTTAAGATGGGAAGAGGAGCACCAATTCCCCCAATGCTGCGGCGAAAAATAAGGGAGAAATATCAGAAAGGAGTTTCTCAGAGAAAAATTACAAAGAGTTTGAGGTTATCATCATCTACAGTGTATAATATCATGCAAAGATTCAGAGAATCTCGATTCAGAAGTCTCTAGGCCAAGACTTATTAAAATGGACTGTGGCAAACTGGAAAACTGTTCTGTGGTCAGACAAATCATAATTTTAAGTTCTTTTTGGAAAACTGGGACGCCATGTCATTTAGACTAAAGAGGACAAGAACAATCCAAGTTGTTATCAGCGCTCAGTTCAAAATCCTGCATCTGTTATGATATGGATTTGCATGAGCGTGTGTGGCATGGACAGCTTACACATCTGGAAAGGCACCATCAATGCTTAAAGGTATATCCAAATTCTAGTTCAACACATGCTCCCATGTTTCTCTGTCAGGGAAGACCTTGCATTTTACAACATGAAAATGCCAGAACACATTACAACATCATGGCTGCATAGAAAAAGGATCTGGTTACTTAAATTGCAAGACTGCATTCCAGATCTTTCCCCCATTGAAAACATTTGGTGCATCATAAAGGTAAAGATGCGACAAAGAAGACATAAGACAGTTGAGCAACTTAAAGTCAGGATTGGGACAAAATTCCTATTCCTTAACTTTAGCAACTGGACTCCTCAATACCCAGACGTTTGCAGACTGTTATAAAAAGAATGATGGTGGGGATGATGGGATGAGATGGTGGTAAAAATGGCCTTCTCCCAACTTTTTTGAAATGTGTTGATGCGATAGACTTTAAAATCAACTTATTTTTCCCTTAAAATTATACATTTTCTCAGTTTAAACATTTGATATATAATCTATGTTATATTCTTAATAAAATATTGACATTTTAGTACTTCTACTTCTTTGCATTCTGTTTTTATTCACAATTGGTACAGTGTCCCCCAACTTTTTGGAATCGGGTTTGTAGGTGGTAGTTATATGTGCAAATTTTCTTCAATGTCTGCCTAAAAATTACAGCATTTTAAACGCACTCACACCCTAGAAGATCCCCCTTCTGAAAATCTGCATACTGTAAGGAAAGTCACATGGTCTTCAATGGTTGGAAGGAATATTTTAACAGATTTTTGTGAGGTGTGTTAAGCATCGTTTTTCTTTGGCCATTATCCACCAAATGTGTATACACCTAATGTTTGACCGCAAGATAATTTGTTAGCTTTCATATTTCAGGTTGTATAGTGTGTAATGTTTTATATTGGGCTCATTGTAATGCAGACTTAATGCAAACCTTTTTTTAAATTACATCTCACAGGGACGTCATGCTTCTCAAGATGAAATTACTGCATGTGCATATCAGTCAGTCACTCTGGACCAGCAATATGATGGTCAGCCTGTTCAAGTGCGAGTCTGCATGGGAAAGGAACCTCGCCACTTCATGGCCATTTTCAAGGGCAAAATGGTTATCTTTGAGGTAAAACATTGTAGGTGCGGGCTTTGTTTTAAATGTAAATAGACAATTTCTGCTGGCCTATATTTGATGACAATTACAATGAACTAAATGCTATTTAGATCTAAAGTTAGCTTAAAATAATGCGCTCTTCACCATAGATATTGCTTTGAATATTCACCATTTCACTGATATAACGATTGCCTTGTCAGCTTTGTAAAAAGAAAGAAAAATCTTTGTTTCATTAAATTATATTCATATGAATATAATTACATTTCGCTGCTTTCCAGAAGTCTATTTCACAGCTATCAAACATCCTGGAGGTCCAGAGTCCATACTTGTTTGACACACCTACCTTTAAAAGTTTGTAGTTCTACTTAAGATCAAAATATGTGTATTTGATTAGGATTAGGATTTAAGCTAATAGTAGGGTGTCGACACAAATTAAATCAGATATAGTGACCTCCCCCATTATTGGGGAAACTGGAGATAATTGTTAAGGCTTTTGTCCAAAACCATAGTAATCCATAATTTAATCCAAGTTGGTTCAGCAATCCAGTTGATGATATCACAGAGGTGCAGTGTAATTAAATCTTAAAATAAATGACTGTTGGAAATAATGTGAATATGCAAAATGACTATTGTCATTCTTCTGCTCTCTGTTGTGTAATTTTAAAATGTTTAACTTCACTCACAAGTTTCTTTCTATACAACTCCACCCAGGGTTTCCACCAGGGACCTAAGCTATGCACTATGCTCTTTTAGTAACTGTGCTTTTATGCATTTAATTTTGTCAAACAATTAAAAGTAATTTAAGCTGTTGTTGGGACCACGATACTTTGGCTAACTATGCTTTTGGGAAATACACACCTGATCGGGATTTTAGATGCATCCTTTAGACGTTGCATTTGCAAACCAGGAGTACTCAGAATGTTAAGAGCAATTAAACATAAAACAGAACCATTCAGTCTCACATGTTGTTGTCCTTGTGTAAAAGAGTCCATCAGTATACAGACATTTTAACGATAAACTACAATCTGCAAAATGACTTGTGTGTTTTTGCTTATATGTGTGTATATGTGTTTACAACAAAACGGTACCTTTAGGCTTTGTTAAATGTTTGTTTTCTTAATACATGAGTTTCATTATTTTCATTCTAGGGGGGAACTTCAAGAAAGGGGGTCTCTGACCCGGAACCCCCTGTTCGCCTCTTCCAGATCTGTGGCACTCACCAATCCAATTCAAAAGCAATAGAGGTTTCAGCTCTAGCTGCCTCTCTCAACTCTAATGATGTCTTCCTTTTGAAAAGCCAGTTTGGAGTCTTCCTGTGGTATGGCAAAGTAAGAATTTGATGCATAAAACAAAGCATGCATAAGTGTTGCACAGGCTGTAACAACTTACCAAGTCATGGCTACTGCCATTTACAAATGATCATATCAGTATCGTTATTTGGTCACCGTGTGCAAATCTAATCATGCGTCTTTCTAGGGCTCCAGTGGAGATGAAAGGGCTATGGCAAAAGAAGTGAGCGCCTTCGTCAGTCAAGGTGCAACTGAAGAAATTATGGCTGAAGGACAGGAGCCAAATGAGTTCTGGGAACTCTTAGGTGGAAAGACGCCTTATGCAAGTGACAGAAGGTATGCAGTCTAAGAATAACAGTTTCTTGATATTTGGAGTCTGAAAAGTACAAAGACAAAAGAATGTATGGATGTTCTCTCTTCTTTAAGATTACAACAGACTGCTCCAGATCATCAACCCCGTCTTTTTGAATGCTCCAATAAGACTGGTCGGTTTATTGCCACTGAAGTAACCCAGTTCACACAGGATGATCTAAGGGAAGATGATGTCATGCTTTTGGACACATGGGATCAGGTAGATCATTCAGGCATTACATTACGAAACTCTAACTAAACACTTCTGGGTTTAGTAATTTTGAGTACTTTGTATAGTATGTCGAGATTATTAATAGGATCATTAAAGTCATGAATTCAACATTGCACCTTAGTAGAATTGCAAAAAATTCTGGGAATTTAGTCCAAGAGGAAAACTCAGGGTAAGACGAAAGGAAAACTCTCCCCTTTTGGTCTGGTATTCTGTCATATAGTTGCTTCATAAACTGAGAAATAATAATGTTGAAAAGCCGCTCTGCTTCTGCAGGGGGAAACCAGTGTGTGAATTGTCTGTGTGAATTTAACCAGCACTAACTCAGCCAGGACTAGACCTCTACAGAACATATACGCTATAACAATTATGCCAACAACAATACTGGACAAGAGCAGGAACTGGGTTTTAAAGTTTTGAGACTTTTTATATTAAAAAGTATTTAAAGTGTCCTGCTGACACTTGTGCTGACACAAGTGGGGGTGGCAGAATACAAGAAGAGTGGAGAAATGTACTCCAAGAGAGAAATACAGGGAGAAACTAAGAGGAACTGTGACACATTCAAGTACTTATCAACAGAGATGTATCTCATAGCAGGACAGCTAAGTTGGTGTGATGCTCTGCTGTCAAACCCAGGGGTGAAAAAGTATTGATTCCTACTGATTTCACCTTGTACCATAGTCTTAAATTCCTGTAAGATCATACTTTGCTGATAGAAAAGGATAAAATCTTTGTTTCTATTTATTGTGATCTTTTTAGGTATTCCTTTGGATAGGAAATGAGGCAAATGATGTTGAACGTCGGGAATCTGTGACCACTTGCCAAGAATACCTGAGGACCCATCCTGGAGTGCGAGACCTTGACACACCTATAATGCTTGTGAAGCAAGGTTTCGAGCCCCCCACCTTTACTGGTTGGTTTACTGCCTGGGACCCCGCAAAATGGAGTGTAAGTTTGATTTTTTTTGATTTTCAAAACAACAATTGCAACATATTTACCAAGCAAGATGCTTTTTACTCTTTACGTGAGAACTCTATGTATATTAGCTTCACGTCAACTTACACACTGCTTTCTTCTCTTACCAGGATGGCAAAACCTACGAGCAATTGAAGGAAGAGTTGGGAGAGGTCACAATACCAACTAAAGTTGAATCTGTATGTTTATATGTTTATGTGTATCTCATATTCTTCCATAAATATAAGTGCAGTATTTTCATTTCAATACTTGAATGCATTACATATCTCACAACAGACATCCAGTGAGGCAGAGGATCAGGCTGTTTTAGAGTTTCCCTCAGAAATGCTGATAAACAAACAGCCTGAGGAACTACCAGAGAAGGTGGACCCTGCCAACAGAGAGGTGTGTGCAGCTTTAGCTGGGTGTCACAGATCTGGGGTTTTTTGAAGCATGCAGTGCAAATATTGTACAGTCTTGTTATTGTATACTTTGCTGTGTTAAAATTACATGATGCTGTTTTGTCACTATCCAATCATAAGTGAAAAGTGTTATGCAGTAGTGCTATGTTTAACATTTGCCAGGACTTTTTAAACCCCTATCTGGACATGATTAGTTAAACAGTGGTGAATGGGGTAAAGTAGTACAGTGAGAATCAGAGATTTTAAGTGATTTTAATCCTGTCCGAATGCAAAGTTATCGAATGGGACGACTGGGAGGTGATGGTGTTGAGTAAACTTAGTTACCCATCCCATTTCTAATAGTTTAACTATGATTTGTAATCTTATATGAACTGGCCTTTAATATTACAGACTTTGTGTGGCAAAAACTGAAAAACTACTCCTGTCCTAATAGGGCTCAAGAATGAAAGGAGACAGTCGTTCTCCAGGAGATAGTTGGCTGCACATGGTGTACTTATATGTCAAATTTTGTTAAATTTTGTAGAATGACCAAATAAGCAGAACAAAGGGAAAAAACAAAGAGTTTTCTAAATTTTCTTCTCAAATCCTAGAACTTAGATATTACAATACTGAATTACAAAAATATGTTTAAATTCTTATTTTCCATTCAATGACTTGAGCATGACTTTTGCTTACCCCTTTTGTGTTTTCCAGAAATTTCTCTCTGATGCTGATTTTCAGGCCATACTTGGAATGTCCAGAGATGAGTTTAACACTTTGCCTCAATGGAAAAAGACCAACATTAAGAAGGGGAAAGGGCTGTTTTAAAGAATATATGAATTGCATATTGTTGTATTTAAAGTAAAAAGAGCTTCTAGTAAACCATGTTAGACTTAAATGCTTAGATTGACAAATGTTTTAGATTTTAAATGTTTTTTTCTACAAATAGATTCAGCATAAACCTAATGGTTTCAGTAACCAATATATTTACTGGCTGTATATTCATTTACTGGCCATATGCTAATACTGGTGACACATACAGTAACTAAAATCAGTAATCCATAGACACATTTATTGTTTTCCTCTGTATGTGCTAGTTAATGTATTTCTTTGCCTGATAATGTTAAACTGTTGAGGATAAAGCACATTATAAGAAATTTCTGGATATTTCTGAGCCACTCTTAAGCCTTATAAAAGCACAAAGAAATAAATGAAATCAGATGAAATGAAAAGGATTTAGAGGTGTGTTTTTGAAGCTTTGATTGTGCTTATAGTGGGCAGTATAACATGTTTTAGTGTTTCGCATGTAAAAGTAACAATATTACTCTTGGTGTAATAAGTTACAGAGACTGTTAAACGCACTACTTAAATAATAAAATACACTTAAGAGTTGTGGTCCATAAACAATAAAGGGAACTGCTCCATCTTTCAAGATTAATCTTTGTGTATATCCTGCATTCAACTGATTTAGATTGAGGAAGCTGTCCTCCGTAAAATGTGCTGCACATAGTTTTACTTGTGGATTATAATTTGTGGGCCCCGGGAAACGAGTTAAACAAACATAGATTGCAACTAATGATCTCTAAGTACAGATTCCCTGGTAAAATAAAGTTTCAATGACATGGCGAACAAACAAACACACTCTACAAACGCAACTCTTCCCCTTCTCCATGGGAGCACAACAAGACCTTTGTGTGTTCCTCTAGGCAGTAAGTTTCTTTAACTCCATAAATGTTTCAAGGTGGTTTTTGGTTGAATGTAAAATCATCTTATATCTGCACCTGTTCCAGTTATACAAATGGATATTGAAAACTATCCAGAAGTAAAGTGAAGTGACGGTTTGAAATTGGAAATTGTGCCATGCTGCGTGGCCCGGGGAGCAGTGGAGTGCGTTGCTCAAGGGAGTAACCTCAGTCGTGGTATTCCCGCTGGTACCAAGTATCAAACCAGCGACCTTGGGATCAGTAGTCCAACACTCTAACCACCAGGCCACGACCACCCCAATGTAGTTTCATTTACTTTGCCGACATGTTCATTAATATTACGCAGAATAAATTGAAATTGTGTAGGAAGAGAAGTAATTAAAGCTTGACGTTGAGTTTGATGCTTTTTTGACATCTATATTATTTACAAAATAAATAATGTCAGAGAGACAATATCATATTTTTACATATCCATTGGCCACTCTTCATTACGCTGCACCAGAACTTTGGGACCATAGAGCCACATCTCATTCTGCAGAGATGAATTATCCTTTGCTCTTCTAGAAGCTTAATCATATTTCCATTGAGATATGTCAGAGGCCTTCAACATTTCTAACACTCAATAAAACACAAAGCACTTGAATCTTGAAGTTCCATTCTGTATGTTTTAAGACCTGAAGTTCTTCCTAACCTAAAAATTTTATATTGAGTTCTATCATCTATACGTTGTTAATATGGCTAACAAGTGATGCAGCGGTTATGGATTTTAATGGTGTTACTCTTGCCTTGCTTACTAGATGGGTAGAATGTGTGTAGTTGTGGAGCAGAAGATAAAGTACTGTATTTTAGCAGATGTTACTTTATCAAATGCTTTAGGCTTTAGACACCTTAAGTTCTTAAAACTTTCCAAGTAATGCAAGTCATCTAACCAATTTCTCCAATGTTGAATATACACCAGATGAAAAACATTATCCTATTCGATTCCTTCTCTGCAGAGATTTTGCAGGATCCGACTCAGCCCTCCCTGGGTTCTTTTCAGTGGTAAGATATCATGATCAAAGTCTAGGGCCAGTAATCATGAAACATCTTAATGCAAAAACTAGCTCGTAGTGTCAAAATTTAAAAGAAAAAAAAGCAATTCAGAAAGAATCTTAACCCTTGATAAAAAGGTCTTGTAAACTTGTAAGGAGCACGGACCAGGACTTTTAAGAGCTTAAGTGTTTCTTTAGCAGCAGAGAAATGGCAGACAGACAAAGAGGGAGAAGAAATATGCTGCAGACAATGAATGACAGTGAGTTAATAAGTCGCTATAGGTTAGATCGTGCAGGGATCATGTTTTTGACTGATCTTATAAGATGCACGCTAACATCTCGACAACATCGACATCTTGCTAGAAATGAAAGTAATCAACACATTATAAATTTTGGCATCTGGGAAAATGCAACAATGCAGTAATGATGATTTGGGTCTGTCAAAACCTTCTGTAAGTAGAGCGATCACACATACAATTACAGCCCTTCCAGAACCTCTTATTTTGACACAGTTCATTTGATTTCCACTGGACATTCTCACCTTGCAGGCTCAAAAAAACGCATTTATGACGCATATCTATGAATGGAATGTAAAGTTTATACTTTGTGCTATATGCTCACACCCATGCTGTGACACCGGCCCGAATTTTCCTTTAAGATTGGCCTTGTGTTCATCCAATAACTGGGCTTACAATAAACACTGATCCTCTGTCCAGTTGGGCTTTCCCGCCCTCTTGGTTTTGACTCCATGTTTGATACATTAAAACAAACATTCAAACCACCACTTTAATAGACAGCAATCAGTGTAATTGGAAAGAGTGGAACAATTGTTTTAATTTTTAGCTAATCAAATACTTAATAGGTAATTAAAAGCATGGTGAATAAAAGAATTTCTTTTCGTTTGCTCTTGCCCCCTCGTGGGAGGTATTGTTTGTAACTTTATTTTTTTATTAAACCTCCTTCACCAAGTCTGCCTGCATCTGGGTTCTCTCTTCTGCACTCAAACTTGTGACATATGCTCATAGCGTCACAAGATTTTGATCTGATGCAAATTTTTTCAATGCAAGATTCGAGCTACAAGGTGAGGACGTAGAGTCAAATAAATGTAACCTCATTCTGAATCCTTGTAAATCTTTGTTTGTTTGACCACCACATAAATCTTGGAAGATCACAATCATCTGGTTGTACTCTAACCTGATAAAGCATACATTCAATATTTGGCCACTACTTCTATTCTGCATCGTACAAGTGTGATAAGTGTAATGTTTTACACTAAATTATTGAAATTACTGATGGTTTGATTGAACAGGCTATTATTTTGAAATTTAATTTGTAAGATCACTCATGTGGTTACAAGTATAATACTTTATTATTTTTATTTTTTATAGATGTATATTTATGTTTGTTTTTCTTTATTTTCTTTTTACTTTTTTATAAATTTATTGACCCATTAAACATTTTCAGAAAGTGCTTTCACATCAGATATGTTTAGCTGACACGCTCTCTGGCTCTGACTGTCACTGCGATAAGAGGTATGTCTCATTTACTCCTCAGGACATGTTCACATATTGTTAATTGCCTGTGATTTTTTTGTTCACCCTGTAAAACCTGATTGTTTATAACTTCTATTTACTCTGAAGTTAGTAATCCCCAGTAGGAATGGTGTGAAATTTGTGTATTCAAAGTATGATATCGGGTAATGGCTGCCATTACATCCACTGTATGCTGCTGAGTTTATTTGATTAAGTGGTTTTTTTTTGTAAAAAAATTTCTGATTAAGTGAATTTATATCTGTCTGCTTTTAATGATCCCTGAGAGATTAAAATGCATTTCTTTGTAAATGTGTACTTATTAAGAAAGTATATAATAATTGACAGGCAATGCAAGACCAGAGAGCATCTACATTTTTCTGTCTGATGTTGTCTGTCGGGTATTCCATGCAGGTATGTAAATGGATCATTATGTATTGATTAATCTTTTTGTATTTTCCTCTTAAATTCCATTATTGTTGTGTATTTTAAAAATTGTCAACATTTGTTATGCACTCTCTTTTGCTAAGTGTCACTATGATAGGAGGCATGGCTAGACCAGAGAGCATCTACATTTTCTGTCTGAAGGTATCTGTTATTAAATCAATGCAGAGCTAAAAAGTAAAACACATGGTGGTCATTTCATCTTATGGAGTCTCTTTATTGAACATTACACACATTGCAGAACCGGATCCACTACATAAGTACACTCACTAGTTAACTGGTTGAATCAGGACCATGCAAAAGATTATTATTCAAATGTACCTTGTTATGAATCTCCACAGTTGAACACGCTCCTGATCTTCTGCTTCTGAGGATGGTGGTGTATACCAAAGACTTCCATTACATTTTTCCAGCTCATTCTTGGGTACTTTTTGTGCATACCATTATTGATTACATCCTCGAAGAGGTGGTATAATTTGCATGAAAGTAAGGATACTTATCAAACTTTTTTTAAAGATGTTGCTCTAAAATCTTTCAATTCATTGGCCTGATTACTTCACTGTTTCTAAATGGCAATTCAATGTGATAATGAACATTGATCTTTTTTTTCTGAAAAGGACACAAAATCCATAAATTGTTGATCTTTCCTGGATAATCCAGTCTGTTCATCATCTCAGAGCAGTCGCAGTAATTTCATACTTAAATTGTTGTTGCCACAGATCTCCCTATTTAAAAAACAAAATCCTATTCATCATAACAGGAGAATGGTCAGCGACATCATCTTCACCTATGGTCGTTCCTTTTACTGCTGGTCCTTTTCAGAATCAGAATGAAGTTTATTGCCAGGTGTGCTTACACGCAAGCTGATTTTTTTGGTGACAGAAGCTTCCAGTACATAATGTAAAGTGACAAGATAAGTAACATATAACATAGAAAACAAAATGTCAAAAATAAAAACAAATACTTAAGATAACACACAATGGTGGAAATGCAATGTGACAGTAGAACTCGGGATGGAATATTAAAATGTACAATGTTTTATAAATATACAAGTCCCAAGGTTCTATACGTATCTGAAATGTACATATATCTGATTGTATGGTAGCGTATATGATATGTGTATACGGATGCTGTAAGATATCTACAGATGTTTTAAATATTCAAGTTATAAGGTGCTATATGCAAAACGTCTAATGGAAAGTATTCACATTAGGACAGTACATCTTCTCAGTAACACAGATACATCTTTACATCACCTTCTGTTGATCTTAAGCCTATCCCACCACAGCACGTTTGCTCTGTATCTCACTCCCAAAGTCCGGTAGATGGAACGACCTGTCCATTATGACTTCATTCAGCCAGGTTTCAGTGAAACACAGGTCAGCAGAGTTTGTAAAGTCTTTGTTTTTGCGTGAGAGCAGACATTTATCAATTTTGTTGGGTAGAGATAGGAGATTTGCCAGACGAATGCCTTGCCAATGATAGAGAAGCACGGAATAGCTTTTACCTGATTGTCAGCGCAAGGAAATTAATAACAATGCATACATTACTAGAGCAAGGGCTTTTGTCGATAGCAGAGAGATTCGCTCCGAAGAATGAAACACAACATAGGCTCGGCTGAATTATTGTCTACAGTTGGCGGAATTGTATATGAAATGTTGAGCTTTGTGTGGGCAAGAGAAAGGAGGAAAAAAAGGGATGTATGCATTTAAGTTCTGAATTGTTAAACTGAATGCTCTTTATTTTTTTTCTAAATGTTTGCAACTGTTTAAATTCCTAGAAATAATTTTAAGAATTCCATTATGTAAAAGTAAAATTTATACTCTTTATTACTCTAGAAAAAGTATGTGCCTTTCTTTGTGTAGTGAAAGTGACTTAGATTAAATTCAACTTTATTGTCACTGCACATGTAAGGTACAAGGCAACGAAAAGCAGTTAGCATCTAACCAGAAGTGCAATAAGCAGTAAGAACAGAATATATATGTAATATATCCAATTATGATACAGAATATATAAGTATCGATAAGCATTATGGACAAATTTAAAGGGTTAAAATGCGAATCAGATATACAGACAGGTGTGCTATGAACATCCTGTACAAATGGGTTATGTTAAAGTGTATGCACACTATAGACAGATCTATGAACATATTAACATAATTTACAGTATTACAGTGGATGGTAAAGTGCATTGGAATAATACAGTGTGCAAATGGAAAATCCCTGGTGTAAAAAAGAACACCCACAGTGTCAAATTTAAAACCGGCAAAGTGTCTATATGTGTCCACATTATCTATGGAGTGTAAATGTTACACTTTTGATAGTGTTAACTTTTTGACACTATTTTTGAGTTAATTCAACACTCATTATTGTTAATTGTTAAACCTTTTCAACACTATTCATTGTTGTTTCTGCACTACACCAGTGTTAGTATTCAATTACAGTGTTACATTTTAACACTCTTCTTTTAAGATCAACACCAGTGCAATGTGAAAATAACAATTATGAGTGTTCAAAATACTTAAATAATAGCACTTTTGGTGATTTTAAAAGAAGATATATTATTGAGGTAATAATTATATTATTGAGGTACACCACATTTAGCATTCAAACACCGCATTTCACTGTACTTAAAAAAAATTACAATTTGCAATTAATTACAATCTGAAAAAAAACACAACAGGGAACAATGTATGTTCTCTCATCACTGTCATAAGAAAACTGTCTGTCATAAGGTCTATAGTATAACAAATCATCCACACAAATGAGAGTGAAAATATTTCCCACCTCCTCAACACAGAATGCATGCACCTGCTCATCAAAACACACTGTAATTACATTACTGGCCAAAAGAAAAGCTTGCCCATCTTTTACAATAATCCTGATAATCTTATTAAAAACAGGCATTTCATCTTTAACAGCAGAGCAAACATACATTCCAACTTGGTATTCAGTTCCATAGTTTTTTACCCAGGTTGTAGTGGGGAGAGTGGGTACATTCCAAGTTTCAGTTAAAAGCTCATTAACCTCCAGAGTGCAAGTAGAGATTCCATTAACAGGACAAAACTGAAATCTTTTAAAATAAAAACTTAATGAATTAAAGGCCAACTGATGTTTATGTTTCTCGGTCAATGTTTTGGTAATGTTTTTAAAGTTCTTCACAGACTTCTTAAAAAAGTTATGCTTCCCTTCATATCTAATGCACCACATGTGTATAAGTGGACCCACTTTCCTAATGCATCTAGGATAATGGATCATTAGATGGTGCTTTGGAATCAATCTTCTTTCAGGATATATGGACTTAAAAAGTTTATGATGATCAGAAATTAAATGCTTCAAAAAGTAAGTCATACCCTGTGTTACAACTGGTGAGAATACAATGTACACTATCTGAATCAAAAGTAGTATCAGATTCCAGCAACCATTGTCCGCGTCAAATAGATCTCCAAAGATTAAGGGGATGACTTAATAGCATTGAGGCCAAGGTCCTTGCTGCCCTCATCAATTTGAACTCCACTTGGTTTATTCTTTCTTTCACTGAATCCAGAGTTGAAGGTCTGAATCCTTTCTGAAAGTGTGTCTAATGAAATGCAGTTTTTAACTAATTTGAATGTTGTCCTCATTTTATCCTTAATAACTGGTGTATCCATTGAATGTTTCATCATGGATATAGCTTCTGTGCATTCCTCACCTGACAGCTGCTCAGTTGCTGAAGATGTCTTGCACAAAGTGTTTGGACCATCTTGGTAAACCACCTTGGATGCCCCCTTCAAGGTATTTACAGAGTTGTGCTAAACAGTTTTCAATCAGTAGGCAGTGTAACCCTGGCCACTGCGTGGATCATAGTAATGTTCCTGTCAAATAAATGTTTAGCATCAATAAGTCATCATCAATGTATCAGGCCCAGACAGTATCGCGTGCACACAATTTTGGAGAATATATTGTTTACATAAGTTATATGCATGACCCACTATACACAATGGACTACCCAATCTATAAAATATTTATACTTAATGATACTCACAGATACCATTAACAGTATTTTAAGCATTACACATTTGAAAATTTTACATTCAATTCTACAGAATTCTGCATAATTTTCTAGAAGAAAATGTGCAGACAATGCCAGAAAAGTTGGCAGATTCCATCTTAGATATATCATCTCAGAACTCTCCTAGCGACTAGCTGACCCATCCTGAAGCTGATCAAGCCACATCTTTATAACGTGTGACATCATGGCGCCCGCCTGCCAAATTACTGTGCGTCACGGCTTCATCCGCCTATTAGGCCTCAATTCTTTCAATAGTTTTTAGCACCTTTAAATTCCTCCTGTCCTTGATATTTAATCTTTTTATACACCTCAGCGTTTTTACAGTAACAAACATGAAATTGTGTGTTTTACTCATGACCAACTGTGTGGTTTTAATGTGTAAAAGGCGCAAAGTAAGTTAGAGGAGGAAGACTAAATGTCGTGGCGACGATTTAGAAATGTAATAAACTTACGATTTATTAATACGTATATTCGTTTCAGTTAAATCACGTACAGATAACGTTAGTCTACTATTTTAAATCACGTCCATGATCTGAATTACTGAGGTAACATTATCAAATTAGTAAGTTACAACGTGGCCCCGATTTCTCTTAACAAGGGAACGATTTGATCAAAGTTGTCCATGAGATCTACTCGTATGCATGGCCCGTGGATACAAAAATAAGCATTTAATTAAGCTCTATGGTGTGAGAATCTGATTTAACTGCCTTTTCTTCACCTTCGGCTTCAAGTGCAGGAAAATGGAGGACACAGACTGGTGGTGTAGTGTTAAGAGGAGGCGTGGCCTTTTACACCTCTTTGGGTGAAATTTGTGAATTTTCAAGTACTTGCAGTACAAAAAAGGAAAGAAAGAAGAAAGGGGGACCATAGCATGCTTAAGACGCCCCTGGAGAGAGTGGGTGTCAGGGCTTGAGCTGCTAGCGAGGATAACCCTGTAGAAAAAAGATGATACCCAAAAAGATCAACAAACACGTCACGGACATCAAAGACAAACAGGCCTGTGATGACTACACATCCTACCAGATGATACAAAGTTGTACGGACGGTTTTAGATTTAAAACTACACAACTGCACAAAAACAGGCAAGAGTGAATAAAAAGCAAGATGGACAAAAATGCAGAGAGCTAAAAATGTAAGAGAGCTACGGGTGATGATGGGTCTCACGCACCACATAAGTGCTAAGGTTCAACAAAATCATGCAATGTTCACTGTGGATGTGGGACACTTCATCTGGGCTTAACAATCAAATTTGACAGAGGCGTCACCACCAAATATCGTTTAATGCAGCGCTTTCCATACAATGCATTTACTTGACAGCCGCCCAGGTATATTAATGGCAGTCCAAATATTTTTACTGTCACATTTTTCATTTTTTATGCATATTTTGGAATATCTTCCATCAATTTAGTGGATGCACAGATGTTTTGCTTTGTGTGCACATCCTCTCAAATTCATTTACATACTTTCATACTTGTAGTTTAATGAAGATGACACATATTATGAGTATTCCTCTGTGAACTTCAGCTTTCACTGTATTATAGACGGTTTTCACGGTGCGTCATCAGACCGGAAGTCGCCATGTTGGAGGCACTCCGCATCACAACACAGCACAGACACTGAAGTTTATCCCGAACGTCGTCAAGGAGAATGTTTAATTATTGCTGTGTGTCAGGTTGTACTGATAGAACACATCGAGTAAAACATTAGAATATTATATTGCAGATTGATTTCTTGATGTGCTAAGATTAGTGATGGCTATTATAGCATAGATAAGATTGGACTGTTGTTCTCTGGTGAACTTTTGTCCATCTGTGGTGGATCTTAGCTAAAGTTTATATTTATATTCACTTTGCCAATAAAAGTATAAATTAATCCATGTCTGGACTTGTCTATATAGCCTTAAATGATCTATAAATGATTGTTAGTTTACAGTTATAAAGTCATTGTTATTGTATTGTTGTGAATTACAACACACAGCATATCACTATCATCAGAAAACTGATTTATTAAAGGAAAAACACACTTTTATCACAACACTTATAAACTACACACTACTATAAATTACACATTATAATATATTGCAATACACTGTAAACAGAATATTGTATGTAACTTCAGTATAACTCACCAACTTGAAATTCTAAACGAATTAAATATACTTTAACCTACATTAACACAAAGTGCAAAACTTCACAGCAGACAACTAAAAATAAGTTTTTTTTTGTTTTATTACTTTGGAGGTGTCTTTCCTTGTTTGGCAGAGATTAGGGTAGCTTTTGTCACTGTGGACAACACAATTTTCCCTTTGGTGTAATCTTAACATTAATGCACGAGTAGTGAAAACACTTAATATGATATTTAGCATTATCACACCGAATCATCTTTCCAAACTCAGCCTGGCCTCAGAAACACTCCAGTGTGTTTTCTTGGTCACTGACTAACTTGTAGGGATCTGCACCGCCAATATATTGTCATTTCTCGAAATATCTCTCCTTTACTTGTGGTCCAAGTCCTTCCCTAAATGCCTTTGCCTCTTGGACGCGTTTTGATGAGGTGTCTGGTTGTTCAGACATGTCTACATTCACTTAAAGTATCCAAAGCTCACAATACTCCATCATACTCCGATCAGTGGTTTACACCGAGTGCCTCCATAATGGCCGCGCATCCGGGTTACCGCCCAGAACGTGACGTCAGTGAAAACCCTCTATGCATCGAGCATAAAGCTTATGAGTCTGTGCAGATTGCAATTTAAACACAACTGATGTGTTTGTGACTATCATGTGTGAGTGTGAGTACTACTGTCATTTCCAATACATTTTATTTACATTGTCCAACAAGTTACCTAAAAGACACGCGTTCCGTATGGTTTTGTCCCTCAACACGTTCCATACCGTTGGGACGGGCCGAGCTCCTCCTGTGTGTGACGTCATTACGTTGGCACGCCACTGTTACCAAAGCTTGTACGTGACAGGGAGGTTTTGAGTTTTACTTCGGGCCTGAGGCAAGAAAATAAACCGAAGAGACAATTTTCACAGTTTAAGGTAAATCTCTCTTTCTTTACTCCAGATGCGCTATGATAAATAACACGTGTAGTAGACAAATGTGACGAAAAAATCAGACAGAAACGACTAGATCGAAACGCGTAAACAAACACGACATGCTAGCATAACCTGTTAGCTATCATAGAGTCACACAGAAACGTTTTAGGTTAACTGGTGTAATAATAACCGCTGTTCTGTCACACAAACACACATATAATCACACACACACACACACACACACACACACAAACAAGCACAGTCACACACAAACACACACACACACACATACACACAAACAAGCATAGACACACACAAACAAACACACATATAAACACACACACATACACACAAACAAGCATAGACACACACACAAACACACGTCGTCCGTTTGAAGACGCCATTAAAATGAACTACAATATGGTTGTAACATTCTATCTCTGTACTTATTTAAGTGATCACTTAAACACACTTTTATGTGAAAGATGGGCTCAAGTGCACTTAAAGTACAACACATAAGTACAGAAACAGTATACTTAAAAGCATATATTAGTGGCTATTAATGGGGTCTCAAAATTGCACAGTTAAATACACTTGAATTAACTCAGGATAATCTGACAGATCTCGTTTTTTACTGTTTTTTAAATATTTGATTGTATTTCCAGTGTGCAATATAACATGTGTTGTATTATAAAAACACATTTCACACAATCTGCTTCACTGTCATGAAAACAGATGGGGACTTCCTTGTTCTGATGAAGTTAACAGGAGATTTTATCAACAAATAAGTTAAACTTGTCCTGTACAATATTTCTCGGATAAGTTCTTCTGACAAAGAGGAAACTTCTTCGTCATTTAAGAATAATCTTTGTGTGAATCCGGAATACAAATTAATTGAGGTTGAGAAAGCTGTCTTGGGCAAAATGTGATGCACATATTTTTACATGTGAAATATAATATAAGGGAACAAAGTTAAACTTTAACTGTAATCATTGATCCCGAAGTACAGCGTCCATTGGAAAGCCAAACAAAGATGATTGGATCCTGGATGAAAATGTCAGCGTTTCGACAACATGGTGACAAAAACACAACTCTTCCTCTTCTCCATGAGAGGGCAACAAGACCACGCCCCCTTTTTGTGTGTTCCTATGGGTGGAGGTTAACCATGAGAGAGAGCGAGCGAGCGAGCGATGTACTTTGACATCATGTTGTGATTACATCTCTCTGACATCATGTTGTGAAATACATCTCACTCACTCACTACTAGAGAACCCAAAAATGCCAAAGACATTTGCTGTGTTGGATCACTTTAAATTTACTCAAGACAAAGCAAAGGCACAGTGTCAAAAATTTTTGAAAGTTTAAATATCAGTTTAAAAATAGAAATCTAGAAAATTCTAGAACCCTCCATGATTTCTAAGTAGGAGAACTTGCAAAATCACATGGTGATCACATACATATTGACCTCATTGTATATCCTTTGTAACTTTGTTAAGCTGCGCCAATACTTGGAGGGTCTGTGTACTGTAATTCATTGAAAAACTGAGCAAATATATTGCACAGTATATCCTTACACCCCTAATGTAAAAGTATACTCTTTAAATACTTTTGTATTCATTTCTTATCGTGCAAATGTTTTATTGAAGTCATATTATCTTACACTTTTTCAATCTTTGAGAAGTATTTTAAACTTAAGTGTTTATATTGCAATTTGAAACCCTATGTAATTGTTATCTCTAGGATACAATGGTGACAGAATTTTACATACAGACGTTCATCCGCACATTATCTAGACGTTCATCTCCACGTACGTTATTCAGACATTCATTTATACTTGGAGTGAAGGAAAAAGTACTTGTTCCCTTACTGAATTTCTTTGTTTGCCCACTATCTATACTTCTAATTGTAGGTTTATTTCAACAGTGAGAGACAGAATTACAACAACAACATCCAGAAAAATGCATGTCATAATGTTATTTCCATCATTAGAATGTAAATCAGTTTATAACTTTTTGACATGCATTTTTTTGTATTTATTGTTATTAATAGGTCTCTCACTGTTAAAATAAACCTATAAAAAGACACCTTTACACAGATGCAATCAATCAGATTCCAATCTCTTAACCATGACTAAGACCTAATGGCTCTCCAAGGAAGGCAGGGACAAGATTTTAGACCTATGAAAGGCTGGAATTGACTTTGAGACTATAACCAAGCAGCTTGCTGAGAAGGTGACAGTTGATACAATTATTCACAAATGGAATAAATACAAATTAACGGTCAATCTCCCTTGGTCTGCGGCTCCATAGAAGATCTTGTGGTCATGAGAACAATAACGAATCAACCCATAACTACACAGGAGAACCTTGTCAATCATCTTAAGGCAGCTGGGACCCCACACACAAATTAAGAAAAACAATCAGTAATTAGCTATGTCGTCAAGGACCTAAATCCTGGAGTGACCGTAAGGTACCTCTTCTCAAAAAAATCGCATGCATAGGCCTGTCTGAAGATTGCCACCGAACAACTGAGTGATTCAGAGGAGGAATGAGTGAAAGTGTTGTGGTTAGATGAGACTGAAAAACTCAACATTTTCAGTTAGGAAGAGGAAGAATGCTGCAAGTGTTTGACACTTTCCATCTGTCAAACATGGATGTGGAAATATTCTGATTGGGGATGTTTTTCTGCAGACAACTGCACTGCATTCAGTTTCCAGACATTGATCCTATGGAAAATTTGAGGATATGCCAAGAGAAGTGGGTCAAAATCCTGGAAACCTGGTGGCCAAATATGAGAAAGGTCAAAATCAGCAGGGGATAAAATATTACTTTCCTTCAATTTATGCTGTCCCCTGGCAAAGTTATTAAATCCTTTCATTGTATTGGTCTTTATTTATATTCTATTATCATAAGAGACTCAACTTGGGTTCTTTGTAAGGGGGCAGTGGCACCGATATCGATTCCCAGGGCCGACAGGAAATGACTGACTTGCCCTTGAGCAAGGCACCATACAACTGTATACAAACCAGGCGCTGCAGTGATAGCTGCCCACTGCGCCGGGTGCGTGTGTTTTCAAAACTTGTCGTGCATTTGTTCACTACTCACTGGATGGGTTAAATGCAGAGGTTACATTTCGGTATGGCTCACCATATCTGACAAAAGGAAATCTGTCTGTGGAATGATTGAAAACGTTATACAAGTTTCACTTGAAGAACATCCTATAATATGACCACCATCTGTATATATTAAATCTCTCTCTCTCTCTCTCTCTCTCTCTCTCTCTCTCTCTCTCTCTCTCTCTCTCTCTCTCTCTCTCTCTCTCTCTCTCTCTCTCTCTCTCTCTCTCTCTCTCTCTCTCTCTCTCTCTCTCTCTCTCTCTCTCTCTCTCTCTCTCTCTCTAGGTGTTTTCCTGTGAGCTGAATAAAAATGAACGCATTTGATCGCAACATAAACTATGACGCGCTCTTTAAGTTCTCTCAGATGTAAGTGTGTCACCTCAGCATTTTCTTAAAATGCCACAATCTCCAGTCTCTTATGGCTTTTTGTCACACATTGATAAGGTTTAGCGTAAACCAAGGTTAAGCTTGGTTCAATTAGGATAAATAAATAAAAATAAATTATAAAATACTGCTATGTTTATTATAAATAGATCATCAGTGTGGGTCATTTTCTTTTCAAATTCATGTGCTTTTTAAAATCTTCAATCAAAATCTGAAATGCACTTATGCTCTCTAGTGGCTATCCTTCAGAAAACATTTATGTAGTAATTTTCACAATAAATGTCTTCTAATAAACTGAAAGCATTGCTAATTTATGTTTGTATATTTGTTTGTGTGGATAGTTCTCGCTCGACCCAGCAGCACTTGAAGAATGTTTACTCCAGTCTGGCTGTTTGTATGCTGGTGGCTTCTGCTGGCTCATATGTCTATTTCATCACAAGACTATTTCAGGTGAGAATGTGACACCTGTGATTCCCATATTTTACTCTCAGTAAACTAGACAAAAGCAGGGGAGGCAGTGCTGGTACTTTCATTTAAAGATGTTTGGGTACTATCCCTGATACATACAGCTATGTAAATAAGGGTATGCATCCATGTTAATGGTTATGTTACCCAAAAGATACACCAATAATTTCCTAAGAAGCATTGCTGATGCCCTCAAAGGCAGGGCTGGAAAGCAGATAGATCATTTCTGTCCCAGGGAACAAGGTTGAAATAAGCTTGAGAAACTACTGGTCATCTCAGTAAAAGCGCAAATGTAATGAAGCTGAATCCTTTCTGGAAACTGTTCAAATGTCACCAAAAACCAAACTACATATTGCAAAATGTGCAGTCTTTCTTTAATGAATAAAGCATGAATTAACTGGAAAAAAAAATACATTATGGTATTATCAAAAGCTTTAGATGAGACATGGAAATGGTTCACTTACAGCTTTTTAAGTGGGCAAACAAAACCATTGTCTTGACGTAAAACATTTGAACATTCTGCGGTGTGGAAATGGTTTACTCACAGATTTTTAAGCTTAAAAACAAACCATTGTCTTGACGTAAAACATTTACGGTGTGGTAAACGTGGTATATGTGGAATAAAAGATGATGGGTTGTAGAAATCTTAGAAAACAATGCAAGCCTCAAGGTTTTAATGTGCCCCGGACACCAAGAAAGAGGATCAGTCATTAAATTTTAGTTGTATTGTAGTTATTACCATCACTAATAACTTATACAATTTATTATACAATAATATTTTGCATTGATTATGTATTATAAAATGGTTTCGTTCCATTCCTTAAATCTGATTGTGTCATATTCCTGATACGGCACTGCCAAGACTGCTTCACTCAACGGTTCGGTTTATCATTTTGCCCCACCATAGCAACATAAATGAACAGCTGTTACAATTAGGCAATATTTTTTACAGCGTATGGCAGTTAATGAAACTTAAAACTTAATATATACAAATAAATATATTTTTTTACTTTTAATATTTTATTTGTTTGGTAACTATTTTATAAAAGCAGGGTTTCATTATCCCAAAACTACAAAAGCAATATTGCATTTTTACAACAGTTCCGCAGCACAAGTAGAAATTAACCAGAAACTACATGGCAGTGACTGTAAAACCCTCAGTTTTGGAAATTACCTGGGGAACTACTTTCTTCAGCTTCAAATTCCATCCAAATAAACAATTAAACAAGCCTGTGTAAATAATTCTAAGGGATTAAGTCTTTTAATTTTGATTTGTGTTGCTTCAGTGAAGTTACTATTAATGTATCCATCCTGTGGAAATTCTGTGCCGCACAAAACATTTATTTGAATTGTAAAAAAACGTGTTAGCTTCACCGGCAGTCCACAGTAATGAAAAGTGGTATGACATAAGAAGAAAAACATGCATCTCAATGGACACATCTGTAAATAAAATAAATTTTTAGAAGTTCACGTGTCACCAATGCAGATATTTGAAAAGGTTTGCAATAATACTGTGTTCATGTGTTGTCTTTCAGGGAGGCCTGATAATGCTGGGGTCACTGGCCCTAATGGGTTGGCTTGCAATGATTCCTCACAGTCCTCAGACTGAGAAGAAGAGGTTGGCCATTTTAGCTGCCTTTGCTTTCCTAACAGGTGACATGCTTGTACCATCTCCCCAAACCTTAGTGACATTAATTATGTTTCTACAGTAATCTTTTATGCTTTACTTGAACAGGTATGGGACTCGGCCCACTCATTGACTATGTCATTGTCATCAACCCAAGGTAATTGCCCTTATCTCAAGGTAATTTTTCTATTGGGTTGACATTTGTTATTGTCATATTTGGTTAAATCCTGACCCTGAAGTGCTTGACCGGATGTGGTTTAAATTATATTTAATTACAGTGCATATATAAAAGGTGTCCTCTGTTTGTTTTTTACAGTATCATTGTGACTGCTTTTTTGGGCACCTCTGTCATCTTCACCTGTTTCACATTGAGTGCCCTGTATGCCCAGCGCAGAAGTTATCTCTTCCTTGGGGGTAAATAACTAAAAAGCTTCCTATCTCTCCAAATTTTTTAAATATCTATAATATATAAATATGTTGTGACAACTGTAAATACAAAAAAAATGCAATAATTTGCAGATATCATTAGACGTTTCGAGTCTTTGTTGGCATCATATTTACAATGATCGTGTTTTTTTTTCCTACTTTAAATATAAATACATTTTATACATTTTATGCAGGTTTTTGAATGCATTTTGTTTTTAGTTTTTAATAAAATATTTGAAAAAACAGTAGTCATTCAATAACTTGTTTCCAGGACCTCATTATTGTATAGAATACATTCGATAATGCCATAGCTCCTTGAAAACCTATTTGTGTCCATGTCTTTTGTACCTGGGTAGTAAAAATTCATAAAGTACTTACTCTATTGTCAATTATTACTTTTGTACAATCAATTCCTAGCACATAAAAAAGTAAAATAGACTGATTGACAATATTACAAACTAACAACTATATATATAATATTAAAGCAGCCAGACCAAATAAATTAAAATAAACAACAAATTAAACTCCTGATAGCATTTACAACTGGTAAACTATAGTAAACTAAATGCAATATGTATGTCAAACCCAGGCTAAGGACATTTTGATTTGATTTAGATATTTTAGTATGATTTCAATCTTTTTCATTTTTTTAACAAAAAATGCCCTTAGCTGGGTTTTCACTGGCTGGGTCAAATATGTAAATTCATGTTGACAGATTAGCTTTGTGTTTTAAGGTACACTGATGTCCGCCCTGACTGTTCTTCTGCTGGTGTCCATCTTCAACATGTTCTTCAGCTCAGCTCTACTTTTTAAGGTATTTCACAGAAGACAACAGAGGTATTAGTTTTGTTTTTCAGTGTATTAAATGGATCATAACATCAGGAAGCAAATTTTATTTGACATTTTGACAAACAAGATACCTTGACATTATTTATACATCCAAACCAGTTATATATCTTTAAAGACTGCTTAGGGGACCAATACCATGACTGAGGTGAGTCCCTTGTGCAAGGCACCATTTCCCAAAGTTCTATTTACAGAGTGTGTGACGAGTAGATGTGTAGCTGCATACATAAGTTTTAACAAATACATGTAACGTGTATAACACTTGACGTTACAAAACTGTGTGTGCACTTGGGGTTAAAATACCATAATGGGTAACACGTTGCATGTTTTTCCTATAACTTATGTTTGTGGCAACACATCTTATAATGCACAATGGGTATACAAAGATACAACACAATGTGAAAAGTTTAATAGTTAAAACGAACAATAAGACTTTATACACTGCTGGATGAGGATTAGAAGATCGTTGTAAAAATGTTGAAACTTTATATTGATGAACTGCTAACAAGTACAACTTTTAACAGCTGTTGTAGTTTTTAAGTAAATACCGCAAACTTTGGTACATGTCTTTTGAAGGAGATGTTAAATAGGTTGTTTTATTTTTTATAGGCTCATGTGTATCTGGGTCTGGCTGTTATGTGTGGCTTTGTGCTTTTCGACACTCAGCTCATCATTGAGAAGGCGGAGATGGGAGACAAAGATTACATCTGGTAAGAGTCTGATTGTTTTGTATCATTTACATATTCTAAGAACACCTTTGTTTTCTTAATAATCTATAATGGTTTGACCAATTGATCCTGTTGCTTGTAAAGCCATTTTTCTCCATTTGCAGAAAGAAATTATCAGTGATGAACAGTTAACACATGTCTCTTATTGTAAATACAGTTAAGGGGTTAGTGCAGGGTTAGACTATGCTTTCTGTCATTAATAACTTGTCTTCAAGTCCTTCCACAATGGTAAAACTAATGGTAAAATTGACAGAGATTGACATCCCCATAGACAGCAATATAACACACTCAAAAGGCAAGGATGTTGAATGGAAATACATCAATAAATTAGTCCAATTGACATGCAAATTCATTAAGAAATTGTAACCCTTTTAAATGCAATTAAACTATAGGGACACAGAAAATATCATTGACTCATAATTCTGTACTGTTTGTGATTTTAAAGGCACTCTGTTGATCTCTTCATGGACTTTGTTGCCATCTTCAGAAAACTTCTTATAATCCTTGCCATGAATGAAAAGGTATGTTGTGCCCACTCTCGTGTTGTCTCCCTGGATTAAATAAATAACTTAGGTTTATTTTCTTTCCAGGACAAGAAGAAGGAGAAGAAGTAACCATAAACATCTATGATCTGGATACATGCTGTCACATCAGCAGCTTTGTCGTGAATCTGATAATCCTTTGTTTATTGACTCTAGTTTTTGTGATTTGATATGGTCTTAATTTGAACAAGTCTTTGAAAGAGTGTGGAGTAAATTTCAATGAACTTGAATTTCTTAACTAGCTTACTGTAGCTTCCTATTTGAGGCACAATTTAAAGGGGTTGAAAGAATCCCAGTTGTACTAATGAAAGCTTTTCACTTTGTTAAATACAATAAGTACTGGAGGAACTATTGTACATTGAATTAAAGGTGGGGGTGTATTTGCATTATTACTATTAATGTCTCTCACTAATATCCCATGTCAATATCCTACAGCTGCACTTAATTATTCAGGTTTTGTTTTCTCCATCCTCTTTTGTTGCCAATGTCATGTTGATGGTGCCAGTTTTTAGATAATTCACACACAATGCATTCATCAATTTGTCGCTTCATAATCCAGTAAATAAACTTTGCCACAGATTACATATTGGTGTATTTCACTTCCTTTATTTTGTAATCCTGGAGACCAATTACTTGGAAAGTGCATTTTGATTTTGTTCTGACTGGAAGTAACTTTTCAACTACATCAACCAACTCTCAATAATTTGCATCTACAGGTCAACTTAAGTCAAAATAGACTTTTATTAGACTTTTGGCATAACGTTACTGTTTATTATAGGTTGTCATTTAGTTGCTAAATTACTTAAAGTAGATTAATTCGAGTTAGTAGAGTGGGGCACTCGTGGTCTGGTGGTTCGAGTGTTGGACTCGTTATCCGAAGGTTGCTGGTTCGATACTCAGTACCAGCGGGAATACCATGACTGAGGTCCCTTGAGCAAGGCACCGTTCCTTTCAACTGCTCCAGGTGTGTGTGTGTTCACTAGCTGTGTGTGAACACTGAGATGGAATAAATGCAGAGCAAAAATTGCAAGTATGGGAAACCAAACTTGGCCACACGTCACTTCCCAACACTACAGTGTATACAAAGTATTTGCAGATATAAGAGAAACAGTCTACTAATTCTCTAGTGAGTGGTAATTTACAAGAATATTCCAATATTATAATGTGGACTTTATTATAATGTGGATTAGGTAAAAAAAAGTTGTGGACGCCCCCTTGAATTTCTATGATAATGTTGTCAAACATTAATCATTTGGCTACTTACATTGAGGTCTGTAACAGTTAAAACTTGGTCCCCAGTTCACACCTGAGGCAAAAGCTCTGGTCCCTTTGCGTTCTGGCAGATTATTAGCCATGATGACCATGCCAATAATTTTTTTTTCTCTGGTGCAGCTGGTGCACACATGCAAGCTGTCCATCCAGATTATGATAGATAGAAATAATAGGAATAATTTGTTGGCAAGACAAGGCAGGGTTTATTTAAAAAGCACACATACTTTAGTTGTGTTTACTTAAGACTATTAAAGACAGTGAAAACTTAGCTAGTTAAATTTATCACAAAAAAAATCTCAAACTTCAAGTTGTGTCACAGGACCTTACACTTTTTAAACAGGTCCACCAGAAAATTAAATTTAAAAGTCAGGCAAGGATTTCTATTTCATTAGTAAAGTCATGGTTATTAATGATTCATAGACAAAGTTGTAAAATATTTGCACATCTTTTTGACATTCAAGTTAGGAGAACAATTTGAAAATATGGAGCTTAAGGAATTAAGTAGTAATGTTCTCAATATATTGATGATAGACAGCCGCTATACATTCATCCCATGGAGTGGATAAAGACCTGGTGCACCTCTCTGTAAGCGTTTCGCAAAAGCACATATGGGAAACTCCTCTCCAGTACGTCCTGACTGAGAAATGGTGACTCCTGCACAATCTAAACCACACAAAACACATATCAAATCAGATTTTTATACACTGAACAAAAATATCAACGCAGTACGTTTGTTTTTGCACCCATTTTTTTTTTTTTTGATGAACTCAAGGGTCTGAAACATTTTCCACATACTATTTATATGGAAATAACCATTTCACTCAAATATTGTTCACAAAACTGTCTAAATTTGTGATATTGTGCACTTCTTTGTTGAGATAATCCATCTAACTCACCAGTGTGCTATATCAAGATTCTGATTAGACAGCATGGTTTTTGCACTGGTGTGCCTTGGAGTGGCCACAATGAAAAGCCACTCTGAAATGTTCAGTTGAATGCCACAGGTGTCGCAAGGTTTGAGGGACTGTGCAATTGGCATGCTGACAGCAGGAATGTCCACATGGGCGGTTGCTTGAATTGAAAGTTCATTTCTCTACCATAAGTCTCCAAAGGTGTTTCCAAGAATTTGGCTGTAAGCAGCCTCATAACCAAAGACCACGTGTAACCACACCAGCCAGACCTCCGTATCCAGCATGTTCACCTCGGAGATCGTCTGAGACCAGTCACTCAGACAGCTGTTGAAACAATGGACAAATTCTCCCATGCAATAGTCTCTGGCACATTGGAAAGGTGTTCTCTTCAAGGATAAATCCCTGTTTATACTGTTCAAGGCAGATGGCAGAGAGTGTGTGGCATTGTGCAGGTAAGCGGTTTTCTGACGGGTGGGCGTTTGTTATGGATGAAGAACACATGTGCATTTTATTGATGGCATTTTGTATACACATCGATGCCGTGACCAGATTCTGAGGGCCATCTTTGTGCCATTCATCCAACAACGTCACCTAATGGTATTACATGATAATGCACGGCCCCATATTGCAAGGATCTGTTCACAATTCTTGAAGCTGAGAAACATCCCAGTTCTTGAATGGCCAGCATACTCACCGGAGATGTAATCCATTGAGCAGGTTTGGGATGCTCTGGATTGGCGCATACGACAACATATTCCAGTTCCTGCCAAAATCAAGCAACTTCGCACAGCCATTGAAGAGGAGTGAACCAACATTCCACAGGCCACAATCAACAAACTGATCAATTAGTGCGAAGTAGATGTGTTGCACTGAATGAATGGGACAAATGGTGGTCACACCAGATATTGACTAGTTTTCTAAGTCCGCAAACCCCCCCAATAAAATAAAACTGAATTTCTGAATTTCAGAGTGTCCCTTTATTGTGACCAGTTTAAAGCTCACCTGTGCAGTAATTATGCTGCTTAATCAGTATCTTAATTTGGCACACACCTGTGAGTTGGTACGGATTGTAACAGCAAAGGAAAAGTGCTCACTATCACGGTTAAGATGGATTTGTTAACCATATTTGAGCAAAATATTTTTTTTTGTATGTGAAAATGTATCAGATCATCAAGAGCATGTAGTATTTATATTTTGATCAGTATATATCTAGTTCATAACCACTTAGTCTATTACCATGTGTAGGAGGAGGTAAACTGAATTTCGGTTTTTCGTATCCATTCGTTCTTCATTCTGACCAAGCTGTAGTAAAATCGAAGATGCCACCTAGACATTCAACAAATGTTACTCAGTACAAAGTGAAAATATCAAATTCAGCCAGTGAATCTTAAGTCCAAAGTTGGAAAAATCAATGCTACTGGACCAAATATTTACTCACCTTAAGAAACTCTTCAAGGTGCATCTGGATGCTCTTTCTCTGGACAGTGAACATGGCAGCAGCCAGATGATTTATAGCTGTGGCCAGGCAGTGGATGTTGTTCTGATGACCTGATAAAGACCAACACAGATGAAGATCTTTGTAGATTGACATAGTATTTGCTATTTTTTAAATCCCAAATACAATCACTAGAAGAAAATTAAAAAATAGGCTGCGAGAAGACTATGATCCATGCTCACTGTACATCAAGGTTACCACCAGCAAACTTTTTTTTATAAAAAAACATTCAAGAAAACGTACTGACTAGGTGATGGAATCAGAACTGCTGAAATGATGACTTGCTTCTGGGATTTACATTTAAAAATATATAATCCTTTAAGTACTACATTGAAAATAAATAAAAATAATAGTAAAATTAAATAAAAGCAATAATCTCTGCGAAAACTTGGTTGAAAGTGATTTTAATGCAGCTTTAAAAAAAACACTGTAAACCAAGCTTAACTGGTCTTAATGCTTTATTTAAAGTGTAAATTGAATTTAAATGTGCATAAGTACTTGGTGTGCATTTAGCGTTCACAGCTTTAGAGCCTTTACATTTCTTTTTTCATTGTAAATATAAAAAATGATAAAAAAGGAAAAAAAAGCTTCTGCTTTTAGACTGCTTTTGAGAACAACATGTAAACGGAAAAAAAAGAGAGACATCGTATGAGTATTTAGAAATGTTGCAAGCTAATACTGCCTTTGACCGCACATGTCATCCCTACCCCTGATGGAGATTTATTATTCACAGGTATTAATGTTAAGGAAAAACACACTCTTTCTTTCCTTACCTCCATGTTCTCGCCTGTAGAAGGAATTCGGATCATGACAAAGGGTGGGTAGAGACACAGCTATATAGACCAGAAGCAGGCAGGTAATTTTATACTCATCTTCATTGGACGTGCTGTCTGAAAGAGAGTAACATACAATGCAATAAAAATGTGACAAAGTGAAAAAATTTTTTTTAATTTAATCTATCACAGTTTTTCCAATTGCTAAGAAGCGTTTACCAATACTTAAAGTACCTTTTCTTACATAATTTTTACAATACTTTTTCTCTCAACACGGCAGCACATCTACATCACACAATTAGCCAAATAGTACATTTTGAGGGGCACAATCTAATGCTGTGTAGAAAATATTTGAGCTTTATCAATCTTATGCCTACACAAACAACATACACGCCTGTGACACCAATGAACATTGAAAGTAAGGTACCCCATACAATTACAGCAAAAGTGACAAAAGTGCAAACATGGGTGGGGGGTGTAACAGACAGCTGTAACACAACCTGGAAAATTCTGTTTGATCACAATATTATGTAGTCTGTACATTGTCATTGTCATTTACAAATTTGTAAAAAAAAAGATCCATGGTGCGGAAAAGCTTGTGTGAAAGAAAATTGAAGCATTTTAGCTTCACGGGACTCAGAAAACCACATTAATGTGTTAATCCTTTGGTCACAAAAAATCGATGCTGTGCTAATTGTGTTTATAGTTTTGCAAATGTGGCAACAGATTGGACAAAGGTTGTTAGCAAATGAAAAAAAAAACATTGTTCCAGAGCATCAAGATTTCACCTGTCAGCATGTTTGCAATTGCTGCAACCAGTGCAGGGTCGATGTCACATGACATTCCAGCTGCAGAAGCAATTTCATACACATCCAGTGTCACCTGTAATCAGACAAAGATTTGTTTTTATTTGTTTATATTTCAAAATATGATATACTGTCATGTTGCCATTGTTTCCTATGGTACATGCAAATACATATGTACATGGTTTTTATCTCATAAATATTGTTCACTCTACCAGGATCTTCTGTTTACCAGACAGGTTTCACAACACCAAGCCAACAAACCAGTCGTGGTCGACAGGATGAGTTCTCACCTGCTGTTGTAATTTCACCTACCTATAATTGTATGTATGGGATTGCGGCATAAACTACTTAATGTTGTTATTGCGGTTTACATTTAACAAGTTTGTGAATGCAAATATGTCTGTTACTGTGAAGACATTTCCCCTGCTCTAAACATGATGCAGTACAAAACGAAATGTGATTTCCTGTCAGTAATATTTCCTCCTGGGTTGGCCTTGGCCAATAAAAAAGGCTGAATGAATGAAGAAAGGCTCCAGATGAATTACTGGTAAAAGTTGGCAAATCCCAGGAACCATCCAATTGCTTCACGGGACTCAGAACTTTCACTTTTGAAAATATGTTGTATTCATGGTGACAACTAAACATGATGTACTAAGGCATTCCATTAATGCTAATGACTATACAAGTAGTAATAACACATAACTTACTTTAATGTCGGTTTCAGAGTAATTGAAGTTCTTCAGAAAGTTGATGGGTCTCATTAGAAAATGGCAGTGCTTGTCCATAGTCTACAGTAAGTAAAAATTATATTTTTGACTATTATATTTATTTTAAATGAAAAATATGAAGCAATGTATACTAAATACATTTACACTGAAATATATATGCTTAACAGGTATGCTAAATACCAGTGTTATGCATCTGATGTTCTATTTACAATGGTGCTATGTAGACACTAGGGTTTAGTATTAGCACAGATATTTAACATAATATAACAGCCATTCACCTCTTCCAGAGCATCTTGAACCATAGATCGAAAAGACAAAATCACACCAACAATGGTCATTCTTTTAAGCACATTCTCACAGCCTGTAATCATGAAGGGTTGTATAATGGAATGAGAGCATTGTGAAAAAAAATCCTTAAAAAATCATTAATGTAGAACAACAAAATGCCATTTTTTGTTGTTACCGGTTCATATTTCCTACCATGGTAGCTAGTGGGGTCCAAGGACTCTTGGTGACAAGCATTTATCTAAATATCGTACTCTATGTTCAACTTTATAGCATCTATGTCAAAAGTGTCTATTATTTCACCTGTAAGTTTCTTCTGAAGATCACCCATTGCCTCGGGTTTCTCATAATTTGCTCTCATTTGCACTAGAACATCCATGTTGTCAATTACAAGTTTCTGAAAAACACACATATATGTAAGGGATAGTCATTGCTGAGCATGAAAGGATTTCAAATGCATGACGTGGAGGCAAGCCATAGTTTATTGTGCCCAGTTTTGGTCATTTGCCAAGTTAAAGACAAGTTAAAGCGCTATATTCTCTCTCTCTCTCTCTCTCTCTCTCTCTCTCTCTCTCTCTCTCTCTCTCTCTCTCTCTCTCTCTCTAATTTATTGTATTTTAAAAGAACTTGCACCTTCATTTCTCCAACTTGAGATATAATATGCCACATAAGGTTTTCATTCAAAAACTTCAGCCCATATGGGCCAATCAGTTCCGTCAATGAGCGCATCTCTACAACAGAAATAAGCCACAGTTAAAATCACAAAATCTCCTTTGCCTTTTGAGGAAAAAAAATAGATTACACCATATTTTTACAATATTTTATGATTTTTCCTTTTTGGATTTACAATTAGAAAGTGTTTTATATAAATGTGTGAAACATAAAAGAGTATCCTAAATCTTTATCTTACCACTAATGTCAGAGTATTCTTCAGCATTAAAGTTCTGCTCATTCTCAATATTCTGGTTTATAAAGCACTGTGTGGTGGGACAGTGCACAATAAGAGCACTGCTAGCCTGCCGCAACAAACCTTCTAGGAACCTGTAAGGAACAGAGATCAAAAACCCATGAGCAGTGTTAGACGAAGCACATATAGAGTAAAAGTACATACCCCTGGTCAAATATTACTCCACTAATAGTCAATTTGTGAGCACAGATTCTTACTAAAGTTAAGTTCCTCATGTTTTAAAATAATTTGTTTTGTCAGTGGATTGCTTTATTGTCAAATACATTATGCCTCGAATGCAACCTTCTGAAAAACAGTGGACACCGGTATAAACCAATACAATTCCTTTCATAAACATTAATTCAATTTAGATTGCTATTGTGTTTAGAGCAGGATTAATTTTTCAGCAAAGATGCTTGAACTATAGTAACTATAGTAACATGATTCCTTTCCACTAAGGATAGAGACTCGCTGACACGCAGCACATTTTAGATCATGGTCCAGCAGCTTCGGCCAGCTCCAATTGGCAAAGGACAATATGGCACCCCCTGCCCTAGCCATTGCTCTTCCTCCCACTGACCAAGACCCAAGCAACGCTACTCGGCCCAATAATCTGTGTTCAACCCCATGTTGAGCGATCTGCCCCTTATTTATAGTTATGTATTATTCTTGTATAGTCTGTTTGATTGCCTGTTAAATCTGTTAAGTTTATCTATTGTCTATGTATAGTTAGATATATTTAGCTATGTATAGGTTTTTAAAATTCTTGTTCCAATGTATAACCACACATTTAGCAAGAGACGATGAGCTCAACAAGTCATAGCACACCTCCTATTTATCACCCTTGCACTCTTCATCTTCCACCACTCTCACAGATGTTGAAAATTTGTGTGTAAATTGTGTAATCATGGGTCAATTAGGAATGTGCCCACACAAAGTTCTTCTGTGATAGCAAGTTTAAATGACCGTATTATGATATAAGTGATGTAGGATTAATATGAACTGAAAATACACTAATTATAGCATGATATTTATTCATATTTGTAACCAAATATCAAATACACACATATTGTAATCTTAACATTCACATTTTTCCTGAAACTAAACAAAACTATACTTAATGTTCCATTTGGCAGTTTGAATCCAATGTCAATGTCACCTTTATTTATATAGCGCTTTATACAAAATAGTTTGCATCAAAGTAACTTAACAACAATAATAAGTAAAACAGTGTGTCATAATGCTTAATGTTAAGTTTATTGGTGTCTGTGCATTCATTTTCAATTTGTTGATGTCCTCATCGGACAAGGACCAGGGTTAAGGCTTAAATTTGAGGCCCATGCGGGCTCTAGGTCCATGGACTTTGCAATCGCAGCACAAAAAAAATTACAAGGATTTCGTTTCTGTTTAATTCATATTCCAGTAGTCGATTGCTTTTAAAAGCGCCAACTAGGGGCTGAAGTAATCGAACACTCGACTACTCGCTTAGTCTATGCATTTATTTTTTTTAAAGATCTTTATGTTCTATTTAATATAAAAATTAGAAAGATTAGAACATAAACTGTAGGCCAGACCTATATGTTATAAAAAATAAGGTGATGTATGAATTGATTGACCAATTTTTCAGAACTACAAAAGTACACTAGTATAATGATCAATTTGTTTCAATTTCTATCCTTTTAAACATGTAAAAATTAACATGACGGAAAAAAGGCTTGTGCAAAAGGAAAGTCAGTTTACTAAAGTGCAGATAACAGAAATGTAAAACAAAACTGTGGCTTTACCATGCTCACTATCTCAATTTGATCTTGGCCCTTGAAGAAGCATTCATGTTATCGAAAACATTGGCAAATTTGGCTTTACCAGCACTTCTTGAAATTAACTTTTGAAGGGACTGCTTAGCTTAGCCACATATATGGCCATGCATTTCTGGCTGTCTCTTACCCTCAAAACTATTACAAAGTGCATTGACACTACATTGATACCTCTCAGACAGAAGCAAATTTAAATTCTTAATTGCCTTAATGTCAGGCTTATACTCAACAGTCAAATAGGGACTGATTTCGCACAGAACTATTCTCCTCAGTCCCTTTTCTCCACGGTAGGAAAACTTCTAGTTGGACTCAGGAAAATCTGCGCTCACTTAAAGAGGCCCATGTACCGGGTAAACTGAACTTGGGGGTTGATATGCTGACCCACAGTAATGTCCTCACAGATGAGTGGATAAGGCATCCTTCCACTTTTTAATGAATCTGAGTCATAGTCTTTTAATGACTGAGTCAAGGCAGAGGTGGACGTCTTCGCTTCCAAAGAAAATGTCTACTGTCTAGTCTTCTTTTTAAAGGAGAAAAATGTGTGGCCCACTATTGGACCAGCCATCTTCTTTATATTTTTCCCCCGGTCGCACTGATACCTCAGGTAATAACACGAGTAAGGTAACAAAAACACTGGATTCTGCAATTAGCCACACTCTTGTGAAACCAGAATTGGTTCGTGGAGCTAAAACAGCTCCAATTGGCAAAGGACAATATGGCACCCCCTGCCCTAGCCATTGCTCTTCCTCCCACTGACCAAGACCCAAGCAACGCTACTCGGCCCAATAATCTGTGTTCAACCCCATGTTGAGCGATCTGCCCCTTATTTATAGTTATGTATTATTCTTGTATAGTCTGTTTGATTGCCTGTTAAATCTGTTAAGTTTATCTATTGTCTATGTATAGTTAGATATATTTAGCTATGTATAGGTTTTTAAAATTCTTGTTCCAATGTATAACCACACATTTATCAAAATGATAATAAAGCCTTAATTGAGAAATTTCATTTAAGACTGTGTTAAGTCAGAAACAGACTGAGAGAATGCCTTCAGCTGTCTGTAGATGTTAAGCCAAGATGTGGTGTGTTGCTCAAGGGACTCACCTAAGTCGTGGTATCCCAGCAGGTACCAAGTATCAAACCAGCGACCCTGGGATCACAAGTTCAAAACTCGAACCACCAGGCCACGACTGCCCCACTCTTGTGAGAGTGCAAGAGTTGAAAATGCATGAATAATGTAAACTACTGATGAAAGCCCATAAGATTCATCAGGGGAAAAGCATCAAAAAGATAAAATCTTTAAAATAGAAGCAAAGGTATTGGGACAAGCATGTAAACACTCAGCTCCAAAGCAAAAATGTCAATGGAAAAATTCCGTGATGGAGCCAGGTATGGAAATTTTCTTTACGTATCCTTAATTTGTCTTAATAATAATGTTGGAAGTGACTACAAGTGAAAGCAAAACACAGATTAAAATCCTTTGAGGCCCAGGGAACTTAGTGTGAAGCAGAGTTTAACTGTCAATCCTGGCTTTGATCCATTTTTGGTGTATATCATTAGTTTGTTTGTGGCCTTATACACCAATACTCTTCAATGGTTATCAATTAGTGAAAGGCTCTAAAGTTTGACAAGCTTACCAGTTAGTATAGAGTGTCGTGATGGTCTGTGCTCCGTATGAGTCCAGCGGCTGTGTCTGCTGCAACAGCACACTTTTCACCAACCGTGAAACATCTATGTTGATGTAACAGCTGAGGTTCTGCAGACTGGAGATGTATGCTTGAATCCCACACAGAAGGTCAGAGGGACGGGCAATGTCCTGAGTGCTTGGGTCATAACTGGCCATCTGTACAATCACCCTAAAAATATAGTTATGTGTTAGGCAGCAGGAAAGCTGAACAAACAGAACTTTATTACTAACTAAATTAGAACAACTATTTTAGTAGATAAAAAATTACATTTAAATGTATCTCATGTACATCATATATATAAAGCTACTGCACAAGTGTATTTAGTTCCCACTTTATATTAGTACAAGAGTCTCTAGTGTCTTACAACACAAAGTGTCTTACAACACTAGTGTCTTACAACGCAAAGTTTCTTACAACACATAGTGTTGTAAGACACTTTGTTGATTTCTCTCTTTTTGCTCAACATGATGTGCATGTGATTTAGGCGAATGCTTTTTTGAGCTCTGGGATTAGTTCCCCTTCACTTTTAGACAGGCCCTCGCAAACTTCTCTTACCACTTCCCCATGGGGAGATACCCTCCTCTATTTTAAAGTGAAATTTTGTGAAGTGAAAAAGGAGAGTTTATATTGAAGCTTATATTGAATAAAATTTATATTTTATATAGAAACTGTCTCGTATGTACACGTAAAGCAGCTCTTAATACCATAATACAATTTGACTGTACTATATAGTATATTAAATTATTCATGTTGAGATTTATGAATGATATTTTAAATGTTACAAAATCTTCCATCTCAGGAACAGTAATGAACATGTTGTGTATTGCTGGTGTGGAAAAGGTAGTTCATGCATTAATGACCCCCAGACTGGATTAGTGTGATGCATTATTTAGCGGTTGACCTGCATCATCAATAAATAGAAAATGCAGCCACCAGGGTGCTTGCTAAATCTAGATAATATTAATATGTAACACATTTTTCTAAATCTCTACACTGGCTAACCGTGAAGTTTCATAAGAACATCAATTTCTGCAGATTACTACAGCCTGTCCCGCTCTCTAAGATCCTAAAACTCAGGACTTCTAAAAGTACCCAAAATAAAAAATATTTATCAAAAGAGCTAAAGTGTTTTCATACACCTAAACTTTGAAATAGCCTTCCTGACACTGTCTTGTGGTCAAACACAGTCTCCAAGTTCAAATCTAGATTAAAGACATATTTTTTCAATTAAGCATTTGTGTTGCAGAGTGAACTGCAGCTATCTTAATTTGTATCTTTCTGCCTTCCTCCCTATTTCTGCCAAGGTAACTAGAGATTATCTCTGCGCCAGGAGAATTATAACATGACGTCCTCCCGTTCAAATCCCTTCAAGACGCTGGAGCCATCAGACACGTCCCCGTCACACAACACAAACTGCTTTTACAACTACCACAATAATATTAAGGATAATATTAAATGGATAATTTCTTTAATATTTCTTTTGCTCACTTGGCCTATTGTGCAAGCACTGGGGAGCTTGTAAAGATACATCTGACATTTGCCCTAGGAAACCTCGTTCAAATGGCTTATCCTTTTTTCTCCCAAGTTCTTTCAGGAGGCTGCTGACCTCAGCTTTAACTGCACCATAACTGATCATATTTTAATGCTTTTCATCAGTACCCCATAAAGTTTATGACTGTTTGCATAATATATTACACATGTTACTCCTCTTTTGTTTTCTTTGTGTCAGTCAACTGTCTGTGTGTCTGTCTGTCTGTCTGTGCGTGCCTGCAGTGTACTATGCTTTACTATTCCTTTTTTATTAAATGTTATGTTACATATTTCATGTAAGCTGCTTTGGAAAATGTGAAAAGTGTTATAGAAAACTTGACTTGACTTGAATGAATCGCGATCTCAGCAAGACACTTCATTTGATGTATGCTTCCAGTGAGATAGGTACAAGACTAATTTATGTTACACTGTAAAGTATTTTGAGAGTAGGGAATAAGCAGCACTGGCTTAAACAAATGACTAATCATTACATTCCTTAAATCACAAAATGGACACAAAATACCATAAATGGACTTTACTTGTTAGAGTTATAAACATTCATAACTACAACTGTTTTATGCATCTGGGGTCTCATCTGTATGTTTCAGATTGCTTAGTGCATCAAGATATCAACATCCCACAGTGCTTTATGTTCAGGGCTGTGTGAGCACGTTGTGTGACCACGTTGAACTTTTTTCATACACAGTTTGCACTGCAAGATTTGTGATGACAGAACTAAGTTCATGGAGGTTAATTCAAGTGTCTCTGCAATCTGCAGAGACACATGGCTTATCAACAAAGCAGATGTTTGGAGCTGTATTTATTCTGTAGATGGCATGCACTTAACATCTGCACACATGAAATCCAAGTGCATCACTTCTACTGGGTGGCAGAAAGACTGAATGGACCAGTGTTTTTAAATTCTATTGTACAAACATTTATAACGCAAAATTGGACATTCCTATTTTCAAACTTCTGAAAGATAAAAAAGCGTATGAATGTGTACACAATATTGAAATGTGGATCCTTGCAAACCCTTTCAGACTGATTTCATCATTTGTATATGTTGAATATTCTACCTTCTACTCATTTATGTTTTAAGTAAAGATAAAGTTTTCTTATAATTTATTTTCTTTAACATTTTAAGCATATGTATTTTATACAGACTAAATATAAATTTATGAAAACATTTAGAACACATTTAAAATAGCAAACAGCAATGTAAGCCTTGTAAGGTTCAATTTATCAAATTGCTAAACGTGTTTAATCAAGCAGAAATTGTTTATTGGGGCTTTCTTTGTGTATTTCAGGTTGATAAATCAGGTACCAATATATATCAGGACGTTGTGTATCATGCAAAACTGGAGGTAAGATCTCCTTCAAATCCAACTGCTAGCAAATTCTGCAAATTTAATTTTATATTTGGTATTAATGTTTTGCTACTCAAAGTGGTTGTATTGGGTTGCTTTATTTGAGAAAATGACGTCATTGCAAATCTATGAGTAAGCATTCTGAGAAAGACTGTCTGTAAAGATGTTAAACCTTGCAGATAAAAAAAGCCAATGAGACCAGCTACATTAAGACCAGTTTGCTCAGAATTAGTCTCCTCTACTTCAACATTTGTCCTGCCATTTTAATCCAGCCTTTTTAACTATACAGCTCATACCCAAAATTCTTTTTTATATACATGTGTGTGTTTCTATTAACATCAAAGATTTTAGGGAAAGTTGCAGAATTAAATCATGATGCTTTACATCAGCTAAATAAATAAACATTGTTTATGGCGTCAGAAATTGGACAAAAGTAGCAGTTAGAGTCCAGTAACAAGGCTTGCAGGTAAAATTGACACCTGCAGAAACTGTTATCTTAAACATGCTCAACACTAAGAGTTCAAATAACATCCCCACACTTATGCACACTCTTGAGTACACGTGCACAACGATCTGCACAAACACAAAAGCATGGTGTATTGGCAGCAATATTGATTAATTCATGAAGTATGAATCCGGCAATTCAGTATTTTGAGGTAAAGCTAAAGTTTAGGAATGTGTTTTATCGTGTAATTACGTCTTAAGCATACCTTTTCATGGAAAATAGCATTCCGAAGACAAAGGAAATAAAGCATCTTTTTACAACACACCTGATGCATCCTGTCATCTACAATGGTGGCGGCACCAGCCAATCAGAACAGGAATTTTATGAAGTAGCAGCTTGCCCAATGGCGTTTGTTGTCACAAATTCAGAAGGTCAGCGAGTGATCTTTAAGCACTTGGGAGGATGTAATTTTCACTTGCTTTTGTTCATTCACATCCACAGGTTTATTTTTGTGTTTGAATTTCAGATTACTAGTTTCTGCAGGTTTATATTTTACCTACAAGAATTGTTCCTGGACTCTCGTGACTATAATACACTTGCGCGCTGGGTTCACACGCTCAGAGACCTTTGTCCAATTTCTAATGCCATAAATGTAGCACTTAAATGATGCGTAAGTAGAAATATAATGTACCTGGTAAGTCTCATCTCCAACTGTGACAGGAGGAACTCAGCAGGTACAAGGATGTGTTTGAACACTGTGAAATCTGCACCCATACTGTAGGAGGTACAGAGCTCTGTCAGTGTCTGGTGCATCTTATCCAGGCTAAAAGCGAAAGGAAACGTTGGTGATATTTCAAATCTACAACTGATTGTTCTCAAAACAACTCAGATCATGATGTTCCATACTTTGTGACGACTGCTCTGTCCTTCCTGTGGCTTTCTGTTCCTGGTTTCTCCTTCTGCACCTCTCCTTTCTTTGGTGCTTGTTTCTTTTGCTTTTTATTGCGTGCTGTAGTAATCTTCTCCGCGCTGTGTTTGGGTAATAGCTGAAAGAAAATATCACATCACTGTCAAAATGTTGTGCTTGTTTTATATTACTGTTAATTGTAGTTGACTGGTGACAAAATATTATGAACAGGTAATATGAACGACCCCAAAACACAGAACTTGTGGCATTTTATGAAATATAGTAAATTCTTAGGCAACCAAACATCATAAAAATAAGACCACCAATCAAAAGACTTGATGTTCCAGGATTGTATGACTTAATATGTTTTTGATTTAATTAAATTCTAGGTTTATGATTATAGATCTTTATGTGAAGGGGCATAAAGTTATGCTCTGTACACAAAGGGGGGCTTACTCCAAAAAGTACTACAGATTTAAAGATTTTGGGAGGGATAAACAACATCATAATTTCCAAACAGATCATTCCGCTGATCATTTATATCTACTTATATATGAGGAGTCTGCTGGGTTTCATATTTTTTTTGGCTTAGTTTAGTTAAACGTAAGTGTGTTAAAAAAGTTTTATGACTAAAATACTCAGACCCTGGCTAAAACTCTCAAGCGCAGGGTAGAGCAGCGTATTGTCTGCACAACAGTAGAATGAGAAGTTGCTTCTGAATGATGGATCCCAATGATGTCATTTAGATCAAGAACAGCACGGAAGAGTCCAAGAACTGAGCCCTGAGGCATACTAGTGCTAAGATGTTGCAATTCTGAAACTTCATCTTCCTGCGAAACCCTGAAGGATCTACATGAGAGGTAGGACTGGAACCACTGGAGGGCCATGTCACCAATTCCCTTTAGAGTTGAAAGTAGAATGCATTGGTTAATGGTGTCTAGGACCGCAGAGTGGTCCAGCAGGATAAGAATGGAATATTAATAGGCTGCCCTTGCCAGCCGTAGGTTTTCAACAAATGAAAGCAACGCAGTCTTTGTGGAAAGTCAAGTTTTGAAGCCTAATTAGTTGCTTCAGGAGGTTGTGAAGAGTAAGATAGAAGGAAAATTGGTCAAAGACAACACACTCCGGAGTTTGCAGATCAAATGCAGGATTCAGAAGGGGTTTCTTTAATGAGTTTATGATGTTGGTTAGGTCAGGAACGACCGATGGACAGAGGCCTTGCAGAACATAGGTGGGGCTGGGGTCTAGCGGGCAGACAATCGGGTGGGGTTAGGCAATGATTCTTACGTCATCGTCCGCGAAGAAAGGCGGTCAGAAGAGCTAGAGCATGGTCTAGCAGAGGCAGAGCCAAGAACAGACTGCTGATGCCAATGGGTTTCTTTGCAAAGAAAGATGCAAAGTCATTGACTGTTAGGTCCGAAAAGAGGAGAGGGGTAGAAGGACGGAGGAGAGCAGGAAAGATCTTTCAGAGAGTCTTAGAGTCAGGCTATTTGTTAACATGTTTTAAAATTAAACTACCAAGCACATTGTCCGGAGTGGTCTTCCCTTCATTCAAGGCAATTATAACAGATGAAATGTGAAAAAGCGAGGATTATTATCAGCCACAGCCTACTCTTACTTCTTTCAACAAGTGAAACGATATCACATCTTCAGAACTCGCACCAGCAGACTATTTGACAGCTTCTATCTCCAAGCTGGCAAACTTTGGCATTTACATTCAGGCATTAAGCAAATTCTTTTTCCAAAGCGACTTACAAAGAATAGTGGAGACAAGAAGCAGTAAATACCCGAGATAACAATAGGTAAATCAAAAAATGGTAAAAAGTTCTACATCGAGTTTACTAAGTTACATAAGGCTAGAAAAATCCTGTAGGAGGAGGAAAGAAATGGTTCTTAGACTTTCTTTAGCAACAGGGTCTACTCATGCACCAGGTAATTCAGTATACAACATTGACACTGAAGATTCTCCTACTAGTGTACTCAAGCTGGTGTACACGCTTCTTCTGTACACACATGTTTGTAAAGTAACTATAAAAGTGAAAATAAAAATTGATATATCTATTAATTAATTAAATGTCCCTCTAGTTAGAGCCAACATTTATGTCAATAATTCTTGAGCTACAGCTTTTTGGAGCACGATTACTGATAATGTGACAGTAACTGAATAATTGTACCTTCTCATTCAGGTTACACTGTTCAGCACAAATGTCCAACACAACAGTACATGTCTGCCGGGCAATCTCCTCCAGGAAGGTCACACATAGCTTTAATGTTTGCTGCTCCATTTCCTCAGTCTAATGCACAAACAGAAAGAAGTTCTTAATACAGCAAAACAAAAGCAGCTGGATATGGCTTAATGACTTCTGGACATCATTGGGCAAAACCAACTTTTTCCACTGGCCCGTTACACTGACCTCCTCTGGACACAGTGGATGGAGACACTGTCTGAAATGTGAACAGACCAGTGGGAAAGACATGAGGTATCGCTGCATAGAAACATCCTCGCAGCTCTGAGAGAACAATTTCTCAAATACGCGTGCATGGAAACTGAAAGACACAATCAAAACAAAGAAATTGAATGTCTTTTTGAGATACTTGTAGCTATAAATCGTTCATTTATTATATGACAAAAATGTAACACATGGAGGAGACTCACCAGAGAACAGAAAGATCAGCTGTTTCAAACAGGAGTTCATTGACATTGTCCATCATCCTTGTGTGAAACTGGGTCATGTTCATGATCTTAGCAAGATCAGGGAAGTCCTTCAGCGTCAGGGGAGATTTGCCAGTACTGGTATAAGCCTAAAAACAATGCATCTATTCAACCAGAAATAATGTACCCTTCAAAACCGCTGTCTATCTTTTATTTATGGTTATATATGACTTAATAACAACTCTATTAAAAATGTAAAATGTTTCATATATGCACATGCAGTACCTGCAGCCTTAACCAATCCAATCTGAATGGTTTTAGGTCGAATTGTGCACCTCCATCTACTATAATAAAAAGATCACAAATACAAATAAATACCAACAACTTCATTAAATAAAATGCTTTTATGTTTACTTAGGTTTATCTTTGGTCATCTAACCCAACCTTTTTACTTGAAGCCCAACCAAACAATATATTTTGATCATCTGAGCTGACAATGAACATTGTATGTCTTTCAAACATTCAGCAGATTCTATATTTGTTTAGATGCCACGTAGTAATGAAACAACAAGGTTAAGAGTTACCTATTCCTATGTAGTAATGAGTTCAGGTTAATAGGGGTTAATGTTGAAGTAATTGACAGTAATTCAGACTGATCTTTAAAAATATATGTAGGAAGGTTTTGAGATCTCTGAAGCAGAGTTGCTAGAACACATACTTTCCTGCAGAGCCTAGTTTAAGCACATGTTTCATAGTATCTTATAAACCTGGTTCAGGTGTATATTCTTAGGGTAAAAGCTCAACTATGCAGGAGTTGTATGTATGAAATTGCCTGTAATAATGAGCCATTTTGGATTAAATTTGTCATAAAGTTGAAAAGTTAAATATTTCTTGCATTCGTTATAAACCACAAAGCATTCCAGATTCCCCGTTGAACTCTGATTTCAACTAAGCAACACACTAATCTATATGTCAGAAAGAGTTCTTACGGTTCTTGAGAGTCATTAGAGACAGAGTTGAGACAAATGAAGACAGAAGGACTGATTCTTCCTCTGGACAGACATTCATGCCCTAAAATAAGGACAAGAAATCAAAGCAGTATGTCAAGTTTATTGTATATTTATTGTGTTTCTGGAAGACATGAGAAATAGTACCTGAATTGTGTCGTTCAACACTAGAGCATCAAACTGTGACAAGTACTGAAGATGATAGCGCTGTATGACATAGCTGTGATCAGTCAACAGTGAACGCAGCTTCTCCATGTAGTAGAGGAGCTCTGCCATTTGTCTGGGGATGTAAAACATATATTCTTTAAAAAGGTACTAACATGTTTTAAAAAATCCTCAAATTACAATATTGTAAATACATTTTAGAATCATCAAGAATGGTCATAATAATCACTTTTATTTATTATTATAATATAAGTACTATAAAATGATAGGCAAAGTCTAAAAGAAAGAAATATGTAATATTTAAGTGTTGATTTCAACTATATATATATTTTTTTTTTTGAAAATGTTCAGGACAGTGGACTGGAGCTGGTAGCTCGGGACAGTGGATTGGAGCTTTTAGTTCAGAACAGTGAACTGAATCTGATAGCTTGGAACAGTCGAGCAGGGACCTTGAGGAACCTTGAAAAAGGGTGCTCAAGGAAAGCTGAAGCAGGGTGCTCAAGGAACACTGGAACAGGGTCCAGATGAAAATCAGGATCAAGGTCCAGGGGAGGATCTGGAACAGGATACAGGGGATGATATTGAGCGGAATCCAAAGAACAAATTGGAATGGGATCCAGTGGAAAATCTGGAACCTATCCAGGGGGGGAAATAGAAAGGGATCCAGGGGAAAACATGCAACAGGATCTTGGGAGCAAGCAGCTTACACAGACTGAAGAGGGGTAAAAAAACATTAAAAGTTCATCAAGAAGCACTGTTCTAAGGAGTGGAAAGAAAAATATTTTGTCCCATTTGGCCATTTGGCTTTTTGAGTCAAAGCAAACCCTCCCTTCATGTCTGTAGAAGAATGACTATGGTAACCCTCTCATTACTTATTGCATATTTTTTAATTCACATCCAAAAGACTGGAGTCCTAAATCTCTCCAGGGCTATACATCAGTGTTGGGAAGCGTAATGAGTACAAGGAGAGTGAATAAATTATGTTAAATAAATAAAGTTTTATGTTGCAATGCATGCTGGGTACAGTAAATAGAACAAAACTCAACAGTGACTCCCAGCATGAATAATTATGCAAATGAAATGGTTTTTGTTTCTTATAGTCTTATTTAGAACTTAAGTAGCTTGTTTGAACATTTCGTGGGTTTTGTAAATCAGCTTTAATTTGCACAATAAATTTACATGTCTTTTTCTGAACACTGGCATCCCTCCTGACACAATACCACACAGCATTGGTGACATTACAACTGGTTTCTGTAATTTAGTTCATTTAATTAGATCAGGTTATGACTGTGATTATCATTATCACCTGATATCATTCTCAAACTTTCTTTTGGCATTTTATTATTATATAACTGAAAGTGGGAAAGATGATCAAGAGCCAAACTAAAGCGCTAGGGGGGCAGTTATTGCCTGATAGTTTGAGTGTCGGATTTGTGATCCCAAGGTGTTTGTCCGCACTTGGATGGGTTAAATGCAGAGCACAAATGCACAGATACCATAATTGTCAACCTGTCGCTTCACTTTAAAACACTGATCACAATAATGGGGACTTATAGTGGCTAAACAGGTACTCAAAATTAAAATAAGAGGGGCATAAACTGCGAGTAATACTTTTTCCTTTAATGAATTAGTATCTGGATTTATTCACATGATCAGACTCAGGTGTGTCATAAAGTTGTGATTTCAGGCACTTTCAGCAATTCAGGCTCTCTGACAGTGGACTCTTACTCCTTGACTGGCCAAGACTTCTTGAAATCTATTAGTTATTTTATTCCTATCCTTTGTTTCACTTGAAAACTAGTCAGATGCTTAATACAATTTCAGAAGTCCATTTTAAAGGTGCTGGTAATGATTGAACATTAGCCAGTCATAAGATGTGAGTAGAGGAAGCTGTGTGACATTTAGAACTTGATATAATCAATAATTTTCATCTCATATGAATGCTACACCAGTGAGCTTGTAATAGTGCGTGTGCTCCCTATGCCATATAAAGCTTTATGTCAAATTTAACCTGTTTAATATTATGAGGTAAGTCTGTGTATGGACCTCTTATTGACATTTCAGTTTAAGGAAAGTAGTGTGATGCCGCCATTTCATTGTATGGAGTTAGGGAAACATACTGTTTGTCCTGTCTTTTTCATTTTTTGGGTCATTTAAAGGTCTTTTTGTTTGGTATTGTGACATGTTCTGCTGCTTACGTCATCCCCTTCATTTTCTTACTTTGAAAAAGTGTTTTCAAACATAGGCTACCTTCATCTGCTTTTAATTTTTCAGTCAAGTACATTTGGAATATATCTGTTTACATCTCGCAAATGTGTTGAGGAGTATCACGATGCTCTAAATGTCTCTATTGGATGTTTACCTGAATGTATTAATTATTATTCGGTTTTCAATAATTTCATGATAGAGTTATAGTTGTGGGGAGCCATCAGACCGGTCATTATTGTGCAGATAGTTTGGAGTACACAGGAGAGCTCTGATCCAGAGAGTTAAATTTTAAAAAAGGGGACTTTTGGTGCAACAAACCCCTTGCCTTCATTTTTACATTAAGAGATTAAGACAATTGAAGTTTTAAGTTAACTATCACTTTTTTTAATCAAAGTCGAATAAAGGTGTTCTGAATTTCCAAGAGATGCACATATTTTTAAATCTAAGTGAAAATCTGTAAAAATAATTTCAATTTACTACTAAAGACTCCCATAAGTTTCCCATATTATAAAGACAAATAAATGACAAAAAACTTACGAGTCTGTGAAATCCTCAGGAGTCTTGGTCTTGGTTATATTCTCAGCATGACGGGCAAGCCAGAGTACTTCATCACGGGAGAACGACAAAGCCATGAACACATATAAAGCCTTAAGGAGACATAACACAATTTTATGCAGGTTAAAAATGTCCAAATGTTTTCTATTCTTAATTAAAGTTTCTAGACATTCCTAAATGGCAAAAAACAAGCAGCAGTTACAGATTGCTAGAAACCTTGGGTCCAAGAAGTGCTGGTTCATCCTCCAAAACCTTTGTAAGTTCCTTCAAGGCATTTCTTAGGAAGTTTCGTTTCTCTCTTCGAAATGTCCCACTAAAAAAACCAAAGGGTGTGTTTTTAATATTCAGCAGAAATAGCATTGTAAGTTCTGAGATACCCTTAACAATATATGACTTTCAAAATGGAAATGCTTACCAGTTAGCTATGACAAACTCTTTGCATTCTTTGATGTCAGCAACCCGCTTGTTGTATCTAAAAAAAAGCATAAAAGTGAACCTGATTACGATAAGAGTTAAGTTGTTACATGCTGATATATGAGATAAGGGAATCTGGGTGTATATGCAAAACATATTTATTTATAGACACCATTCATGACAGTGATGTACAGAAACTAATCCAAGATAAACACCACAATCAGGGCAGGGAAACATTGACACAAACTCAAAGACTGTAGTTCTATCTACAGTGTATTTCAATATGAAATTGAAATACAGTGAGTAGAAGTAATTTTGACACTGCATAAGCTACAAACTGAAATCACCCTTTGAGAGTATCGAAGAAGTCCTCTGAGAGTTTGTGTATGCTTAGAACCTCCTCTCTGATCACTGTAATGTACAGGCCATTGCGAAGAGCCATCTTCCATAAACTCTGAGAGCCAGGGTTGGTATTTAAACTACTATGACACAGCAGGAATCCCACTGACAACCACAAGACATACAAAAAATACATTACAAATCAGAGATTTCATTGTGAAATATTTACAAGAGATGTTATTGAAGTAAGCAAAAGTATTTCCATGTGAAAAACAAACGCTTTCTAAATGATGCACTTCATTATTCTTTTCTGTCTTGGAAAGACAATACAAAGTATACATCCATGGTCAATCACAGATACTCACTGAGGATCCAGCGTTCCATCACCTCCATGGATAAATACTCACAAGCCATCTAGAAACAACGAATGTCAGTTATAATGATATATATATATAGAGAGAGAGAGAGATAGAGAGAGAGAGAGAGAGAGAGAGAGAGAGAGAGAGAGAGAGAGAGAGAGAGAGAGAGAGAGAGATCCCAGTTAATAGTACAACAAATATTTTCAATGAAATAAAATATGATAATAAATAATCTGAGTTACGCAGTATTTTTATGACGCAGAGGTAGTACGTACGGTGTCACAGCATGCAGGGTTGAGCATTGCCCCTGGAGAAGCCAGTAGTGACAGAAGCTGAGCACTACGGCACTGTTCAGCAGATAGATTCCTCCGTGGATACACCAGATGCAGTGATAGAAGAGCCTCTGTTACAGACTGACCAGCACACAGACATTATTATGGGTTATAGTGCAATGTCATTAATTTTGCTACAGGGGCAACAAATTAAGAAGATATGGAAAAAGAACTGTGTTACCAATGTTACCAAATAGTTTCAGTTTGACTTCTAGGACACATGCACATTACGTGTGAAAACTCCTAATTGTGCCAACATTCATGAACAGTTCATATGTGTACACAAATCTCACCTTGGTGTGAGGACCAAACTCCTCTGAAAGTTTTTTCCAGAGATGATCGTACTCTATGAACATCTGTCCGAGCCGAGGGTATGCAGGGTCACTGTACAGTTACACACAAACTTCTAAAGTTTATTCAATAATAGACAGTAGCCCAAATTCCAACCTGTCAGATTTCACTTTCTCTGTCTTAATGCGTTTAGAAACACTGTCCTAAAAACCAAACCATATTCCAGAATGTTTTTTGTAATGTTATCTTCTAACATGAAAACAACACACTCTTAATTCAAATATTTTTACAGGTGTCACATTTCAATGGCAAATCTTTCATTTAAACACAATTGAGTGTTGGGTTCAGTATTAAGTACATTACATAGAAAATCACATCCAAACTTCTTTTACAACATTACACATGTGAATAGAAGGGAATGTGATTGTTTCTAACTTATTAGCTTTTTAAATACATTTGTTTAAAGTGCAGTCATATTACCTATTCCCATTGGACATCTCATATGCACAGTTGTACATTCCCACAAGGGCTTTTTTGTCATCGGTGCGGGACAACATGAACATGACCGATGCATAGGTTACAATGAGATCCAGGTAGTTCTTGGTGAGGTCGAAATTTACAGCCTGAAATAGTTTGTGAATAAGTTGTATGTAAAATGTCTTTGCACTCTGTAAGAATTTTGAATTAATCTTACTTACTATGTTAAAGAAGCACTGGCAGGCATCTATTGTGTTGAGCAACTCATAAACATGATCCTAGACCAAAAACAACAAAATTAAAATGTCATTACAATGGAATATAAGGTAACTAGTCTTTATTATAGATTTATTGAAATAACATCAGGAGCCCAGACAGCAAAAGAACATCTGTAAGATTTCAATTTTTAAAGATTAGTAATATTATTTGAACTAAGAAAAATCTGAAAGGTTCAGTAGGTGTCAGTAAATGTCATTGATTCATGTGATTTGGAGAATTACTTTGGGAATGCAGTAAATAGTTGCGTTTTTTCCCCTCACGTATATTCCCCTGAACTGTTTCTGTCTGTGTTTCCATTGTCTTACGAATTATGCTCAATTATGACTTACGTGATACAATTCAATGTACAATGCTACGTAGAGTCAACCAATCCAAAATCTGTGCGAATTCAGACAAAATATACTGTAAATAGCCATTTAAAAAAATCATTAGACCATCTTAGGAGGAGGGGCGAAAGGGAGCTTAATGAAAAAGTGAAAATATGTCCAGGAGTCATGGTGAAGACAACATGAGGGTAGCCATCAGAGAAGAACCCACCACTGAATGAGACCTAGGTGGAGTCAATGAACCCACGTGATGGTACTGGCTAGCAACAGTCAGCCCTTCACTGGAGGCCAAATTTGTGGTGCATTTAATCCAGGGATAGTTTATGTCAAAAAAAATTGGTCTGATAGATCCTTTAATTCAAAGGAAGGAAGTCTTTTAGGTGGCCACATTTGAAGGAGGCTTTGACTTGGGACAGCTTTATCAACAATAGGTCTTGAAATGAAGCTTTCGAATGATGCAGCCCTTGAATTGGGAATCTGATTGGATCACTGAACATCATTTGGTTTAGGTTTATATCACAGTCATGTTCTATTTTGGTTCTGTTTTTTGTTTTAATGTTCAGCTTGTCTGTTTGTTACCTGCATATTTTCATATGTTAGTTCGTTTCTATGGTAACTGATCAGTTTTCTGCTGTTTCTGTTGATTTAGATTCCCTTTGACAAATCACTTTTATTGTCACATCACCATCAGCAAGCACGTGTGCTACAGTGAGTGAAAATCTTGTTATTTAAGCCTGGTGTTTAGTTCTTGGTCCAGTATCGTACACTTTAAGTGTTTTGTTCTCTGTGTGGACTTACATTTTTATGCACTTTACTCCTTTGTTGTGAGCTTTTGTATATACCTACACTCTACAGAATACCAAACTTACGATAAAGATTATTTTGATATCCTGATTGAACCCTTCCTTTGACAAGACAGCAGTCCACTGGAGTTATGTCGAAGACTTTCTGCTAAAGATTGTTGCACAACACAAGACTTTCTGACAAACACGTTAGTCACAGGTCTAGGTGATGTCTTCCATAGGTGTCCTTAGTTTCAGGGCAGACCTATTTGAATTTAACCATCCCATCATTGAAATTAACTCCCCTCTTTCAATGGGGGTGAATGAGGAACCATTGCAGTTATGTGATTTATAGTTTCTGCTTTCTGTTTTTTGTGTTTGAGTTCCTGGTAAGTGTGTTAACTGTGTTCATTGATTCATTAGATCTCACCTGTTTCTGTTTCTCTTCATTACATTCTATTGGTTATTTAAGCCCTATGTTTTTACTCGTGTGCGTGTATTTGCCGAACATTTATTTACCTTGACCATTTTGGACTGTTCACACATGAAAGTTCACTACTAACCTTTCAGCACACAAGCAAATACAATACACACACAAGAGTGAGTCACAATAGCTTTAACTGTATATGACTTTAGTAATTGTATTGTGCTTTCTCACCCTGAACTCCATGACATCTATGAAAGTTTCATAGTAACTCTGAAGGCTGTCCAATACGGCTGACTTCTGTTTCTGAATGCTGCTTAGATGTTGCTAGAGAAATATTTAGGAAATGAATGAAAAATACACAGCATTTTACACATCAAAACTTTGTTTTTGACAGCTACAAGAATTCTGCATGTATACTCACACTGGCTCCTCTGATGTCTACATTGGGGAATTTTCTGTTTATGTATTTGACTGCAGACTCCATGGTTTTGTCAGTAAGTTGGAATGGTCTTCGCTTTGGATCCATACAAACCTGTAACAAATTCAAAGAAAGTGATCCAACTATATGACAAACTGTCCAGCAACCAATGCAAAAATTGGAGGTCTATAATAAATGAATCAATTGAAATGTTGTCAATGTAGGTGGGAGTGCACAGTAGCATTCTTTATGTATCTATATAACAAGGTAATCCGCCTTCCTCTTCCATGGAAAACTTCTCTAGTCTTTCCTTTTTGTATGCTTGCATAAACCATTTTAATGTTGTATTTGAAGCTTTATATTACTGGCACTTTTTTTGTGCATATTTCTGTCAGTTTCCTGATGACGTTGCAGTTAAATTTCTTCATCTTTCTAAGATGTAACTGCTGGGCTTATGATACGGTTCAGCGGATTTGTCCCTCTTTCAGCTTCTTTGAACAATGATTTTGCCTATGTTTGTGAGTCGGTCTGTATGTTTGATGCAATGGTTTTTTTGCAGCCAAAGGAGATGCATCTCAGTTTCCTCAGCACAAAAGGTGATTAACTGGCCATTCAATCTTCCTTTTATACCTGTATATATGGGGCAGACACTGGCATGCAGATTCTATTCGCCAAGTTTATTAGTCTTTCAAATTTAAGTTCAGAGACGTTAGGGTCTCTAGTTCAACAACATTAAAAGACATTCAAAACCGTCCTGTTCACTCCAACAGAGGTTAAAGACGTAACCAAGATGTAAATTGTAAGTTTATTCTAGATAATGTGTAAATAGCTTCTTTCCCTTACGGACATACCAATCTCAGCACGCCCGATCTCAGAAGATAATGTGTAAATGCTTATTGCATCCCAACTCTGGGCTCAAACATTTCCCTGTTCATAGCATGATCTATATGGTTGATTAGGATTATAAGGTGTGTAGTAATTTTTTATATCAAGGCTTTGCGAGGTAAGATTATTTATATAGCACATTTTATACAAAATGGGAATTCAAACTGCTTTACATAAGAGGAAAATGAAAAGTAAATAGAAAATAATCTACTACAACAACGAACTAGAAAAAAACTTTTAAGAAGACTTAAAATTTGATTTAACATTAAAATTAAATTTTAAAATTAATCAAAATTGTACACATAAAATTTTGTGTGGTCAGTTTGGACGAAGCACTGTGATCAAGTGATAAATGCTCATCTAAACAGCTGAGTTTTGAGTCTAGGTTTAAATGTTGCTGATGTTTTGAAGCATCTGATCTCTTCTGGAAGCTGGTTTCTGTTGCGGTGGCATAATAGCTGAAAGCAGATTTTCCTTGTTTTGTGGGAACCCTTGGTTTTTCTAACTGACTTTATCCTGATGATCTGTTTGCTCTGTTAAGTTTATATTCAGTGAGGAGATCTGTAATATATTTACGTCCTAGACCATTGAGTGATTTAAAAACAAGAGGAAATACTTTAAAGTCAATCCTAAATTGTACTGCAAGCCCTTGTAAGAACCTCAGGACTGGTGTGATGTGCTCAGATTTTCTAGTTCTAGTAAGAATTCTAACCGCAGAGTTCTGGATGAACTGCAGCTGTCTAATGGTCTTCTTGGGAGGACCGGTGAGGAGAACATTACAATATTCCACCCTGCAGGTGATAAAGGCAAGTTTCTCTAAGCCTTGACTGGAAACAAAATATTTATTTCTTGAAATGTTTTTGAGATAATAGTATGCTAGTTTAGGTACTGCTTTGAAATGACTATTGAAACCATTGAATCCCCCAAAGATTCTTGACTTGTTTTTTGTTGTTTGACCCTTAGAGTTAAAGTATATATTCACCTTGAGAAAGTCATATTTGTTACCAAATGCTATTACCTCATTTTTTGCATTGTTTAACTGATTAACGTTTTGGCACATTCAACTGTTAATTTCATCAATGCATAGCCAAAGAGAGTCAATAGAGTTATAGTCATTTGAAGATAGGGCTAGGTAAATCTGGGTCGATTTGGTTCTTTCTCATTGTTTGACTTAGTTGGAGCATGTACAGGCTTAACAGCTTGGGTGCAGAAATTTAGCCTGTGGGACTCCACATGTCATGGATGTCCCCTAGACTTATGATATAACTTATGATATATTAGAATAACCCTGCACCATTTGAGTACAATCCCAGAAAGCCCAACACAGTTGTCCAGTCTTTAAAAACTACCTTTTCAATAATCTTAGCTATAAAAGGAAGATTTGATATTACTCTGTAGTTGCTCAATATATTATCATCGAGATTTCTCTTTTGTAGAAGTTGCTTGACAGTTGTGGTTAACAGGTAGTTTGGAAAAGTCTCAGAAAGACGTCAGGTGTTTACCACTTCCAAGAGATCTGCTTCTAAACAGTTAAGCACACTTTTGAAAAATGATGTGAAGGTGTCTCAAGGTCGCAGGTTGCTGAGCAGTTGTTTGTTCCAGGTTTATTTAAGGGGCTGGACTATTTATTCCAAACTTGTCCTATCCATTGCTTGATAGACAGACGAAGTTACTGTTTGTGTTTTTTCTGACCTCTGCAAAGCTTGAGGTGGTAATCACCTTTTCTAATATTACTGATTTTCATAGAAAAGAAGAAGCAAACTCATTGCATTTGCGGTTTGAGAGCATTTAAATGGACATTTGAGTAGGGGGGTTGTAAGTCTTTCAACGGTTGCAAAAAAGAGTGAGAGTGTTGTTTTAGTTGGTGTTAATAATGTCTGAGTTCTGACTAGCATTGACAGATTCCAAATTGAAAGCATGAAGGCCGTCTTAAAAAATGCTATAGTAAACTTCAAGTTTTGTCTTCCACAACATCCACTCTGCCTTGCATTGTCTTTTTATACTTTGAACTGCTGTTGATTTTCTCCATTATGAACTTCTCTGCCTGACTTTCATTTCTTTTCGTTAACTTTTGAGTTAAATTAATCAAGAAATTGATCAAAAGAGTCTGCAGAGATGCATGATGTTGAAGATATAGTCTTCGTGATTAATGCACTTGTGTTTTCATTTATGCATCTTGTTCTAACAGATCTCGATCTAGATTCAGTGGTAACAGAGATCAATATATCAAAGAAAATACAAAAGTTATAAGATAATGCTATGTCCTTAATAACAATAGATAAGATGTTTAGGCCCTTACTGATAAGTAAATCCATAGTTTGTTCGCGATTATGTGTTGGCTCGTGTTCATGTTAAATCAGGTCAAAAGTGTTTAAAACACTGATTTCTGCATTTTCCATGTTAATATTAAAGTCCCCTGTTATATAGCAAAAAGGTCAAAGTCTCAGGAAATCATTGATAGCAATTTTTGTTCTCCTAAATAAAGTTATAAAATTATTTTTAAAGCCTTTAAATGGTGATTAACAAGATGCATGGAGTACCTTTCAGCAAAATCCTAGATATTCAAAAGACAAATTCTGACCAAATGACACTTTCTTACATTGATAGACAGCGGCTACACCTCCACCTATCATAACATTTCTGGTGATCAAGTTATTGATTAAAAGTTATCCGTTTCTTAATTAGCAAATGTTTAAAAGTGCTAACTGAATGGTGTATCTTTTTGTCCGCATAATAATCTTAGTTTGATGCATAATGGTCTAATTGTGCAGATTAGATATGGTAGCCTGCGGTTTAAGAAAGCCCTAGACTTTCTATCACATGAGAAAACGGGGACCCTAAACACATCATATAACCTCATATAACCTCATATTCGATGGCACTCTGTACTCACTCATTTGGACAACAAGAACTCCTATGCACACATGCTGTATGTTGGCTTCAGCTCACCATTCAACACAATTATCCCGTCTAAGTTAAAAAACTCAACTTGAAGACTTGTGATACTGGATTATGAACTTCCTGATCAACTGACCCCAGATCTGCTCCGCCACCATCAAACTCAACACAAGGGATCCACCGGACTGTGTTCTTCCCTCCAACTACACACCTATGATTAGATTTTACGCCATCATCAATTTTTCAGATGGTCCTACGGAATCGGCCTCATCAGCAACCACCATGGGACTGCCTACGAAAGGGAGATTCAGCACCTGGCCACATGGAGCACTGACAACAACCTCCAACACCTTGAAAACAAAGGAGCTCATCGTGGACTCTTAAAAAGAGCAAAAAGGGCACAAAATATCCCACCTACATAAATGAAATAGCTTTAACTTCCTGATGATCCCAATCTCGCCGGACCTGTCCTGTTCTACTAACACCTCCAACATTATCAAGAAGGACACTGAAGAAGAACCAGCTGTCCTCCACCATCCGGGAGCTCCTCTGTTGAAGAGCGCAAGGCACTGAAGCATGTGGTGAAAACTGCCCAATGCATCACAGGGAATCCACATTAAGCTATTAAGAACATTCAGAGGAAACGCTCTCTGAGTCAAACTTGGAGCATTCTTAGTCATTCCTCTTATCCTGCCAAAAGACTGTTTTCTGTCCTGTCTTCTGGTCAGCATTTCAGGTGCTTTCAGACCAGGACCAGTAGACTGAAAAACAAATTTTCCCTGACACTGCCAGTCTGTTTGCAATTTTTACAATGCATTTTTTTCACTCAGTTATGAAAACTGCCATAACTTCCCATTGCACTGTTGCATGAACACCTTCTGTTTATAATTTATTTGTACTGTTCTACATCCATTGCACTACTGTACACCTTAGCATAACAATTATATATATCCATCTTTAAAAGTTTTGGATATATATATATATATATACCTATATCCATAGAATAGATATATATCTGTAAAAATTCTGTAATTGTATGTTCATAGTACATACCCATCTATAAAACACTTCCATAACAATAATTTATTCTGCATTAAGCTATCATTCTTGATCCCTAACTTGCTGCTATTGCACTTCTGGTTAGACCTAACTGCTAGCTGTTTCGTTGCCTTGTTGACTTATACTTGTGTACTGACAATAAAGTATCATCTTATCTTTATCTGTGAATTAAGCGCTTGTTATTTGGACAGCTAGTGATATACAAGAAATTACAAGAAATGTTTGACAGAAAATTGGGTTTCCCTGATCTCCTGCAGTTTAGAATGAACATTGGAATTACACTACCAGTAAACTGAACCAAGCCGACTCTCTGTCTGTCATTATGACATAAAAAGAAAGAAATAAAGCTAAGTGAAAGTGACACATTTGTCAGATATGGTGACCCATACCCCATACCTGATGTAGCAAATGTGACCTCTAACCTTTTCTAACCTTTTCTACTTGAAACTGCACGAATGCAGTGGCAAAAAGTGAAAAATAATTTTGTGAAGAACATCTTTTCAACATAAGAGGAAATTAAGAGCTTGTCTGCTTTGGTTCATTTCCTGTTTGCACTTCCTCTTTCCCTTCAGTTGAGATAAACTACTCTGTTAGCTAAAAATCTTAGCATTTATCGTCAATTTAAAACAGCAACAGCATTCTGCAATATTCTCCATACAGCACATATTAATGCACCTGTAAAACATTTTAGTCTTGCCAACAGTATATTCATCTTTTTATGACATTTTGTACACTGAAGCAAACACTTTTACTGTCTCACCTTCTTAATATGGTTCATCCTGGCTAGAACTCCTTGACCCCTGTCATTAAGTATGACAAGTTTCTCCGCCAACTTGAACTGGTAGGCCATGATTACTGTTGAAAGATTGCGAGCGTCTGTGAAAGGTTTAACCTACTGGTCTTCAGAGAAAAAGAAGAAATGAACATTGACACACATTCTGTAAAAGGGTGGAGCATGTAACCAGAAGAGTTTCCGCTCTTCACACTTAAGCATCCCCCAGATATAAACATACTATACTTGTTTAGTACACTGAAAAAAATAACTTGGAGAATTAACTCAGTAAAATCCTCGAAACAATTTGCATTTATTTTGTTTCAGTTAAATGTACTACTATAATTTAAGCACACTATATTAAATAGAATAAAGTAAACGCTATTTATAAAATACTTTAATATTTGTTAAAATATTAAGTAAATATTACTTAACGTAAACAAATAATAAAGCAATTACATTGAAGAAAAACCTCTTACTCAACCTTCAAAGTAAACTTATTTTTAAGTTACATTATAATATAATATATTTTAAAACATTACTGATCAGATGAGAAGAAACTGGTGGTCTCTGTCCTGGCACACTTAATGACTAATATTCTGACTCACTTCGTGTAAGCACAAGCATTGCTTTTTTTGGTGTTTATATTAAACACATAAAAAATTAAAGCATCAGAACAAAATTTCTATTCTATATAAAAACAAAGGCTTACCCAGACCTGCCTGAAACATCTCATTTACATACCCCCACTTTTACGTCACTTAATTTGATGCTTTGAAATAGCATTGATTTATGCTAGTAAATAAGGCGTTATCTTAAACATCATTGTGGTGTTTTTGACTCCATCAAAAAAATGTCCAGGCCATGTATTGAAATACCAAAACAGAGCTGGACATTAAAAATATTCATGTGTTTGAAGCACATTTCACAGATGATTGCTCTCTGAATCCAGGGAAGCACGAGTCAAGCTTTATAATTTTAACTTTTATTAAAAAGTGAAAAATGTTAAACATTACAACTTCACAAGGACACCCTGGCACTTCACATTCACAGTCTGTGAGTATTCTTTCATTGTTGAAGAGTTTGCCCTGGACCCACTTTAATGTTGAGCATGTTTGTCATGTGCTTGTGTTTGGAGCGCACGTTGTTTTGTGACTGCTAATGCAGCAGAAACTTGTGCATCGTGTACAGACAACATAAGTTGTCATCATTAGTAATATTTCACATCCTGATCAATTGTGCTGGCAAAGTTGGTGAATCAGTCTGATCATCTTCATTTTCTCGAGCTTGAATTGATTCGGAGATACTGATCCCATGTTATTATCTGTCAGTACCATTGCTTCCGAGGCTGACGTTACAAATATGGTTGGGGGCTGAAGATTTCCATTACATTATTGCGGTATTTGACAATTTGTTTAAAACAAATTGTAGTTAATGGCAGATAACGACAAAATCTATTTGCCCTTTGGGGCATTTTGCCTTTTATATGATATGACAGTCGAGATAAGACAGGAAACAACTTGAACAAAGAGAGGGGAGGGGGCCGGCATATGACACCCTGGAGGGTAAACCCAATGTGTCAGTACACTAACCACAAGCCTAATGGTGCTGACAGTAAATGTATAATGATTTATGTTTTGTTTTCCTATTTCCTATTTCGGTTTCCCCACCATTATGTCCCTTTAGGGCCTCCGAATTGCATTGGTTATCTGGATTTACTACTTTGAAAATGTTTACATTTAGATAAGGGAGAACCAATCCAGTTTTGTCTTACAAACAATGCAAAAGAAAATAGCTTACCTGTTCATGAAAGCCAAAGAATTGGATTTCTAGATCCACTCTAAACCAGAGGAAAAATATTGGAACTACTGGCCCCAAAAGTTGAAGCTTGTCAGCAGATGAAGTTTGTCAGCTGGTTGTCTGTGGCAGACAGTGGATTTCAGAAGAAACCTTTCATCACTTCGACCTCTGACCATCATGTGGGGCTATTCAGGTTCCTGGGTTCCAACATCTCAGGACCTGAAGTGGGAACCCAACATTGACTGAATTGTAAGGACACCCCAGCAGAGGCTGTACTTCCTCTATCCAATGAGGAAGTTCATTCTACCACAGGAGCTACATAAGTTCTGTGCACTTTAGTAACTGTTTGGTTTGGCTCTGTATGAGCCATTGATGGGCCAGTAATCATTTAGTTTTATTCTAGCTCAGCATGTTACAAGTAGTGCCCGAACATTTTATTGTCTGGCCTTGGATTTATGTTACACAGATGCAGAGCCGTTGTGTGATGGACGACACCGAGACTTGAATCTCCAATAAATGATAAGCCCATGTTTTTTTTAAATCTCGTTTGAAGATAATTTGTTGTCAACCATTGACAGCTAGATTAAAATTATTAACTTATCTTTAATAATTGGAGTAAAATAATAAGTTATTGAGTTCACTTATCATATTTAAATTTAAAGTAACTTAAAAAATATATAAGTAACATTACAGTGTATTCACAAAATAAGAGACATTTTAAGTTTTACAGTCCAGGCCATCTCCCTCTGAAACAGTTACCTGCTCCTCAAGAGCAACATTCCACTTTTTTGCTCCTTCTATATTGTACAATATAATGCTTTATCAATTGGACATTTATTTTCTACATGTACATAACACTACCTCAAAATACAATATGATTTGCAGAAGTATACATATCGTCTGTAACAATGTGAATTCAACACTATACTACTCGGTACAATGTCTAATATTTATTATTATTCCCATTTTCTTTACAAGTCTCTTATTCTATATATGCATACTTTTAACATCTTCTAAGACAGTAAATACAAGCACACCTGGCAATAAAGCTTTTCTAATACTGATTATGTCCCCTTTGTTTCTGTGTACAACTCAGCCACTCAGGTAGCGAGACCTATAGATAGCGAGACAGTCCTGCTGGGGATGATATCCAGGTTTAATCAATATTTGTTATTATTTAAAGTTTACTAAACTACAATATCTTTTATGTGGGATGTGTATAATTCACACACAACCTTTACAAACTGAAGACTCAAGCTGAGTCTTTGTATGTATATCAAAATCTGAATCTGAATCAGAATGAGTTTTATTGCCAGGTGTGCTTACACACAAGGGATTTGTCTTGGTTACAGAAGCTTCCAGGACACAGTGTAAGGTGACAAAACAAGTGACAAGTAATACAGGAATCAAGAAAAATAAAAAATAAATATGTAAGTTAACACACAATGGGGGAAATGCAATGTGACAGAAGAGCTTCGGATGGAATAGAAGTGTTATTTATATTCATGTATATTTAGTGATATCTTGCAAGTAACAGGAAAGAGCATTTATTAAGTGCCATATAAAGACAGATTAACAACACAAAATAATTTTTATTCATTAACAAAATACTAATATTATGCAGATCCTTAAATTAAGGACAGAAACCTTTGACATGCAGGAAACAGAATGACACAAAACTGTTGATATGGCAGAAAATCAAGCATCTGAGATGCCAAGCTTTTCACAGTACCAGTAAACATAGTTCTTCAGATGAAGCTACTCTCAGACGATGCTGCCTCAAAATAAAAAGTGTGGTCAACTAGAAGTCATTTCATTTTCTTAACAGACTCACTGGTTGTAAAACATAATCTTAGAATTTAACATCGCAATAATAAGAAATGCTGCATCCAAATTCACATACTACATGTCCTAAATAGTGTTAGAAAACAGATTTACTATGTTTTAAATCGTTGTATGTTGTAAAGAGTAGAGATTTTTCGATATATCGAATTGCTGATATAATTACCGATATTTAAGCATTTTACACTATATGGACATTGAATTTGTAATATCGGAATTTACAACAAACTCCACCATCTTGTGGGTGTTTAAGAATTGCGTGCCGAATCTCCATAACAGCACATCTGAGGGCATCCAGCAGCGCAGCTGTGCACAAGTAGAGTTAAGTATTACTTGCTTAACTGTAATTAATAAACTGTATTTACACAACAGCTGTTAATGCACAAATCAGATTTGATGCATTCGCTTGATATGTAGTTTATGTAGCTTTGCTCTAGGAAATAGACATGAAATAATGTTGGTGCTGTATAGAATTCAATTCCCACATCAGTGATCCTGTTCGTTCCGGTTTTGTTAGTGTTAGAAAGAGAAAGATGGCCTGTGCAATTGATGCAAATTCAACATGACTACATTTAAATAAAAGCCATTTTATCTTATACATATGTTAACTAACATTTACAAAGAAAGAACTATACCTGTTCAAGGAATTTGTTTTAAAGTTAGTTACTTTTTTTTTTAGTTAAAAAAATAAATTTATCTAGGCTTTGGTTCATTCATATGAACCAAATGTATCGGTAAAATTTACATTGGATTAACAAGCAATATATAATGTAAACATAGTTAAGTCAAGTTTTATTAAACCTTTAAAACTAAAATTTTAATTCTTGGGCCTCAAAGGTTAGGCAGTTTTTTACCCTGTGGTATTCATTGGCAGTGAATATCAATGCAACAATGCACTTTCATATTTTTTGCACCCTCAGACCCCTCTATTTATTGGTGTATAAATAAGATTTGTTTCATTTTCTATGCAAGGAGAGAGTGATTTATAAAACATAAATGGTTTGTTCAGTTCGGTGGTGTTGTGATCATTGTGTGAAAAACAGAAGTAGAATAGTAAATAAATAATGGTTCGTTATATTGGTTATTGTGGCACATAAACAAACAAATAATCGGTAACGATTCTAAAAAGATTATATTGGCCGATCACTAGAAAAGAGCATGCCAAAGATTTTTTATGTACTATTACTAATTCCGGTAGAATTTCTAAGCACAGAATGATTGACACTCAACAGCTAATATTACCCACACACCAAAAGGGTGGAGATTACTGACGCCTCACAACATTAATAAAATTAAATATGTAAATCAATAAGTAAAGGTGCGCAGTAAATATTTCATAAGAATAAATGATAAATACTCAAATGCAAATATTATTTTAATGTTTGTGACTATCAATGATCAGAGTGTGTCATTTAATCTAAAATTTCCCTTACACTTTGGAATGTTTTTGCAATGCGATAGATGTATATACTTTTCAAAAACAAAACAGTACATACTCTTTGGGGCATGGTATAAGTAGGCGGACTGGGACACAGCAATTCATCCAATAGAGAGAACCTACTTCTATGAAGTAAAGTCAAAAAAATTCTCAGTATGCATTTTGCTGATGGATGAATTGTTCTGCTAAGGCATTTTCAGTTACTCGAGTGTTATATAACTATCCCTAACTAGGTTTTTAGAACTATGTTCTATTGGCAGCCTTGTTGGGAAAGACTAACCCATAAGCTCTTAAGAGAGAGTACAAGAATCTACACTTTTAGAATCTCTGCTAGCTGCATTAACATCATCTTCCAGTAAATCTCCATCTGGTTGCTCATCAGGAGTGGAAGGAGTAGGTGAGAACTCTGATGGAGCATCCTCATAACCGCTACTTTCATCATTGTCATCTCCATGAGCTTGACGCTTTTGATGTACAGTGTGATCCAGCTGTAAGGTTGGGCTTGTATTCAAATTTACCTGACAGCTTTCAGTGTTTAAGATCAATGATGCTTCTTGGTCCACTGATGTTCCTTCTGGAGCGCCCTGAAGCCAGATGGGTCCAGCATGTCTACCCAGAAATGGCTCAATATGTCCACTCTTGAAGCCCAAAGGCTCTCTAGAAGAAGAAGGCTCTTCTGCCCACACTGGATACTGTGAAGCAGTGCTTTTACCTCCAGGGGTTACATCTCCATCTACAGGTGATTCTGAGAAGATGCTAGATATACCGACGGCTTGGTCGTCCATCACGATATTCACTGGAATAACGGAATTTCCTTTCTGCAGAGGACAAAATACAAACGGTCTTTATCCAGACTTGAAATACTCATCTGAGTGTCAACACCAGGGTCAGAATTAGATTTTTCTGAAGCCTCCAACCATTTAGGACTTAGATATTCCTGGTGTTTTTTTCTTACCTCTTTTAACACTTCCATCTCCTGCCTTAATGAGGAAACCACATCTTCCAGCTTCGTCCGTGCCTCCCTCTCACGCTCAAGTTCCTGCACAGTCAATACATGAGACATCAAGCCAACACAACTGTGGTACATTACATGTACAAACCGCACTTTTAAATGTGGTTCCAGAAGAATTATATCAACTCAAAATTATCAACGAAGTGTCTAAAATTATAAACAAAATCTGCAATATGTGCTTTTGTTAGTAGAAATTAATCTAATAATACAGAGAAAGTGACCAGTACTGTGCAATAGAGCAGTAATGTAATACCATGTTGACAGCATGTGCCTCTCTCTGGGCTTCATAAAGCATCTCCTCTGCCCCCTCAAGAGCGTCCTGAAGACAGTCCACTTGAAACAAAAGTGTCTCCTGCTGAAGCTCAAGAGCTCGCATCTCCTGTAAACACAGCTCATAGTCTGCTTGCAGCTCCACCTGAAAATACAAAGATACACCAAATCTAGCTAAAGTCAAACATCGAATACTATTTAGATATAAGCCATGGTTTTAAAGGCATAATAAATTGCTCATTATAGAATGACTAATAAATGAAGTTTTTGCATTCAAGATTACAAAAAACAGTAGTCTGTATTGACTGCAAAAATCCTGATAGGATTATTGCCAGCGTTGAGATTGCCTTAGTATCCCAATAGATGATTCACCAGCCCCACCTCCTCATGATTAATATAACATGATTCACCCTTAGAGCATCCACACCTACATCACAAACACTGGTGATCTACGGGTTTCAACACGTTTCCTGTAAGATTGTATGGTGTAAAAGCTTTTGATGAAGTATTTGTGTTTAGCAACATACTGGCAAAAGTAAAAAACACTCTGGTTTGGAATTGTAATTGACAGAGTTTGCAGTTTAGTAATTTTAACATTTGCATGCTTAATGTCTATTGTTAAATTAATAAATAACGGAGAGCAAAGAACCTTACCATTTCTATTTTGTCAGTAAGAAGATCCTCTTTACCCTGGAAAATACAGAGTTAAATAAATAATCATTAAAAATTAAAACACATATCAAACTACTTTTTTCCTGAAAGAGACATATAACTTGTCCCCATCAGAAGTCAAATGAGGCATCAAAATACTAACAAGGCTTTCTTCTTTGTGTCCAGGTTTTAATGATCCACATCTGGTGTCATTGCGTGACAGGTACCTGTTTGTTCCTTCTGCCTGCACGACACAATCAAACATGGACATTATTCATCACAAATATGAAAAATAAGAAAGGCTGTGTTTACATCTGCTTTTGCTGTCTATACCATCTATCATTCAAACAACCTGGACTTATGTTAAAATCAAGTGTAGTCAGAGCTGATGGAGTTGTGGTACTCTCTTCCATTTCATGGTATATTATTAAGTGTGAAAAAATGATAGAATCATTTGAGTGCTGTTATAAATGTTGTAGCATTGATAATTTTTGAATAAAATAAACATCAGTGTGATTGTTAAGGTTAAAAAACATTAGTTTACCCATACCGTACATTATTATTTCTCCTCTTGACCTCGCCTCTCTGAAACAAAGCTCATCGCTGTACAAAGTAAGGGGATCTCTGATTGGCCTGTTTACCAGTGTGTTGTGATTGGCCGAATCCTGCAAGCGTGAACCGGAAATGTTAGGCCCTCACTATATTGTAACATCAGCCTCAAAGATACAGGCATACAGAAGAGGCGATAACATGGCATGCATATCTCTGCATCAATCTCTGTATAAATGACTAAGATCAGACCAATAAATCAACTTAAGTCTCTGTATTAAATTTCACATAACACCATGCGCTAATTACACAGGCATATGACAAACTAGGGCTGCACGGTTATGACAAAAATCATAGTTGTTGATTATTTGCTTTGATATTGTAATCATGATTATTATTTTCGATTAATATTAAAGTTTGTAAATGTTTAATAACTTTGTGAGAAGCAGCTGTATGGTAAATCTAAATATGATTTAAATATACAAATAATTATGGGAGATATGTTGTTAGTAAAAAATCCAAAATGAATAACCAAAGGACACGTTACCTTAACAATTTTACAATCTCTATTTCACCAACACATTTAGTACAATCACACTGCTGAAACATGTGCACAAATATAGAGCTGTAATTCCTTCAGCTTGTAATTGTAATTACAATTCTTCATCTATTAGTTGAGCATCCCTATGAAAAACACTCACGTTAATCATAGCAAACTCTATAACAATAAAAGAAAACCTATAGAGTATGTGAGTCTGAGTTTCAGGGTGTCCTCTAAAGTTGTAATGGTTGAAATCGCTCTACTTTTCAATGAAAGTTTTCATGCCGGTCTCCTATACCCTAGGTTCAGAAAGCATTTCACATTTATCATGCTTCACAAACATGAATATTTATGCTTAACTGGTCTGCAACATTTCCAACAATATCAGCCATTCATGTTTGGCCATTTTCATACTTTGTAAACCCAGACAAAGCGAAAACAAATACACATCCTCCTGATCATGTCATCACAACACTACAATACAGTTTATGGCCTTCTTTACCTATATAAACATTTGGGCGGGCTAATTCAAGTCCTTTAATATGCAGACGCAGAATAGAAGGGCGTGTGTAAACGAGTCGTTTCAGGCAGATCTGGGAGTTATTTCGCTTTTATAAAGAATAGCTATTTTGTTCAGATACTTCAATTTGTGCACCTTCAATACACCTTTAATACATGCATGGGCAACTTGTAAAAGACCAAAAAAACAAAAAACAGATTTTTGAGAAATGTTCTTTTTTCATTTATCAACAGTCGAACCACCAGGCAGTCGTGGCCACACGTCACTTCACGTCACTACAGTGTGTGCCATGACCCTCACTTACTTAAACAGTGGGGTTTTTTTGGTACAGAAAACTAAAATTCGGATAGTGACAACACTGTTTTAGAATCATCTGAACAATTTTTTCATCATGCACCTGCTGCTGTTGAAATAAGTGGACTTCAAAGGTAAAGACTCATTTCTCAAGGACTCTTTTCTCATAGTGATAACACCTCAGGATTTTCCAGTTGCATAACCTGCCGCTCCTGTCGCCTGGTAACAGCAGCGGAACACAGCAGAAACCTTTCTGACCCCGACACCGAGAGAGTTAATGTTTCTCTTGGATAATATGATGCTGGGGATGTGTATTGAACACAGAAATACTGCATCAAGCACCAAATACGGTTATTAACAATTGGACCAGATGAAACAAGACAACCCAACATGTTTTACAGTCTAAACCACTTATGATGCATGAAACAGCTTGATACTTCTCCTTCTAAAATGCAGCCTTTGAAAAGACAGAGCTCTCAAACTGGGACACAGCTAAAGTAGTTCTCCAAAAACAATTTAACCAAATGTTACCAAGCAAAACACACATGTAGTGGCGTGTACTGTTGATGTATGACAGTTCCTCATTTCCAGGAACGCAAAGAACAGATTGATGGTTTCCAACACCGGAAGTACGAAACCAGGATGGAAATACCTCTGTGACTTCTGGGACTTGAAGCAGGTAAAGCACAGACAAGTCTGCTTTTGACTCATCCTTGACATCAAGAAAACATCCAGGTTCTTTCATGCGCTTTCTGTCCTTTTGTTGGTAAGTATTGGAAGCAGACTTTGATCGTTGATGATGTACAGTAGAATCAAGATTTTCACTGAATATATTGTAAGCTACCCCATGAAAGCGATTGTGCTAACTCGGCAGTTTCCATCATGTACTCAGTAGGAAGTAGTATGGTTAGTTAGTTATATTTTGATAAGTATCGATACTGGAAAATCTGAAATGATCTGATACTGATGTCTCTTGTTTTTCTCTCTCATGTACCCAGATTACTGGTTATACTTAGGGTGAATTCAGATTGATTGGGTCACATTTTGACATCCATATTGTATGAACATGTATTAACTCTCAATGGTGTCTAGTATCTATATATTTTATAGGATCATATGGATGTTAGAAATTCCAGTATCATGACAACACACAGTCAGAAGTGTTGGCCAAACAGAAGGGTTGTCAAGATACTGAACCATGCACTTAAATCTGATGCTGTGACTCTTATTATGCTTAAGCAAAGAAGAAAATAAAAGAAGTCCATGTATTGAGTTTAACATAAACAAGATTATTCTTGTTCTAATCTTCACAACCTGTTTTGTTTTCTCTGCCTCTATTTTCTAATAATGTTCATTATTAGAGTCATTGTCATTATTATTGTGTCTTTAATATTTTTCTCATGAATATTAAATGTGCTCCAACACTTATTTAAGTGAATGTTTCTTTAAGATATTTCTAAATGAAAATGTTTAAAAGCAGGTGTAATACAGGTGTTACGTAACATTATCTTACTATTATGATACATCATTTAAACAAAGACCATACTTAAGTGCCGTTTGTCTTTTGTCTCATTAATAAAAACACATTTATAGTTGTTATTATTCTTCTTCTTCTCTTACTTCTCTTCTGATGTGTCGCAGAGACTCGTCTTCACTCATTCCTCGAGACAGTATCCGTTTCCGTAGAGAAGAAGAAGAAGAAGAAACCGCTTTCTCTGAGCTTCCCGAATGCATTTTTCAACGCGTTTTTTAGGATTTCCAGCTACTGATAAATCAGAGAATTCCGTTGAGCTGTTTGACAATATTCCGCTACGAGATGAGATTATGGTGTAATGTTCAGCATTTCACACAGACTCCTGTCCGGGCGGATCTAAAGGCGTGTTGTTGTGTTCTACAGCCGTGTTCTCGCGATACTGTGACTGAAGGGTCTGCGCAGCCCTGCAATGTTGCATCTGCTTGACAAGATTTCTGATGTGTAAACTCATTAATAAAAAAAAATTTTTTAAATGAAAGTTGCTTCTTCCTATTGTGTTGTTACATGACGTCTGTATGTTTTTACAGGTTTTCCAAAACGTTAAATAAATATTTAAATAAGTATTTAAATTGTAAATTAGTATTAATTTCAGCATTTGTGCGTTTCCACTGTGAGAGACAGAACCTAAAATAAAAAATCCAAACATTATTTTTTATTTTAATTTAGTGGTAAATTTCTGTGTTAAATAAGTATTTTATCACTGGATTATGAGCCAGACTTCTGACCCTCAAAAAACTCTTTTAAATAGTCCAGCTATAAAAAATAAATATATATATAGAGAGAGAGAGAGAGAGAGAGAGAGAGAGAGAGAGAGAGAGAGAGAGAGAGAGAGAGAGAGAGAGAGAGGAGAGAGAGAGAGAGAGAGAGAGAGAGAGGAGAGAGAGAGAGAGAGAGCGAGAGAGAGAGAGAGAAGAGAGAGCGAGAGAGAGAGAGAGAGAGACGAGAGGAGAGAGACGAGAGAGCGAGAGAGAGAGAGAGAGAGAGAGAGACGAGAGAGAGAGAGAGAGAGAGAGAGAGAGAGAGAGAGAGGGAGAGAGAGAGGAGAGGAGAGAGAGAGAGAGAGAGAGAGAGAGAGAGAGAGAGAGAAGAGAGAGAGAGAGAGAGAGAGAGAGAGAGAGAGAGGAGAGAGAGGAAGAGAGAGAGAGAGAGAAGATAGATATATATATATATATATATATATATATATATATATATATATATATATATATATATATATGCAGAATTCATGGTTTATGGGAGACTAATTGAATATTGGTAACAATATGAATGAATGTTTATTGTAATTCCTTAACCTTTCCTCATATTTTCACGAAAAAAAACCCTTTATTAAAGTTTCAGAGACACATAAGGGGGTTGGTTGAGTTACACACCAGGGTTTCTAGAATGTATCATGACAGTAAAACTGTCAGCTGAGTTGCAGCTGCTCTTACTGTTAAAACCGAAAGTTCTGTTCAGTGTCCTCTGATCTGGATCTGGATCATTTCTTCTTCATGGTGCTATTACCGCAAACATTGTGCTGAGATTGTGATGAGCACACATGATGATTGAATCTGAGATCAGAGCAGAAAATCTGGTTGAAAACATTTTAAAAAGATTGATCAGAGAATATCGACCAGAGGACACGGGCAGATTTTTGCTCATTGCTCAAACCAAGGCCCCTCGCTATTCACATGCAGCATCACACATCTGATTGTTTCAAACTTCTGCCAGTAATCTGAATCTTCCCCAGATCTGTCTTGATAAAATCCTGTCTCAAAACACTTTTGTCTTTGGTTATCTCCTGATTGACTCTTATGGGCATTTTGTTATTAAGAACAGTGTGCCTCGATCATACTCATTACTCCGCAAGTAAACTTCACTTGAAAGTGTAGTGACATCAGAAACTGGAACACATCTGAACTCAATTTCAAGTGTCCTAGGATTAGAGGACGAATGATTAAATAGTAATTATTTTAATAATTTGCTTTAGTAAAAAAGCAAAAGGCTGTTTGATGTCTAACAGAGTTCTAGAGGGGTTACCAGTGTTAAAATATGATAAAGCTCAAATTATTTTGAGGAATTGAGCGATAACCAACTTCCTCATATAATGGATTTTAACCACGTGACCGTTTTCCCCCATGGACATTTCACACATGAAGCAAATACATGCTTACATTGCACATCATTTATTTAAAGCAACATAAAAAGTAAAGAAAAACACTGTTTGACATGTCTATGTGCTTGCCACATCTGAAGCTGGAGTTATTCCAGCAGATGGCAGTCATAAACGTGTTTTTGTGTAATAAACTACAACAGCAGAAGAAGAGACCCATCTAACACGAGGAGCTGGGAAGAGAGGAGAACACATAGAAGAAGTTCAAGTTTAGGAAGCAAAATGAGTGTTTGTATGCCACAGAAGCGTTATTACAGACAAAGAGCTCACTCAAACCCCATGGGCTGATCACACCTTCCAGTAGTAAGATATGATTCATAGTAATCATAGAGTGTTGCATTATTTGTGTCGTTTGTTAAGTGTTCCTGTGTTGCACGTGTTAGTCCAGTTTGTCCGGAGGAGATGGACTGGTGTCAGCTTTATCCAGCACACTTCAGTCGGAAGGAACATCCGGAAGTTCAAGCGCACGTGGAGTTCGCTGACATCGGCTGCGGATACGGCGGACTTCTGGGTATGGATCACGTGTTCGAGAATAGCAACAAAAAACTTTTAATAGAAAAAACACAAACAGAGTCACAACAAACATGTGTAAGCACAAATAAGAATAGAACTTAAACCTCACAAATGTCACTGCAGTTTGAAATCTTCACATGTTGACTTCGATAATAATTTCGTAATAAACTAAATATTTTTCTTCACTTTTATTTGATTGATGAAACACAAACTCTAAATGCTTAGTTTTGTCTAATGTTTTGTCGTGGTTTTCCTTGTTTTTATATATATTTTCCTTAGTTACTTAATACAAAATAATCAAAAAATCAAATGTACATTCACTCAAGATACTTAGGTTTCATAAAGTAATTCCTGGTCTGTCTGTCTGTCTGTCTGTCTGTCTGTCTGTCTGTCTGTCTGTCTGTCTGTCTGTCTGTGTGTGTCTTTCATTGTGTGTGTGTGTGTGTGTGTGTGTGTGTGTGTGTGTGTGTGTGTCTGTCTGTCTGTCTGTCTCTGTGTGTGTGTGTGTGTGTGTGTCTGTCTGTCTGTCTGTCTGTCTGCCTGTCTTTCATTGTGTGTGTGTGTGTGTGTGTGTGTGTGTGTGCGTGCGTGCGTGCGTGCGTGCGTCTGTGTGTGTGCGTGCGTGTGTGTGTCTGTCTCTGTGTGTGTGTGTGTGTGTGTGTGTGTGTGTGTGTGTGTGTGTGTGTGTGTGTGTGTGTCTGTCTGTTACTGTGTGTGTGTTTTCAGATATGGATCATCTGTATTCTGGAGCTAATATTTCATGTTTTCTCCTTCAGTTTATAAAATGTTTAGACAGAGGCTCATGTGTATGAATGACTTCCTTGTGTGAAGGTGCTTGAAGTTCCTACAGACTTGCTTTCATGTAAAACAAACACTGCATGGATTGTGTGAGATTTCACAATGGCTGTATTTAAAAGAAAGTAGTGATTTTATTGTGTTTTTTCCCATAGTTGAGTTGTCACGGCTTTTCCCCGAGCGTCTGATTTTGGGTTTGGAGATCCGCGTGAAAGTATCTGATTATGTGCAAGATCGCATACACTCCCTTCGTTTGGCAGAACCAGGCAGTTATCAGAACATCGCCTGCCTCAGGAGCAATGCCATGAAATACCTTCCCAATTTCTTTTACAAGGGACAGGTAAGTGTATATCATCCTGGACATGTTTCACATACGCTTCAATGACCAAAACACTGCATGACTATTTAGAAGAAGACTCAAGTTAAGGGGCTCATGATGTCCCATTGTTACCGCCTTGATAGATCTGATAAGATTTAATTTCTTATCTTCAGATCCTAAAGGTAGATTTAACTATGGATATGACTTCTAGACCTTATTATTCAGAAATTAGAGTTTCAGGTAGACACAGCATCTAAGGGAAGAACAGCGGGTAGAAGACAACGTGAAGTTGTGATAGATGCGGATTCTAAAGCATTGTACCTCCGTCCAGAGCTTCATTGGAAACTCAGAACATGTCTAGTCTTATCTAGCTAATAATTGTTTCGTCCAGCACATTTTTACTTTATCTGCTTAAAAATACATTCATCAGGGTTTATAAACCCAGAACAGAGAATGAAAAAATTCAGCTTTGCAGCAATGTCTTGCAAAATTATTAAAATCCTTGAATATGAGACCATTGAATATACATTTATAGAAGAAAGTGTGTGTTTTCCCTGGCAAAGCTCCGAACTGGGTAGCAAAAGTAATGTTTCTCTAAGCCCTGACTGAAGGAATCCAACCCTGGTTTTCATTGACCTTCAGATGTAGAAATATAGGTCTAGGTAAATGGTTGCTAAGCTTATCTGGTTGGTTGCTATGGGTGTGACTGGTGAGATTTGAATAATAATACACCAGGTCACAAGTGACACAAATTAACTTCCGTGTGTCTACAGCATTCTGATGCAGAGAAATTGGGCTGTCAGTGCTGTTGCTATGGGCTTGGCTTCATAGCTTTATGAAGATAGTAGGACAGTGATTAATTGGAGAAGTAAAATGAACCCACGCCTTGTCTCTATGATTCAAGGATATCCATTTGCTCATATATAATGTAGGTCTATGGGATTAGTTGGTAGGTTTCTCTAAATGGCTGCTCTGAGCACTGGTTGGTTGCTTTCCGATAATTATTACATAGTATTTGGTTTCCTGGGTAAAATGAACAAATCCCCATGTCTTGATGGCCTCCTTGTGAAGAGATACAGGTCTGGCTAAACGGTGGCTAAGCTAATGTGTTTGGTTTCTTTGGGCGTGGCCTCATTCATAATTCAACAGGGAAGTTCGTGGCCCTACACCTCAGGGCTCCAACGTACACAACCTATTATGAGGTGTGTTTTCCCAGAGCCTTCCAGCCTCTCCAAACATTGTAAACCACATTTTTCTATGAAATCCTTACTCGAACTTATGACCTATTAAAGTTGGCCAGAATGTTAAGTCTATGGCATTTTTGGGGTATGTTTCGCCCCCCTATCGAACACCATACCACTAATCGCTTAAAAAGTCTTAGCAGACCTCTCCTCAGTAATCCAGTTAACTGTGCCCTCATTCATTCATGTGAAAGTAGTGGGACAAAGTTTTTGTAGGACAAGAAAAGAAGAAGAATATCCCCGCAAAGTAGTGATAGTGTGATGCCTTGCATTCTACAAACACACTATTAAGGATTGAAATACAACACAATATGTATTTCTGTACTCTTAAGTCAGAATTTCCTCATCTTAAGAAATACACACAAACACAAAGGTTGCCTTAAAGCAATTCAGATCCTATTATCTTTCAACTTTAAAGTTCCAGATATAAGGCCATGTTTTGTCATCTGTTGTTTCAATGGTAAAATTGTTGGTAAATAGTAAAGAAATGAAACAGGCCATGGTATTATTCTAATGCATATTTGGACAGATGGTCTTAAAAGTTGGAATCACCATTTCGGGCCCTGCCCGGGATAGGATGTGAGGGTTTAGAGATGCGAATAACATGAAAGTAATGGCAGTGTCAATTTGCGACTTACGCTAGGTGGCGGTAGGCATCTAAACAAGTTTGATCCTTCCTGCAATATTATTAGATAGAGAATGAGGACTTGCTGCTCTAAACCAGGGCATATTAACATTAAAAATGGATTAAAACTGGTCATATTGTTAGAACTAAATATTAAAAATGCGAATCACACTGAACTTTGAGATTTGTACCTTTACATAATTGTTATAGGTACGGCCCTACACACAAAAAAAATTAAAAGGAATAGGACCTGAAGGTCTCTTTAAACATACCTAGCAGAGGGACCCACCCAATCCCTTACACATCACATTCCTACTCTAGTGATATTGCCGTAATATCTACCATTTATGTGCATTCCAGACTGCCAACATGTGTGCTGCATTTATAAAGGACTTCAAGGTGGTCTAATGTGTAAAAAGTTAATTAAGAGGGAATTTCCAGGCAAGCAGCTTCTCTTATGTCTTGCTGTACAGAAGTGCTGTCGGCGACTCAGATTGGGTTGTGGGTTTGTTTTTTGGGAAGGCTGCTTTCTTCATAAACTAGTCCTTCTGAAGCTGTGCCCACACGCAATCTCATTTAAAAATATGGCTGACACAATGACACCACAGCGCAGGCACCGTGAATGCTAAAGTCTTCCTTACTGTTGAATGAAAGTTTTGATGAAACCTTTTAGTCCTGTCGTCATGTTAAGCAATCGTTGTAGAGTTTGTACAAATCTGCCTTAAATGTATAAAGAAGACTTCAAAGAAAAATGTCTGTTTAGCGATGAGTGTATAATGACGACACTGTATAATTCAATTTCTTGGTTATAATGTCAGAAAACCAAAAGACATCAAGCCTCACTTTATAACTTTGAAGCATGTGCTGTATAAAGAAGATGCGTCTCTGCACAACGTCATCATCTATTGCAATAATTCTTTCTGGATGCCAGTTTGGTCGATATTGCCCAATCCTCGGGTGTGATGTATTCCTAGACTTCCTATTCTATCTTTCTGATATGGTATATAAAAGAACCACGCAAATTACAATTACCGGCTATACCCAAACAACAAGGAAAGTGGGATATTTACTTAATAAACCACAGAGATTATGGTTGTGTGTTTGCTCCTTACTCTTGATTCATTCAATAATGTCCATCAAGAAAATTGCCAGAACGTTGTGTATATGCTTTGTTTTATTGATGTATTTGTGTTTTTTTGCAGCTAAGTAAGATGTTCTTTCTGTTTCCGGATCCACACTTCAAGAAAACCAAACACAAGTGGAGGATTATTAGCCATACATTACTGGCTGAGTATGCATACACACTGAGAGTAGGGGTAAGAATACTTTCCCTTTGTTAAAAAGCTTTGACCTCTAAAAAGCTGTTATCTGCTACTGTCTGTTTCTGTTCTGTACAAGTTTCTGGCACTCTTTATGTAAATCTTGAGAACCTGCAGTGTAGAATCGTGTTGTTCTTATATTCGAATAGGATTTAGTTTCCCATATGAACCTAAGACAGGTACAGCTTTACGCCCTGCGGTCATACTGTGAGCAGCACTCGTGAACCAATGTCCTCACGAGCGCTTCTCCTTGAATTTACACTCTGGTGTACGTGCTCTTCCTGGCTCTCTGATTGGTGCGTGGGCAGGATTTCACTCGGGTATGGCCAAAAAATTATAAAAACCTTCTGAAACCTTTTGCTGTATGGTGAAGTGTTTTGAGCACATAACTACTTTGTCATGCATATAACTCATACGAACAAATTACGTGAGGTTTCGGGTTAAATCAGAATGGATATTTCACAACAAAAGCAGAAAAAAAAGAAATCACATGTTAATATTTTGACCTTGTTAATGCATTATTGTATATTTCTTCCACTCTTTTTTTTTGTTTAAACAATTTTCTGTTCCCACTATAGCTCTTTGTTATTTCCAAGAATTTTTTCTTCCACTGAGTCTATCTGAACTGTCTAAAGAGTAAAGCCAATGACACTGGTGATAAGATTGAATGTTTGCTGTCCGACTATTTCAGTTCCCTCCACTGCAGTTCAAAGTATTCAAGATCAGCACATTGATTGTCTGTTTTAATGGTGCTGGGTCAGTATTTAAAGCAATGTCCTAAAACTCCTTAAGTCAATTCTATGAGCTAATTAAGACTGATTTATGCAAATTAATTATAATAAAAGGCATTGACATTATAACTATAAAAAATTTTTAAACTGTGAAAACAATTTCAATTATTTAAGTTTTAAAATGTTCTCATTAAGGAGAAAAGGTGGTTTAAATCCCAACAATAGTTATAAAAATAAAGAGAACAATATCATTGGGATCACTACCACATTTTAAAGAATGAAGTATAGCAAATAGCTCTGGGGTCATTTTTTCTACCAAACTTGTTAGTTTGGTCCAAGGACTTTTACTGTTAAGCACTCATCCATTTTTGGGTAAGCTTTCTCGGGCTCGATGTGGGAAAAGTAACACAGCTTTCTATTCAGGAGTGTTTATATCACAGTCACACAAATGTTCCCAAATACATTCCCAGGTTTTACGATTTAAATTTAAGGAGCATATGCAATGTGCATTTTCAGCTTATGACGATAATATATGCTTTTGTACTAATGCATTTATTAAAGACCACAGGGGTTGAAAAGAGGTGTGTTTACAGCAGGCTTAAAGGAGACGTAACACAGAGTTACTGCCACCCTTATGTTAATCTTGAGTACATGTAGTGTAGAATTGCGATGTTTCTTCACATTTGCCAGAGACTGACACAGCCTTACGACTGTTTTCGCATAAAGCCGAGCCCCTCCGGGTGGATCTTGAGCCGCGTTCGTGACCAATCTCCTCCTCTGCGACTTTCGCCTCTGGCTTGCTTAGTTGGGGTCACTTCATTAACAGCGATATCGTTGACTTGATTTAATATGAATGCACAGACATTATTTAAACTGATATGAGATGATATCACTGAATTGAAAATGAATGCACAGACGCAATATAAGCGCAATATAAATAAAGTTGATGAGGGCTTCCCCTGGAAAGTACACGCTGATGTACACGCTGATGTAACCAATAAATTACTTTTGATTTCATGACGTTTGCAAGTTATAAATGTAAAAAAAAACTTCAGTAGCCTTTGGCTGTATTGTGGATTGTAGTGAGCACAGAAATATTACATCATATGTCTAACTCAGTTTTTAACAATTGGACAAATGTACAAAGTCTAACAAATTTAACACAGTCTAAAGCTCTTGTAATGAATGGAACAGCGTGATACTTCCCCTAAAAGAATTAAATACGCAATGCTAATATCAATACAAGCAAGTATACATAATGTATGCTTTACATCCCGACACGTGTCCCCTTTAGAGAAATCTTTCAGACTTTGCTCTCATATTATTGAAAATAGTTGTTCTGTAAGGGAAAAAAAAGCAAGTAGATCATCTCCATTCATTTAGGTGTCTGGAAATGTTATTCGCTGGTGTTAACGCAAATATATTTACAGTTAACTGGTTATAATGTGATCATTCCTTAATACTGGAAAAATATAGCAACATTCACTTTAAAACATACTATACAAATTAGGGCTGTAGCTATCGAATATTTTAGTAATCGAGTATTCTACTGAAAATTTCATCGAGTAATCTGATAAAATGTGTTTTTGCTTAATTAAAGTGCAATATTAAATATACAAGAGAAAATAAGACTCTTGGGTCTCTAAAAATGAACAACTAAGCTTCCTTATTTAGAAAACAATATTTTTATTTCTTAAATGCTTAAAATGCAATGCATACATCCAAAATAAACATTTAATTATTACCCATTGTTCCTCTGTCTGTACTTTGAGCAATGAAAATAATGTTGACAGATGAATTAAGTGCATTTAAGTGACATTCATTTGAGGTTTTAAATAAAGAATTTTCTGAGATACCAAAACAAATAAAATTTATTTTCAAATTACTTTAAGTATCAAAACTTAGGCATACATTAAAATAAATAATAATACAAAAACACTTCCTTTTAGTCATGCAACTTAACTTTCAGAACTAAAAGTTAAGTAAAAGTTCTGAACATAACTTAAGCCTTTACTGTCTTGAAATGCTTTGTAGCATTTAGGAGGCAAAGACACATATGTCTTTCTCTCTCTCTCTCTCTCTCTCTCTCTCTTTTCTCTCTCTCTCTCTCTCTCTATCTCTCTCTCTCTCTGGTCTCTCTCTCTCTCTCGATGTGTGACGCTCTGATCCCAAACTTTGGACTTTTGAGTCGTTTCCTTCGATCTATTTCTTCTCTTTTCTCATTGCCACTGTTATCGCTCACTTCCATTCTGCATCTCGCGCCCTCAAATCAAAACACCGCTGACTCCTTGCGTCTACTTCCGCTTTTGTGTGTGGCATAAACGCGCTGTGTCACGTTAAAAAATCGTCGCGACAGAATCTGAATTGATACTACACAATACTGTAGTATTGTGTTAGTGTAGTCTAAAGCCTGAAATATTTTTTGGCCCAGTCTGTTATGTGTGTATTATTGACACATCAAAGCATCAACTGAATATGCCAAGTCAAATAAATATTTGAAATAAATATATTATCTTTACATTGGAAGCAGCTTTGTTCCTACACTTTTTTTCAGGTAGCTTTGCTGGTTGTCATCTTGTATACATTGAGACTCATAAAGTGAATTTGGTTTTGATTTGTTGTGTGTGTTCTGTTGTAGGGTTTGGTGTACACAAACACAGATGTTGAAGAGGTACATGAATGGATGGTGAAACATTTTAATGATCATCCTCTCTTCAGCAGAGTGTCTGAGGATGAGCTGGTATGTTTCATTATGTCTGTCTGTTTAAGTTTAGCAAACGTTTTTTGTAAAAGGGAAGTTGTTTTTGAGAAGTTGTTTTTGCAAAGCATCTATCCTTTGCAGTCAGTCATGCCCAAACTTCACCGACAAGCCATTTAAGGGCGAATGTAACCTTTTATACTGTAAAATAAATCTTATACTTCCCATAGTGTAGTGTAAGTCATGATGTAAGTCAGTAACGTTCATGGTCCTACATGCCCATATGCACTCTCGCCAATGTCTGAAGAGACTTATGATGAGATGTAAGATTGTTTTTCTGGGGATCTTCTCCCAGACTTGGATAGTGTTTGTATCTATGGCTACTTTATCCAGAAACTATCTACAGTCTCCGAATTAATTAGGCGAAGGATTATCAAGTAACAGCATAAGAACTGACAATAGAAATGAGGAATTCATAACAATATTTATTAGAGTCTGTGTTACCCTCTAAGTGTGATCCTTCCCAAAACACCCTTAAGAAAACTATTGTTTAAACATTGACAGATGACACAATCTTGACTTACAGTATGTTAAATCAGCAGCATGTCTGCTGGCATGTTGTACAGTGATGATCTTTTCATAATATTTCACTTGAGCTGCTCTCGTTTCAGGCTGGTGATATCATTATAAGTCATCTAGGAACATGCACAGAAGAAGGAAAGAAGGTTCAGAGAAATGGAGGCAAGAATTATTTAGCTGTTTTCCGCAGAGTGGAAGATAATAACAAACCTTAAGCAATGAAACAGTCTTATGTTCCAATCACACTAAATCCATTGTAAATGTCCAAAGGAAATCTGTAAATACATTTGTGTGCTTGATATTTTGTTCGTTTAATTAATTTTAAGTTTGTACATGAAGAGTACTTTTTCTAGTATATAAATAAACAGTTGTTTTATACAGATTTCACAAGTTTAAGTAACCATGTTTGAATGTGTTTATTCAGTAGTTGCTGTAAAAATCCTTCAAATATCATGCTACAAGAAGAATACAAATCATATTAACAAGAACAGCTACATTATTTGTTACTCATTGCCTATAATGGAGTATACATGTTTATTTACTGTAATTATGCCCGATATGTAGTTCATAAAGCGTTGCTCTTATTTTTGAGATGCAACAATTAAATAAAAGAAAGAAGCCCCACTAAGCAAAGGGTTACAAGTGCATTTTTTTACATTTACATTGAGGCATTTTTTTCAAAGTGACTTACACAGGATCCAGGAAACAAAGAAGCTGAATATCATAAAGATAATCACAGCCAAATAAGTGCTACTGTAGAAGAAGTTACAAGGAAGGACAAGAATTTAGGCAATTCCACCTTGGGATAGAAAAGAGTAGAAGTGAAACCAGAAGTAGTTGGTGAATGAACAGAGGTGGTGGAAGCAGGGAACAGCTAATGAATGGCCTGGTGTTTTGAGTGTGACTCATGATCCCAAAGTTGCTGGTCCGATACTCTGTACCCGCGGGGATTGTATTTGGAGAGACTGAATAAACCAGCACTCTCCTTCACATTCAATACCTAGACTGAGATGAGTCTCTTGAGCAAGCCACCGTTTCACCCAACTGCTCCCTTTGTGTCACTGTATGGCTGACAACTGCTCCGGGTGTGTGTGTGTTGCTTGGATGGGTTAAATGCAGAGCACAAATTCCAAGCAATGGACACCATACTTGGCCACATGTCACTTTACCTTATATCACTATGAAGGAACATTTACACACAGTTCACCAAAGTGAATCTAACAACATATATTTTTAAAAAGGTCATAAGCCTGTCTCAGGCGCATCAAGCTTCTCTTTGTATTAGACAAATTCCTTTTATCCGAATCCGGACCTTTCAATTTGTCATATAACTAGCCCAGAGTGTTTATGTTGGCACATGCAGTATCCAAAAGAAACATTAAATGCCCATAATAACAGGGGGGTGATGGTGGGGCATAAATGGAGTTCTTTCCTATTTGACAAAACTTATGGGAACATTGGAACGCTCTGATGATACAAATCAAAAACTTCTGTCCATTCCTTATGATGAGAGCAGCCTTTCTGCAGGTGAGTAGTATATCCATGTATTAGGGGTGGTGATCTTTTAAATGAAGATTTATCTTGAAGGCAGCTTGAATTCACTTTTCAATAGAATCGCGAGGATCATGATGAGAAAATAGGTGTGCATATCATTCAGCACTGTGCAGACCAATCAGCTGCTTTTAATGCACTTTTGTTGTGCTGCAAGGTCTCAACAGCACCATATGAAGTTGAGAAGCTTATGTTAATATGACATTTAATATTTCTTCCATCTACATTTCTATGTGTGAGTGTTTGAAAACAAATCACAAAATTAGTTGCATTAAAGGAGTTGGTCCAAAAAGGGACATAACATCAGAAGTGTGGCAGTGGCCCTCTAAAAACCTTGTGTATTCACATTTCACAATAAAAGATATGGTCCTGTTCAAAACTCTGACGACTGGGGTTTCTGCAAACTGGTTTCAAAGAATCCCATGTAATGACCGGGGCTAATGGCAGGTACTGACTTTAGTATCAAGTCTGTAAGCCCATCACAGAATTTTCGGTGATTCCATGATATATGGTAATATCATAAATTTGGAGTCAAGGCTGCTCCAGACCACTCTGGACTTTAGAGTGGGGCAAAAGTTCATCATCTAAAAGGACAATGACCTCTAAGGACATCAGCAACAGTCTTTTGTATTGGAAGACTTGGGAGACATGTGGTAATTAATAAACATATTATTAATTATATTGTTTGAGTCCTCCATTAAACATAAATGTGATTAATTCGTCAAAGAACATATTAATATTGGTAATATTTACTTTGTTGCTTTGCGTCTTTCCTCCTGTGTGTTAGACAGCGATTTTTGTTCTTGACTCTGCAGATAAGATATACTTTAGGCAAACTAATGATAAGTTACTGATTTTACTGTCCTGTGTTGCTGATGCATGAGATTGTGGATGCCAATTTTACTTTTTTATGGCCTTTTGTTTCGCTCTATTAGAGATAATATCTTCGGGGTTACCAAATAGTCAGAACACATGTTAGAAGAGATTACCCGTCTCCATGGCAATAGGGAGACTCTTGGGGCGAATTAAACAACTTGATTTAGAAAATCTATTAGCTATTGCAAAGAACAAAGTTTTACCAGTAGATGGAAAAGATGTTTGTGAAATCTACTCCTATGAGTGACTATTTTTCTCTTCTGGATCAGAAGAGTAAGAAGCTCCACTCCAGTAAGATGTCTGGAACTCTTGGAATGGCTCAAAATTTACAAATCCCAAAGTTCCCGATAAAACAAGGTCATAATCAGTTTTATTGCCAAGTGTGCTTTACACAAACAAATCAAGCTTCAAATAAACAAAGTATAAAGTGACAGTGACTCAGGTAGCCAACATACTATAAAATAAATGTGTGGAAAAGATAAAAACATTAAATAAAGATGCAATTAAACAAGAGATCCATTAGCATCTCTAACAGAAATCTCATGACTATGACTAGGCCAGGACTGTAGCTCTTTAGTCACTTTCGTAGCTAGTTAGTGACGACACAATACACATTAGCATATTTTACAACTCGTCTACGGAATACAGTGGCTGAAACCAGAGTATGGCCGTTGATGTTGTATTGTCGACACGTGCTGAATGTAGTTCTCCATTAACAGATGACCCTTAAAAGAAGGCCCTATGACCAATCAGGGACATATGTATGTTCTGGAGGGCAATGAATGGAGATGAATCCATTTTATAGAACTTTTTATGTTAGCTTATTATTGTTTTTCTTATCTCGACTACATCCTTCACTCTGATGTCAATGTCACCTTTATTTATATGGAGCTTTAAACAAAATAAATCGCGTCAAAGCAGCTGAACAACATTGGTTAGTCAAACAGTGTGTCCATATGCAAAATGATAGTTAAAGGCATTTCATTATTGAATTCGGAAATGTCATCTCTGTTCACTTTAAATAGTGTGATATCAATTTTCTTTAGAAACCCGGATCAGTTCGAAGGTTCTTGTTTTCAAAAACTGGTCTCTTAAAGCCACCAGAATTTCCTTAGACTTCCTTAGCTACAAAAGTTGATAGCTCATAACTCAGAATAAGAGTTTGATAGATACCTGTGGTTTACCTCATTTAATGAGGCTGCCAGTCTGTAAAAGCGTGCCTCATAATGGGGTGTAAAATGTACCCCAGGGGCGGTAGAGCCATCCGAAATTCCCCATACACTTATTATGCGAAACTTTGACAGGCCGTAGCTCAAAGCGAGTTCTTTGTGGAAACATGTGGGTCACCACATTTGAAGAGACTTGCAGTCTCAGTACAAGATTGCGTTGCTTCTGACTTGATCTACTATTGATTTAAATCTCACAAGCCACGCCCAGAGCAACCAAACACATTCGCTTAGCAACGGTTTACCAGACCTGTATCTCTGCATCAAAATGTTGTAGAGACATGGGGGTTGGTTTATGTCACTCATGATGTGGAAGATAATGTTAGCCACATGTCAAACACGTTAGCATCATGTTAGCAAAAGTGTCAATCATATAAGCTTCATGCAAACAACATACTTATTGTGTTAACATCATGTTATAAATGTGTTAATCACGCAATCCCAAATGTAAGCTACAATACTAGTTTTGTTAGAATCATGTTAGCAACATTCTAATTATGTTATCAAATATGTTAACCACATCAGCATTATGTTTGAAACGTGTAAACAACATGTTTGGGATTTCACCATTATGGGAGTAACATGCTATTTCATTTATGCAACATACTGCGACTTTAATCTTAAAACTTTCTTTCTTGCTGATTTGAAGACAAACTTTCTCAAACCAACATAAAGTTTGCAAAATAGCACACACTAGCTATAGTAGGAGATGAGTGTTAGAAGGCTATGGTTATTAAAGGGCCGGTGGGGAAAATGTGGCTAGGGCATGGGGTTATACCCCCACTCCTTTATGAGAAGTTCCATGAGATTTTTAATCATCACAGGGATCCTGATCACATCTTGCATGAACTATTTATTATGTATATTAAATTTAATAAAAATGTATATGCCGAAGAATTAATGGAATAATGGTTTATGTAACTTCCCAAAAGGTGTTATGAGAAGATGTCGAAAGATAACAACTGATAAATGCTGTTTGTTAATGCTTCGCTTAGGTGAAATTGATTCACAAAAGCAAGACAGTTAATGATTACAGTCACCGATACCGGAATACTAATCTGTGGTTTTACTAATACTAGTAATCAGCATGGGCCAATGTCGTTCAAAAGAGCTTCAGTAAGAACATTAACACAGCTTAATTCTTAATACTTATATTATTTAAAGAAACAACCCAGGATATAGAAGCATTCTTACTCACGTTCACTCACACGCAAATGTGTATGTTCTTACTACCTCAGATCAAACATACAGACAGATCCATGCTTTACCTTGGTCATTATCATTAAGTGAACAATTCTTCACAGCACCGCAATAAAATAATTATTTTTATCATTTCTATCATCGAAGAACTTTGTGTGGAACCTTTGTGTGTTAACAGTCCTTCTGTTTTATTATGTAGCACCTTGATTGATATATTGAGTTGTGTTATGGGAATAAAAATAACTGTATTCTACATTCCCACCGTGTATTCACACCAATCAGACTTAAGCAGAGCAAAGTTTGTGGGGTCAGTGCACAACACTGATAAAATGTACTTTGCAGCTTTATGCATAAATAAGCGGTCTCCAACCCTTCACCAGGAGAGTCAGGATCATAAGATTTCAATCCAAAAAACTTGACCATCTCATCAAGGTGTTGAGGGTTAATGGAAGTCAAGTGTGCTGGAGCAAGAGTTGCTGTCTGCAGGACAAAAGCTGTTCAGGATTCCTGGTGGAAACACACTTTGTCAATATATTATAAACTCCAGGGGGGAATTCTTTTTTGAAGTGCTGACCTGGGTTTTTTCTTTGCTGATTACATGATATAAGTAAAATCATTTTTATTTCCTTTTAATTCCTGGTTTTGGTTTGCACACATTTCTATGAAAGAGAGATTCACATTAGACGGATGAGAATGACATGAGTCAAGGTTCTCAGTAGTGTTGATTTTACTTACACACATCCACGTCTCGCTGTCTAATGGTCACGTTCACAGGAATCAGGTCACGGGGTTATTACAGAAGCCAAATCAAACTGCGCTGCTTTAGCGATAATGATGATTACTTTGTTATGACGTGGACATGAGTAGCATTAGGAGTTTCCGACATATCTCAGATAGATTCGATTTGCCGTCGCATTTGTCATCTCTCCTATGGAAATTCCTGAGCCAGTATTGATCTGGCTTTTTTACTATTGGCATTATACTGTTTAGCATTCATTAATTGAATACAAAAACTTAACATACAGCTGTCTGGTAGTGGTCCTATAGACAGCTATTTTTTTTAGAATTTATGTATATCTTTTTGTCTTATTATAGTATTTCTTTCTTGCTTATATAACATTTCATACATGTTTTACAACAACTGTTGCCTTATAGAAATAAATCTGACTCGAAACACACACACAGACATGTCATTACAAGTTTAGTCTGAAGTCTTAAAATGGTAACAGTGTTACATCAGCACTCATCGATGTATTGATTTTCTCCAGTCAAATATTTAAACTCTCACACAGCTCCATTGTGAACAGTGTGTTTGTGCTGCCACTGTTTTGGATCTCCAGGAAACTTCTGTGCATTACAATATCAAACGATCAAACTTTCTAGGCAGACCCCGGGCAGTGGGCGGGCCTTTACGCCATTGGTTAAAGGTGCAAGGTGAAGCAGTCGTGCAGTATAAACAGAGCGTTTGTGGGCATGAAGATGATAATGTGCAGATATGAGCTTCATCAGAGAAATGCTTCCTCAGGCTTTCAGGATGTCCAGCAGGTGCATGTCTTCTCTGCTCCTCTACACCAGGTGTGTGGACAGATGGCCTGACGTCATTCTTCACAAGCAGGTGAAGACACTGGATGATATGCCGGGTCCTTCCACTGCAGGCTTTATTTGGGATCTGTTCTTCAGACGTGGATTCACACGCCTCCATCAGTTGCAGGTGAGTTATATATATGACCTTCATGCAGTGTCAGTGGAGCTTCAACCCACCTGCAGTAGAGCAACCAAAAATAGATTCATGGGCACAAGCAGTTATGTTTTTTTAAATGATGCATATCATTTCAAAATGTGTGTCTTGACAAAACTGAAATTTAAATGGTTTTAGAAGAGAAGTTGAGGACATATCAGTCAGTTAGAGGTCCAAGTATAATTTTAATCATGACAGAAATTAATAGAGAACAAGAGATGAAAAGCACAATTTTGATTTATTCTGTTTTGAATGATACTATGACTCATATTTAAAGCTGGTGGGCAGGAAACAGTACGGGCCCATGTGGAAGGCAAGCTTTGGACCCATCCTGACGGTTCATGTGGCAGAAGCAGAACTTATAGAGCAGGTGCTGAGACAGGAGGGTCAGCATCCCATGCGCTCGGATCTGTCATCCTGGAAGGACTATCGGCAGCTAAGAGGACATGGATATGGACTTCTGACAGCGTGGGTACAACTGTTAAAGCTTAACTGTTAACCTTTTTGCATCATTCATAGTGATTCTCTATTTGCTTACAAATCAGAAGCAATATTACCCAAGTGGTGGACAAGGGATATCTCTTTATGTAATGTTATTCTAAATGGACAATAGAATACTGAACAGAAACACAATTCTCCAAGCACCTGCCAAGCATTAAAACATTTAAAAACTATATGTATGTGAACATATCAATTGCTTCATGACTGAGCACTTAACAGTTTTACAGAAAAACAAATCTAAGAAAAAAATCTGATTTTATATGGGGGTCAACTGGGATATTTAATTCTGTAGCGCCCCCAACAGTTGTATGAACACGACAGGGCAGTTTTTATGAAGTTTCTCAGAAAACCATTTGTATTTCGTCAGAAAATTATGTACTTAAACATTCACACCAAAATGCATGGCACACACCTAAACATTATCAACTTCACAAAAAGTCTGAAAAAATGACTGCATGCAAGTGTATATTAAGATTTATTCTCTAGTCGTGGCCTGATGGTTCGAGTGTTGAACTCGTGATCCCAAGGTCGCTGGTTCGATACTCGGTACCAGCGGGGATACCGCGACTGAGGTGAGTCCCTTGAGCAAGGCACCGTTGCCCCCAACTGCTCCCGTGCGCCGCAGCATGGCTGTGTGTGTTCGCTTACTGTGTGTGTACACTGGGACGGGTTAAATGCAGAGCACATATTCCAAACAATACTTGGCCACACGTCCCTTCATGTCACGTCAGGTCACAATACATCAGATTTCAATATTGTTTATTGCTAACTAATCATCTTGTGACTTTGGGCCCTTTTTTCATTTCATAGTGAGGGGGAGGAATGGCAGAATGTGCGAAGTATGTTGTCAAAACACATGTTAAGGCCTAAATCTGTGGAGGCTTATGACGGCACACTGAACTGTGTAGTGGATGACCTTATTGAGAAATTAAAGCTACGCAGGCAAGAAAACTCCATCGGCCTCGTCACAGACATCTCTGCTGAATTCTACCGCTTTGGTCTGGAAGGTACTTCACAATCCACTGCACAACACAGCAACAAATAACCATCCTCAGTATGATCTATTAAGTGATATCAATAGTCTTTATTTATGCTTTTAGTTATTGTTTCTTGTAATCATGCCCTTCCTTTCTTCACACAAGGAATCTCTTCTGTGCTGTTTGAGTCGAGAATTGGCTGTCTGGAACCAGTCATTCCCATTGAAACCGAGCGTTTCATTCAGTCCATAAACAGAATGTTTGTTATGACTCTTCTCACTATGGCTATGCCTGCATGGCTGCACAGGCTTTTTCCCAAACCATGGGACACGTTCTGCAGCTGCTGGGACTACCTCTTTCAGTTCGGTGAGTGATACACAACACATCTATTCAATGTTTTGTGTGTTCCAGTCATGAAATTAGTCATGTCCATTTAATTTTTTCACTTCAGTTGCGTACATAATCATGTTTTCTATCTTGTTGGCAGTATGTACCTTAGAATCTTGGACTGTGAGTCATACCAATAACTAATGTGTGAAGTTATATATAGTACATCTACCACTCTTTCTGATAAAACCTAAAATACCTCAAATAAATCAATCATTTTCTTATATGATGTGCAGTTGACATTTGTACATAACTCATATTTAATTTAAACGATCGTACAGCCTAATAGGGAATACTTATCAAATATCAATTTGAATTCACATTGGGACAAGTGTGCAAATAGTGAAAATTCTTAAATCTCTTATTTGCATTCTTAAATTAATTTACCTTAAAACTGGTTTAAAGCAATGCGGCATGTAAAGAAGGGGAAAAAAAGTGACTCTAACAGCCATAATGCTGAGCTTATCTGGCAACCAAGACTTCACAGGGCTTACTGCTTCTCTAGTGTAACACGTCTAGTGATCTAGAATGTTTTTGTTTCAACAGCAAAACTGCAAATTGACCAGCGTATTGAGAAGGAAAACAAGAAAATGGCACGAGGAGAGAAGTTAGAGGGAAACTACCTTACCTACTATCTGTCTCAGGCTGGAATGCCCATGAAATCTGTGTATAGTAATGTGACCGAGCTGCTGCTTGCTGGTGTCGATTCGGTAAAATCCCCTTTTATTGTTTTACCATACATCTAAAACATTTCGCATAGAAAAAGGTTTTATCATTTAGTCCTCATGTCTTTTAGTCTGTCTGAAAAATGTAGTTTTTCTAAGATCTTTAGGCATTGCAATGTAGTCTCCTTGTGTTCTGGGAATGTATATCAATATCATACTCAACCTTGTGCCTCTACTGATCATGTGGTTGGAAACATTTTGACCCTACTGAGAAAAATGATAAATTTAAGAAAGAAATGCAGAGTTTTAGGTATTTTATGAACTTAAAACAGAATTTTCTTTGATGTGGGGCATAGAACAGAAGATTTATAAACTCAAAGCAGCAGTTAGTGGCCAAGGACGCATTTGACATGAGCGATGTTACAGGACAAAGCAAATAGAAATTTATTCTCATTAGTGATGATGTCACGTTGGGTTCTGTGTGATGTGTGTCGCTGACTTCTCATATGTAATTAACATCACAAAGATTTTTTTATTCTTTTTTATATTATATTTCTAAATCATTTATTTTATTATATATTAAGATATGAGTCCTTGTAATATTTTCTGACATTGTCTGTTATGGTAAAAATGGCATTTTCAGACAATCCTAAAGTCCCTTAGAATGTCTGGTAATAATTACTTTACCATATAAAATCCTGTCCCAATAGGGCGTAGGGGTTTATTATAAATGGTAATGTCACCTGTCAAATGTTATATTCAGTCCCACATAACTGGAGGTTTATTTGGTTAGAGCTTGTAGCGCTTCCCTAAATTTGAAATAGCCAGCAATGCTGTATAGTTTTTACAATTTATAATCAATTTTATCAATTGTTAATTGCGATACATAGAGATGAAATCAAGACTGCTTTGTGGGGGTCAAATGTAAGGATTATATTTTTGAAAAAAGAATAGCCCTCACATTTAAAAAGCTTGTACCTATGAAAGTTAAAAAAGGCTATTATATATGTTGTAATGTTTATTTTTTTTCATTCAGATCTCCAGCACATTATCGTGGTCACTATATGAACTGTCTCGGCATCCAGAGATCCAGAATGCACTGCGGGCTGAAATCCTTAATGTTCTGCAGGGCCGTACCATTCCAAGGGCTTCGGACGTTTCTGCCATGCCTCTTATGAAGGCGGTAATGAAGGAAATTCTTAGGTGAACTACATTTTTTTTTTTTAAACCCATTTAGTTTATTATACCATACTAAGTAGTGTACATTTTCCAGGCTTTATCCAGTAATTCCAGGAAATGCTAGAGTCATCACAGACAAGGACATTAAAGTTGGAGGATACGTTATTCCTAGAAACGTACGTTTGTAGTCATTAAAAAGCATTTGTTGGCCAAAAAAAAATAATTTTCACTCATGCTATACAGTTGTGTTATTCATTCTTCACAGACGCTGATCACCCTCTGCCATTATGCAACTTCTCATGACCCTAAACATTTCCCAGAGCCAGATGCTTTCATCCCTCATCGCTGGTTGAACCGCGGCGAGGGAAGCCACGCTTATGCTTCTGTACCTTTTGGAGTGGGTAAACGCAGCTGTATTGGTCGACGCATCGCTGAACTCGAGGTCTACCTTGCTCTTTCAAGGGTAAAAAACATTCTCATCATCATAAATCTGTAAAATAAAAAATTATCATGTTACACTTTATGTAAGTCCTTGTAAAATGTACATGGGTTAGAATTGTTGGAATTCTATCAGTTTGATTTCACATCTACAAATGATAGACATTTTGTTTTCTTTCTTTTTTTAGATTTTAATGCATTTTAATGTGGAGCCTGCAGAAGATAACAATACAGTTCATCCAATGACCAGAACTCTGCTAGTTCCAGAAAGAGCGATTAACCTTCGTTTCACTGAGCGCTGAGCTGAAGGTCAGACATGACAAGAACAAAACTGATCCTCTCTGATGTAGATATCCAGGAGAATGCTGCCAGGCTTCAGCAAAAAGACAGGAAGAAGGCCTGAGGCCAGAACTGGCCTGTGTTACATGTCAGCATGTCAAGTTTCTGGGAGTCTGCCACTTTATACATGTATATAAGTACATAGCTGAAAAGTTGCTTACGTTGAAGTAATGCATTTGAAGCTCATTCATTGTTCAAGTTACTACAAAATGCACAAGACAAGAGTGCAGAATACAACATCTCTTATTGGATAAAGCGGTACAAAATGTAGTCCCTCTGAATGTTTCTTTTGCACTCCATGTATATAGACTACATTATTGTATAATGATTTGTGTTCATTAAAGTCTTGTTTTTTATGTTCAATATATTGCACAAACAACTGTATTTTATTTCGTAGCTCTTTAGAATTTTGCTCTTTACCCTACAGTTATATTGCATTGTGGTACATATATGTGCTGTAGTGCAAATTCGAAGCATAATCGCTCCTTTGGTCAGACTCTAGGGATCGAAGGTCTGCGCATACTTCCCTCATTCACTTGGCGAAGTGGAACTCACTTAAAAATGGTGGCAGGGATTCCCCCAGGGTGGGTGCTTAGGTACGTTTGTGAGTTTCTCTTTAAATGTAATCACAGGTCTCTGGTACGACCATATTTTAGATTCAAAAGTTCTGAAGTTACTGGGTCAACTATACTGGCTGAGTCATGGTGTACAGGGAACTTGGGAATGACCATTTTGGCTTACTCAAGGAACACAGGAAACCCGTAGGGATCCATGTTGATGTTGACAGGAATTAATTAATGATTGAATGATAAATATACTTGTATAATTGTCCCAATTGTGGGATATTTGTGTTGGAGTTCAGGTATAAAAAACGAATTGTAAAAAAGACTTCTTCAAACTTCCAGAAGGTAACTGTTCATACTCTGTGTAAGGTACATGCATCGGATCAGCTAAGATTTCATTTCCTACTGTGAAAACAGACTAACTCAAGGGAGAAACGGTCCTTTCCCCCTTTGGTCTTCATCACTATTTTACCAAGCATACCAGTTTTTGTTGAAGCAGCGATGAGAAATACGCTGCCCAAACTCACAGCAAGGCCAAAGCCAACAATGGGAAAGCTGGATCAAGGGGCAGGACGGGTCAGAATGGGTGACTTGAGACTTTGGTGTGCTGGTCCAAGTGTGGTCAGTCACTATTTACATTGCTTTTGTTATGATGGTCTTTTTTAGATGTTATCAGAAAATAATGAATTTCTCCCAATCAGAATTTCATTATCTCATTCATGACCTACAATTGCTTTAAAGGAAAGGTCCTATGATCTATCAGTTTTAGATAATTAGAATAAGATGTCATAGACTGCATCGTACTTGACCAATTGGACAATTTGATTATTTCCTATGGACGCAGACGAAATGCAGAAGAGGTCAAGCATAAAGTCTTTTATCAGGTTCCATTTAGTTTGATTTGACAGTAATCCTTACGACTTGCAAGTGTTGCGGTGTAGTCCTGGTCATGAGACTGGCCTAAAGACTCTTTTTAATTTTTGTCTGGGTCTTAACTGTCTTTAACCTCAGTCTTGTTTTAGTCTCACATTAAATGGTCAATACACCAGTCAAGGCCACAACTGTGGGAATCACACTTAATGCTTGATGAATTGTCTGATTTATCTGTCAGTCATGTGCTTGGATGTAGATCTTATTGCTTTAAAAGCATTCATTGACTCTTACTCTTACTTTTAATGCCAGTATGAGAAAAATGGGATATCGTCTTAAATAAATCGATCAAAAAAATAAATACATACAAATTTGTGAAAGTAATTCTGTGTCTGGATCTCTTTTATTTTTATTTGTTCTTATGTATTCACAGTAATTTAATTGTTGGTATTTTAATAAAATAAATGAATAAAACATCCTACACATGAATTTCTGCACAATTAATCTCCAAAATTACTTTTTATCTCATTATGATGTATGAAGTGTTTTCTTGCTGGTCTTGGTCTGCCTTGGTTTTGGTTGTGATCCGGTCTTGGTGTGTATAAAAGGATCGGACCGGAGGATTGTAGTTGCATAAATTGTTTGTAAAATTTAAAAACAACTGTCAGATGTACATTTGGGGAAGCATACAAAAGCCTTAAGGCTCTCAAAAGCCCAAACTCGACTTTCTAACATACATTAAATATTCTGAGTGTGAGTCTCTGAGTCAGCCACAGGGGGCGACACAAGTGCGCTGGCCTCTCAGTCTTCAGGCCGAGCTCCTGCTGGAAAACAAATGAGCTGATCGAGGACTTTTATTTTGAAAGGTTTTGTAATGACGTGTGTCGCAGTCACCTTCACACTGTTCTCATGGCTGGAGTTCTGAGGAGCTAAAGAGTTTCAGCACACATATTCTACTGAAGACCTTCAGCTGGTAAGAGAACCTCTTTCACCCCACCCCAATATAATGATATCATATAATAATGTGTAAAGTATGACCTTAATGATGTTATATAGTGGTCAGGTTTTACATCAAGAGCTAAGTATAACTCAAAACTAAAATGTCAAAGGTAATCCTGGGAACAGGAAGAGCTGCTGTACATTTATTCTTATTCATCTTAAAGTCATTTCTATATTATCAGGGATGAGATTTATACACTTAATATGTTTAGTTTATGATGGGGAATAATGTAATGCCAGTGGTGATTTATTACAGGTGCTCCAGAACAAACTGATGCTCCAACATCAGCACAAGAACCTCCAAGATTTTAACCTCACTATTTAAATTTGTGATTTTATTATGAACATTATATATGCTCTGTATAATTGTGTATGTGACAAATCAAAGTAATCAGATTTAAAGGTGGGGTATAACTAAATGTTAAATGTTAAAAGATGTGTCTGTTAAATAAGTCTAAAGGTAATTGTCCTATAACTGATATACTTTCACTTATCTGTTCTCCATGCAGATTTATTACCACCTAGTGCAATACAGTGACACATAATACACTGTGTTAGTCACGAGTCTGTGGCACAAAGTGGTGTAAGGTTGTCCAGAAAGAGGAACAGATCTTTTGGCCTGCGCTCCAATCCATTTTTCCATCTGTAACTCCAAGCTTTGGTGAGTGTTAGTGGATGATCTGAGGATTTGTGGTCTTGTCGACTGAATAAATTCGGTTGGTTTGGGTGCTGGGCCCGTTACAGTTATCAGGCGTACTGCTGGCTGTTTTCACAGATATGTTTGTATAACTACTATCTCATGTCTGCACATCTGAAGGATCTCTATAGCTTGTCATATGATGAGGAAATTGTCTGTATTTCTTTCATTTTACAAGGAGGCAAGAAATATAATATAATATAATATAATATAATATACAAGAAATGTTGTTGTGAAATCTCCAATGTGTTTTAAGTCCAGTAGTCATTATCTGCATTAGTTTTGTGTTGTGATATAAACTGGGTCTGTAGGTATAATATCTTAATAGACAGGTTGGCTATGAGAACCTCCTGCTGTGTCATTATGAGCTTATACCCTTGTTCTCTGTTAGAAATCAGTTATTCGAGATAATTCTTAAAAATAAAAAATAAAATTAACCATGATTAAAAAATATTGTGCAATTCTAAAAAGTATAGTTTTTCCCAACTTCCTTTTCTAAAAGCCTATATTAACTTCCATTGATTGTCCTACTGACAACGGCAATGTTACAACACAATGGAATTATAATTGCCAACATATTTATTCCCAGCCACCGTCTGACATTAGAATTTGAGGGCAATGTGAAGTTTTATTCCTGTACAACATAAGCAGTAAAATATTTTTCTGGGATGTTTAGGGCCATCAGTCTGACGGAGACACAAGTTGAATTTATTCTCATGAGGACTGAAGGCAATGGGGAGCTCCTGGAAGGTGAGTTAAACATGATCACATTGACTTTAGTACACGTCTATTGACTCTTGCCTGAATTTGACATGAATTAAATCAATGATTGCAAAGTATCTCCATCTTGAAAGCCTTGATAATTTGGAACTTCACAGATTGTGTACAGTTACTTACACAGACACAAAGAAAAATGTAAAATGGGGAAAGTGAAAGAAGGATAGGTTTCATGTATGTTAACCTAATAATGTTGAAGTGTTATCCCCTATTCATTTGGATATTTTACCAGGGCGTGTCTTCTTCTCAGAGGTTCCAAGTGATTATTTTTATCACATCTGAACCTGCAGAGTCTTTCCTTTTTCAAATGATCTCTATTAAAATTACAGAGAAATTTATAAATATTTATAATATTTTAGGACCTTCATACTTTTGCATCGTAGTTTGCATCGACAAGCAATTACACATACAGATCACTAGTAAACTGTTTCAGCTGAAGAATAAGATGCTTTGTTGTACACGTAGAGAAAAAAGCATTTGCAGTAATAAGGTAACAGACACATTTGTTGCAGCTTGAGGTAAAAACACCGTTGAGGTCCTTCTCATTTTACACGTGTGCCTGTGTGCTGTGTGTATGCATGTGTGTGTGTGTATTAAATTTAAAGGTTCATGATAAAGCGAGTGAGTGTCTCTAACAGAAATTACATGTCGTATTAGAGGAAGACAAGAGCTAAAACCAGGTGTTTTACAGACAGGGTCAAGTCCTTTCCATAGGTTGAGAATTTACTATTGACGGTGGGCAGGGTAGAGTGGAATGAAACAGTACAGAGTAGAGAAAGTGTGGCTCAGTAGCGTGCTTGATAGTGTTTAAAAACACGAGTCATATAAAGGTTTATGAACTCTATAAATTACAGAAATGTTTCAAGGTAATTAACAAATATTAATACTTGATGTAGAGAAAGAAATTGTACTATAAGCAGGAATAAATATTTTCATGATGATTGGACGGATAGGTTTTTATTTTGATTGTTAAGTGGATCAATTTTGTCTCTGCTTTGAATTTTTTTTCAAAGTCCCTGTAATGTTTTTATTTAGCATTAATAGCAGGTCCATAAAAACAGCATGATATACAATGTTAATATATACAAGCATCTTAGATCTTCAGTTAATCTTTGGTTGTTTTGAGTCTATTTAAATTTACTTTCTATTTTTATTCATTCTAACAAACAGTCTTTTAACTAAGTACTATTAACTGGACGTGTATTTTGTCGATTGGCTTTACTTTTGATGATTTAAAAGCATGATTGACAGTAAAAATGAACCTGAGGTAAAGGCTCAGAGAAGCGCTGGAGATTATAACAGTCTATGTGTGTGCTAACATATGTGACACACAAGCACTAAAGAGTCCAATAACCATACGTGTGCAGTACACAAAACAGATTACATATTTAAACATCAGCTGAATACTTTCCCGCATCATAACCAAATTAGAATTTTATAACCTGTTCAGTGAAACTTTCTGGTTAAATAATACTACACTTTCATAATTTCAGAGCCATTCTGCGATGTACAGTATATATATTTTCATCATCTCTTTATAATGTCTGCAATTCATTCTCTGTTTGAGGCATTTTGGACATTATACAGCTGACTCGTGGTTGTTATAGGGCTCCCTCTCAAACCTAACATTTGTGTTTGGTACTTTTTCCTTCTTTTGTCTAATATATAAATTCACTTTAAGGCTGAAAGAATAAAAGGCAGTTTTCTGTCAAATACAAAATTCTAGAAACTAGATAATTTTTGCAAAACTAATATTTTCAGTGTTAAATACTGGGCATACAGTTTGCTTTTCCAAACAGGTTTATCGGCTAAAACATAAATGAACATAGTGGGGAACATTGAGCGGTGTTACATAAGCCAGTGTTAGTGTATAGAATAAGTGAAACCTGCATGATCGGAGCTCCACAAACCAGCCACTAGAGAAGACAGCTGCCTCCTTTAAAACCCATCTTTTCTGACCCAATGAAAACCTCTTTTCTCGACATCCTCACTATTTCTATCAAAAATATCTTAAGCGCTTGCCAATAATGCTGATTTCTCATTTAATAAAATACAAAAATTAAAATAAAACTGAGCTCCTGTATACTATCTGTTGTGTCATTTCACTATCTTCAAATATACTCTCCTACATGTATCCGGTCATTCAATGTGGCAATAATGAAGAAATATAATAAATCGTTATTCTAAATGATTAAAACAATCAGGTTTTCTTTATTTGACAGTATACAATGCTCATGTCGAGAGAATTTTATGTTTAGTATGTTTTTTAACCTTTTGTGTTAACTGAAACAGGAAGTGCTATAGGACCAGTGTTTATTTTCTGCAAAATGCTGCTGTATGATTGCTTCTGTAATAGTGTATCATGTCTGCTGGTCCTGACGAAAATCCTGCGCGTTTAAAGCTAACATAGGCTGTTAAGAGTAACTTTATTGCCATGAGAGGAAGTCATTACAGAGTTGTAGTTTCCTTGATTTTATAATGAACATTGCTGCTCATAAACTCTTAAGATTATTGTGTGTATGAACCTGTTGATCTGGTTCTGTAATTTCCTCCCAAGGACATGCTGACACACAGAAATGAACGGTTGAAATGTGCATAGTCAGTTGTGTGATGTAACACAAGCTTATATGTCTTTAATACTGTAATTATGTTCATAGATCTGTCTATAGTGTACATACACTTTACATAATGTATAGTTTGTTCATAGCACACCTGCCTGTATATCTGCCTGTATATTAACCTGTAAATCTGTCCATAATACTTATCTTTATTCTTATATTCTGTATAATTATTGTATATATACATATATAACCTGTATTTACTGCTTATTGCACTTCTGGTTAGATGCTAACTGCATTTCGTTGCCTTGTATCCTACATGTGCAGTGACAATAAAGTTGAATCTAATCTAATCTAATCTAATCTAGTGTACAGTGGAGTTATAAATGCCATTGACATAGTGATACATTTACTTTTTTAAGATTATTACAAATATTTTATAAAAAAAAAACTTTAGATCTCTGTAGCCCTACAAAAAAACCAAATGGTACTGATTATGTAGCATGGTGTTACTGACTTGTCTAACATTTCAGAGTGAATGTAAATGTTTTATATTCTCTGTTTCCAGTTAAAAGTCTTGTGACTGAAGTTTAAACATTTCTGCAACATCTTCGTCACATGCATCTTTCATTTACAACTCCTTAACATGTGTTTGACATTCTTGCAAAACTTCAGCAATTTTATTTTAGTAAAATTTAGTAAAATCACTTTCACAGCTTCTTCGGCTGTTCTCTTTCCCATACCAGATATCAAAGAGCATGATCGCACTTCTTGAAGAAACGCATGTTAATGCAGTCCTAGTTTCATCAATTTTAGTTTATAATTAATTTATTTAATAGTCATTTACATGTTTCAAAAAATAACCAAAAAAGTTCTCTTAAAGAGGGCGTGCTCTTGAGAAATCAATTTAAACCTAAGATTTTGTCATATAAGAGGTCATTGTGTTCAAACATCCTGTAAGTGTCAGAACTGATCCGTATTCATAATGGAAATGTTGGCTTTTATTGTCACCAGGCCTAGCAAACGATAAGTTAAGGATTGTACCATCCTAAGACGTAAGTGGTTTTAAACCCCTTCTCCTCAGAAGAATCAAAACGACTCCTGTAGCCAGCTACATTGGGTCATGTGCTTTGCAATATTGCCTCCTGAGGACTCAAAACGGTGTAACATTCATTTTGTTTGGGAATGACATTTAGATTCACCAGCACACTTCATAACAGTTCCCCTGTTAACACTTGTCTTTCAGAGACCCCGTCTCAGCAGAATGGGATTATCTCAGAAGACCCTGAACTCAACACCCATGCGGCCGCTGTTCAGCAGGAGGAACCAATCTCCACGTATTTTGAGGAAAAGGTTCCCATCCCTGATGGTGATGTCACAAAGGTACCCTAAAGCTGAATCTGATGAATATGGGATGTGCGCTTAAATTCCAAATGAGTAGCATGTTAGATTACAGTTATCAATGCAATGCTAGGTAAACTCAAACTAAAGGAACAAATAGGATGTTTTTAAATCGTACTGCCACCTGAGTTAATGAGAGCATGAAGGTAATTTCAAAATATAAAACAACATAAATGTTTCTGGATAGCACTGATAAGGCTGTTCAGTCAAGAACTAAAATAGAATTTGCGCTGTTTGGTAAACCGGACACTATAATGTTTATACAGGGGTCATCATGTGCATTAACAGAAACCTCATGCCTATCATCCCAGACACATGTTAAGATTCCAACTCTTATTTGTCTGATAAGTGTTTTTTCTTGTAGATATTTAGCTTTCGTAAACTTTGGGCATTTACTGGACCAGGGTTTCTCATGAGCATTGCCTATCTGGACCCTGGAAACATAGAGTCAGATCTGCAGTCTGGGGCCAAAGCTGGTTACAAGGTAAGAACATATCATGTACATTTTTGTATACAAATACATGTACTTTTTATATAATATTATTTGTATTAGTGCTTAAATGAAATGTATAAGCTGTTATTTAGTATACATCTGCAGTAAGAAATCACAAATTCCATTCAGCAAAAAAGTAGCAACATTTAGTCCTAGTTCTGAAATGTTTTAATTCTTGCTTTTGCATTTATATGCAGAAAATAGGACAAAATAAATGTTATGTCAACATTTCTGAAAAGCTGCGAGCACCCCAACCCAGTGCCACCGGCACCTGTTGGGGCATTATTTAAAAAATTTGTGAACTCTGTTGAGCAGGGCCAAGTCAAGTGAGTAATATAATAAGTTTAGCTTCATAAGTAGAATATTCCTTTCCAAATTTTTGAAAACCAGATGAACTTTTGGGTATCTACGGCAATAAACTGATCAAAAATAGTTAGAACTTGGTAACTTTTTATTGATAACGCCCTTAAATTATTCCATCCAATATTATTACATCCAAGTCGAACAAACTTGATTGACTTGACATTTCATGACCAGTTAACCTTCAACCATATCTTGTGCACATCCAAGCAACTTTATAACAACCATATCCTGTGTTTGTATGAAACTGGATGTGGTAACGTTAAGGTGGATGGTAAAGTAGTTTATCATTGAAAAAGTCAATACTGATTTTCAAATGTAAATTCACATTTAACTCTAGAAATAGCATGGAAAAGCATAGACATTTTTAACAGCCGGGGAATTTTCTAATATCTGTGGATCATGCAATGAAAAACAACATTGGAAGTGATTAGAAAATTCAAGTGGCAGAGGTAGCTATGGTGCCATACTGGTCTTTTACAAACGCACATGTGGCTTAATATCGTAATGGCAGTAACACATGATAGTTCATTGAGTGGATGCAGTGCTTTTTGTGGAGACTCTCAACTTTCATGTCAGTTTGAGATCAGAGACAAATTTTACAGAGCCTTCAATTTCTCGATGCATGAAGACCCTTCGAAAATATAATGCTTATATTAAGTTGTTTTTGAAGCAGTAAAAAGTTGGTCACTGCTCATACTTCCTTTCTGAATTCATCCAGATGGAATTTTGAATATGTTTTTTTGTTTGTTTTTATTGTAGCTGCTTTGGGTGCTCTTGGGGGCGACTATCATTGGTCTTTTACTCCAGCGTCTGGCTGCTCGTCTTGGAGTCGTCACCGGGATGCACCTGGCTGAAGTTTGCAACCAATATTATCCTACAGTAAGTTAATGTCTATTTGATATGATTCAAGCTTAAACAAAATTGTTTTATGATTTTTTGAAAAATGTTTTAATGTTTTCTTATAAAAAACTTATTGAGAATAAGAACTTTGAAGCTTAAGATGAACTTCTCAAATTAATAACAAAAGATTAATTTAGATTCCAACATTTGAATGCAGATGGGAACTGCTTAAAGATCAGATTTCATCCTGAGAGTTAATGCTGCCATTATTTTAAGCCTTGCAGATAAAGTTGTGTCCTGAGGCAGTAAAATAGTAATGAGTGATCACAAATATAGAAGCATGATCACAGCTACTTAACCTACTGTGGACTCTATGAAAATAAAGGAACACACATCACTGACAGATTTGGATTCTGAAACCCTAACTACATTACTAATGTCTTAGACATTGTAAGTCACTTTTGGATAAAAGCGTCTGCTAAATGTAAATGTAAATGTATGCCTTTTCACTCCAATAAATGTTTTTAAGTTATTTATATCAATTAGAGTAGTGTGATGTTAGAAAATATGAGTGAACATTTCTTTACAATCATTCAGTTTAGCAAAAGATGTGTGACAAAAGCCAGTGCTCTACACAGAAACATCAACTATTACATGATCAAAAGAGGGGAAAATCTTAAGTAGACTTAAACCAGAAGACCTGTGTTTATGTATTCAGAAAGCTTCAAGACATCTACCTGCAAATTTTCAGTAGTGTGAAAAGTCTCTTTAAATCACTTCATAATGAAATTCTCACAGGGCTTTTACGAATAATAAGTATTTCTGATAATATTAATAATGAAAAAATAAATGTTTAGAAATTTCAACTTTTTTCAAATTTACTTATACTACTGCAAAAAATTTACTTATACTACTGCAAAAAGTGAAAACTGACTCAAACCATTGAACCATTTAAACCACTGACTTTTGTACGATACTGTATATCCGGTTTAAAACTCAAGCTTCAATACAGTTTATCAATTTATTTACATTTACATTTACATTTAGTCATTTAGCAGACGCTTTTATCCAAAGCGACTTACAATAGTCGAGGAGACAATGAAGCGGTAAATAGCCAATACAACAATAGGTTAACAAGTGCTACAACAATGCTACCAAGTTACACAGAGAGTGAAGTTACAAAAGTTTTTTTTTATTTATTTTTTGATAGAGTGAGTAGGTTAGAAAAGAAGTGAGTTAGATGTAGCCGGAAAAGATGAGTTTTTAGGTGTTTTTTGAAGATAGAGACCGAGTCTGACAAGCGCGAAGCCAGAGGCAGATCGTTCCACCATCGAGGAACTGAAGCAGAGAACGTTCGAGAGAGAGATTTCTTACCCTTTTGAGCTGGTACCACAAGTCTCAGCTCATTTGCGGAACGCAGAGATCTTGAGGGTCTATACCTTTGCATTAGTGAGTTAATTTATCATCCAGATAAATGTATAATACCTGTAGCTTACTCAAATCTGCAAAATATTGTTCTTGGGGTCGAACAAAATAAGGTAAACAATTTTCTAGCAATGAAAGTGTCCATATTCAAATCATAAGTTGATAGGTGAAGCCTCAAAGCAATAAGCTAATGTGGTGGGTTCCAGTCCATTGTATATCTATATGGCGTTGTTGCACAATGCAAGTAGAGTATAATCAAAAACTCCCTAAGTTTTTACACATTTTGAACCTACTGCTTCAATGGGCAAAATAAGCTTAGCCACATGAAATCAATCTAGTTGGTCGAGTTAAATTATCTCCTGGTCTGGACTGGAAAGTGAAACATGGCCAATGAAAGGAGGGAAAGGTCAGTGATCACGATTTAAGAGAGAAATACACATGCATTCGCCCTATTTACAAATGAGATTGAATTTATGTTTTATTTTCTTGATTAATTGTGAAGGACTACAAGGATTCAGGAGAACTTTGTGAACAGTTAAGCAGAAGTGTTAGAGAATACAAAGCTCTCAGGTCAGGCTGTTGTCCATGTTGTATAAGGGTTTCCAATATACTGACTGGCACACTCATTATGACACACTGTTTTACTAATTAATGTTGTTAAGCTGCTTTGATGCAATGTATTTTGTCTAAAGCGCTATATAAATAAAGGTGACATTGACATTGACATGTTCAGGGATGCAGCCACTGCCAGCTACTTCTGTATCTTGGAGGAATATGCAACATTAGTAAGAATCTGTCTAGGCCCTAAGACACCAAGGCTGGCCCAAACAATGATGCCCCTCCACCAAATTTCACAGTTGGGATGAGGTTTTGATGCTGGTGTGCTGTGCATTTTTTCCAAACAACTCAATTTTAGTTTTTCTGTCCACCGAATAATTTACTAGCAGCGCTGTTGAACATCCAGGCTTCCTTTTGCAAACTTTAAGTGTAATGAAATGTTTTTTTTAGAAAGCAATGTCTTCCTCCATGGCTTCCTCCCATGAACTCAGGTGTTATTTAGTGTTTTTCTTACTGTAGATTTGTCAAACAAAAACATTAGCATGTGCCAGAGATAAATGTAAGTTTTTGGTGGACACCATGATTCTTCTTCACCTCATGTTGGATTCTGTGCTGTGCACTTGTAGCCTCCTTACAGGACGATCCCATCTACAGAGAGACGCAACATTGTGGAACTTTCTCCATATGTAGACAGTCTGTCCTTATTGTGGACACTTGAACTTAGGCACTTAGAGATACTTTTGGACCCCTTTCCAACTTTATGCAAGTCAACAATTCATGACCGTAGGTCTGCTTAGAGATAATTTACTTAGCTTAGCTTCTGAAGCAAACTCGAAATAGTTGTGTGTGTGTTTTACAGGGCAGGGCAGCTTTAATTAACACATCCAATGCCATCACATTCATTGTAGTCCAGGCTGATGGCACAAATAAATCAAAAGAGATAAGAGGTTACAGTATAGAGATAAGTGTAAAGAGATGAGTGGTAAGAGGTAAGAGTTAAGATATAAGAGGTAAGTATAGAGATAAGTGATAATAGATAAGACTCAAAGGATAAGAAAATAAGACAAAGTTTTGTCTCAGGAAAGATTTTTAGTTCAGGAAGTGTTCCTGAGAATGGCGTAACTGATGGAGTTTGTAAAGAGCCCTTTGTCAATTCCTGCCTTATACTGAAGACTTAAGAAGCATCTTGAAATGCAGTGTTTAATAGATGTATACATGCTTATATATTGTGTCTTTTCTGTTATGGCGAGAGTAGATATGAACCTTTTTTCTCCCTGTTTTTGCTGTTGTAGACGCCACGGATTATTTTGTGGCTGATGGTAGAACTGGCCATCATTGGCTCTGATATGCAGGAGGTGATCGGCTGTGCCATCGCACTTAACCTGCTGTCCGTTGGAAGGTACAAGAAAAACACATTTATTGGTGCATTATAATTCTGTGATAAATGTTAATTGATCCACTAAATAATAAAAAATTATTATCTGGCTCTTTACAATCACATCCCCTGGACAGAAATATTAAAGGCGTTATCATGTTATTTTATACCAATGGAGTATAAAATATAAAACCAAGAGAGAAAATTCCACTTAGAGAAATAACTCCAACACTGTATTTAAAGTAATGTGAATTATTTAGCCTTGGGTTTAAGATTCCTGACATCCTTCATTGTATAAGTTTACATTAAGATCTACCAACAGATGATGAAGGAAACTGAAGTGACATACTGCCAAGTATGGTGACCCATACTCAGAATTCGTGCTCTGCATTTAACCCATCCATAGTGCACACACACAGTAGTGAACACACACATCAACCGTGAAAACACACCCGGAGCATAAATTTTAGTGATAATCAGCACTTTTTGTAGCAAGTATCTAAATTCTTAAACCCCTATTAAAAAATCTGTGTCTGGGTTTGCCAGTATTTCTTTTCTGTATTGCCAAGCATACGAATAATTCACTTGAACTTTAAACCAACATACAGTAATGATCTACACTACTTTCTTACTGGATGGAAATTCTGCTTTAATTACATCTTTATAATCCAAAATTGGATGCATATGTCATATTTTTAATACACAACAAAGAATGGAATCATCGCAATGCAGCCTATATCAATAATAATAATAATAATAATAATAAGTCTAAACCATATTTAATATTCTTATCATTGGAAATAAAAAATAAACATTTCAGCTCAGTGATGCACCACTGTAGTCCAAGACATGTGATTTCTGTCACTTTGGCATTTGTAACTTTACTGATTGTTTACACTATAGCACACACACACTAATGTGAAATAAGGAGAAGTACCAAAGGGGCCCTTTAATATAGCCAGAAAACATGTTTACTCTTTATAGCATTCAGTGAACATGTTTGACTAGTAAGGTTTTCTTGTAAGGCAGCATCCATATAACAGTATTTAGTTTTGCTAATAAAGTCAATACTACTTTTGATAAATTAATTCATACATATTCTCTTTAGGATACCACTGTGGGCTGGAGTGCTGATAACAATTGTCGACACATTTGTGTTCCTGTTTTTGGACAAATACGGTAAGTGAAAGGAGCATTAACAGAATTATGACACATTTATATTTATGAGTCTGAATGTTGTGTTGTTTGTTTTGTCAGGCCTGAGGAAACTTGAGGCCTTCTTTGGATTTCTCATCACTATTATGGCTATAAGCTTTGGCTATGAGGTACAGGAAACCTACTGTTGATCATTGCACATTATTACTACAAAGAAGTTTCGTTGGTCTCATAACAGATTTGTCATGGCTGTTTGTAGTATGTGAAGGTGGGTCCAGACCAGGGTGAGGTTCTGAAGGGCATGTTTGTGCCATACTGTAGCGGCTGTGGCCCTGTGCAGCTTGAGCAAGCTGTTGGTATAGTTGGAGCGGTTATCATGCCTCATAATATCTATCTGCACTCTGCTCTTGTAAAGGTAAGTGAAATGAGATCCAAAATGTCTTATTTAAACAAAATTTCAATTTTTGAATAAAATTTTAGCCAAAAAGAGGATTTGATTTAACTATTTCTTTTTGATGGCCAATGTAAAGTGGATCAGTATGAAACATTCTTAGTGTAGAACTGTGTTTTTGGTAGTGTCCACATAGACTCATTCTTTTCATAATTTGTCAAACCATAACATTAAGATTTGGAAAAAATTATATTTTATCAGAGATTTTTGGTATTTGTTTTTAGTCACGGGACATTAACCGAGCCAACAAGAAAGAGGTGAAGGAGGCTAACAAGTACTACTTCATTGAGTCCACCATCGCTCTCTTTGTCTCATTTCTCATCAATGTTTTTGTGGTGGCTGTCTTTGCTGAAGCTTTCTATGGGAAGACCAACATGCAAGTGGTGAGCAGTTGTTTTGTCATGTTTACTCACTTTATAATATGAATCTTGGGAATGTTAAAGATATTCTATTTAAGTTGATGCAGATTCATATGAAATTTTATGAAGATAACTGATGTTTCCTTCAGAGTCAGACATGTAATGCATCAGGAAGCCCTCACACTGATCTCTTCCCAGTCAACAATGAAACACTTGAAGTCGATATCTACAAGGGGGTATGTCAGAAAGAAACATTTGTGGACACATTTGAATCCAGAAATCAACATAAGTCACATAACTATACTAATTTCCAACAATAAAGCGCCGTAGTACAGTTAGATACTACTAGAAACTGGATTTATTGCAGCGGAGAGTTCTGTGGTTTATCTTTTTCCCAGTTCTTGTAATATTATGCATTAAGTGTCTGTAATTAACTGAACGCTGTCTGGATACATTCACATTGAGCTTGAGTTTTGGGATGTATTCCTTTTCAATGCAAGAGTTTGAATATTAAGTGCCATCCCAAATAACTAACTACAGGGACCTCTATATTTTGTTTAGTATGGGCATAGTAATTATCCACCTAGTCTTAACCAACCTAGCGTCACTTCATCTGAATTTTACAGTCCATACAGATCAAGTCAGCGTGTTCTTCCTTAAAGATTTTAATAGATTGTTATTAACTTTTTGATTCAAGGGTATAGTCCTGGGCTGTTATTTTGGATCAGCTGCACTGTATATTTGGGCCATTGGGATCCTTGCAGCTGGACAGAGTTCAACCATGACGGGAACGTACTCGGGTCAGTTTGTCATGGAGGTAAATCATTCAAAAATCTCCTTATTCGCTCTTTTGCATGGAAACTCTACATTGTCTAGGCTTAGAAAAGGTTCTTGGAGCATTCTTTGTTTTCTTTCACTTTCAGGGTTTTCTAAACCTTCGCTGGTCTCGATTTGCTCGGGTGTTGTTGACGCGCTCAATTGCTATCTTGCCCACTCTTCTGGTTGCCGTCTTTGAGGATGTCCAGCATTTAACTGGCATGAACGATTTCCTTAATGTCCTACAGAGTATGCAGGTTAGTGTTACATCATATAAAGCACTGTACGTTTACACAACCAGAATCTTTTTTTAACTTGTCTTTTTACATATAGTTGCCGTTTGCTCTGATCCCGATTCTTACCTTCACCAGTCTGAAGACACTGATGAATGATTTCACCAATGGACTGTGAGTATCCATATCAACACTGCAGTTTAAAGTTTTTTTCCCTGATCCCTATAGTGTGTATTTGTGTATATTTATCTGTGATTAAATATATATCAATATGTTTTAAAATATGTTCTAAACTACCGATATGAGTCCTACGTTTATAATACTTTTAATTACTATAAATTATCAATTGTTTTTTGTTGCATATCGCCAACAGTGGTATTCACTAGCACTAACCAACTATTTACACATTTAAGCACAAAGCAAGCTGCACCGGCACAGACCAAATATTATAACTCAATCAGAGACCTTCTGAACATTTTAGTTAATAAGTAAGTCGGTGTGGGAATATTGAATACATTTAAAGCATAGCAAATATCAGTTACATGAACTACATGAACAAAATTTGGGTACACATCTAACAGTTTTTATGCATTTCATGAACGTAGCTGACAATAGTACTCAAATGAACACAGCAATTAAATGCTTTAATTATTTAGCATTAAAAGTTATGGGAAGAATTTCAAGTCAATGCCGATCAATATAGGAGGCCAGTGCAATGATTATAGATTTTAAACCAGTTTGAGTTCATTTCTAGGCAGCAATGGACCCAACAATGAATAACAATATTCAATTTGTGAGGTCATAAATGCATTCAAAGCTGCAGTAAAAAAATGACAGATTGCTATTTAATGTTGTTAAACATATGTTCAATTGTATTCATCTGAAAGAACATTTAGTATGGCTTGAGTGGTTTTACTCAAAATGTTCCTTTATAACCACTTTAGAAGTTGATGACGGATTTGTATTTTCAGTGTGTGGAAGATCTGTGGTGGTGTGCTCGTCCTGGTGGTTTGTGCTATCAACATGTACTTTGTGGTAGTGTATGTGACCGCTTTGAACAGCACCATCCTCTACGTCTTCTCTGCATTCCTCTCTATCGCCTATCTGACCTTTGTTGTCTACCTGGTAAGCTCATTAAGATCATTATAAAATCTTTCTCCTTTTCTAAATACAGAAATGCTAATACTGTGATTGTTTTCTTCATACAATAGTATATTTTGGCTCATAACGACATCTATACTTCAAAACATTGTTAAATTATATATGAAGTTTGTACATAGACTTAATTCTTAATAAAACAGATTGCACAACATGGGCAGAAATTTGCTTAAATGAATGCAGAATGATTTTGAGGCTCCTGATCTCACTCCTCTGGCATATGTGCTATGATGTGATGCATTTGATGTATGCTTGATAAGAATCACATTTAGTTATCGTGTACTTCATCTGCTTTCAGGTCTGGCATTGTTTGATTGCTCTGGGATTGGTCTCTCTGAACCTCTTTGGCTGCTTTCAAAACCAACCATCCATTCTCATTGAAGAACAAGCCGAGTATGACACGTGACTTCACTGATAGAACTGATATTTCTTACAAAATAGTTTCTTTGAATGCGAGGGACCACCTTGCTACAAAGCAATACAGTCAAACTGTTTCTTCATTTTTTTTGTTGTTTTTGTTTACTGGGTATTGAGAGCCACCTTTCCTATATTTACTGTTGTAGGTTTTCCAATAAGTTATTACAACTGTGGAAAAAATATTATATAAATGTAGTTAAAGAAAATATGTACAATCAGTGTGAAATCAAAGAAACAAATTTCTATTATATTAAGAATCTAGATAAAATCGTGAATTACAAATGATTATTACAGATTTGCTGATATAAAGCAGACTGTTGTTCACACACTGACCAAGTGTATTTATTAACAATAGCTTGTTATATTGCTGACTTTTTACATTTTTTAATCTAAAAAAGTGAAGACGAAAATCTTGAGCATTTCATTTATTAAAGAGCTTTCCACATTGGAACCCTATTTGTGTTTGATTTTCTTACTCCGACTAAATATAGTGCTCTTCTGTTTGTTTAAACATGCATTTGGAAAATATTCACAGTGCTTTTGTGAGATATCGGCACACAATACACTGTATACACTGCAGAGAAAACAGGTAAAAACAATATTAAGTTTAAATAATTAAGTCTAATAAAAAAAGTTAAGTAATTAATGCTTTAAATAAAAAATGATGTACATATTACTGTATATGCAAAAATCTATTAAAAAATGTGCATTTGTATTGACATAAAGCTTGAGTGATAATTAGAAATGGGGTCAATGGAAATTGACAACAGACAACAGGTTATAACACTTTTAGGTGTTAACACTGGAGATGGCATTTGAAAAAGAACTGCCAAGATGTTCCTAAATGAGATCTGTAGCATCTGACTGAAAGAGAGATAGACTTTATGTGAATATCCCACTTAAGGTCCTGTCTAGGAATGTCTCTTGTCTACCGATGACTGTGGTGTCATCTGCAAACTTCAGGAGCTTAAAGGAGAAGTAAAATTGAAAGTGCATGAAAAACATGTTAAGTTGTCATGTTGCATTATAAGTGCAACTGTTAAAAATTTTCAATATGGTCCATTTGTTAAAAACGGAGATAGCTGCATGACATAGTATGTTGTGTGTTGTCTGCATGAAGAGAGAGAGGCTGTCAGTGATGGTTGTAGAGAAGGAATGATGGAATTGATTTTTGATGATAGACAGTAGTAGATAAATAGACTGTTATGTGAAGACAACAGACACTTCTGTAGCTTTCATTTTTCACTTTATCTCATAGTTTAGTACAATGTTAAACCAAAGTTTGAAGCTGCTTGATGAAAGAGAAAGCATAGCACATTGGTCACAGTCAACAGATTTTTTGTTTTAACTTAAACTTTATAATTTTATTCTTATAGTTTTATAAGCACGTCATACCATTGATGAAATCTATTGGCAGCCCAATAATACATTTGTCATGATCCTGCCTACTGTGGTCAGGGTTTTCCTAGACAATTCTACATTTTATGTCATATGGGACCCAAACAGGCTCATTGGTAGAATGTTTACTGGGTCCCAACCGAATCCTTTTCATTAAAAGATTGACAAGACAAGACAAAAACAAAAAATATTGATCACGGATGCAGACCAGCTGATGTGTATGTGACCAAATTAGGAGATTTAAAGACTAATAGCAATAAAAAAAGGTTCTGCTTATTGCTAAATGACAGGTAAAAGATATAACTCTAATATATATTTTAATAAATACATTTTAATAAAGCGATTAACACTGGAAATTATTTATTCACTACACTAACGTAACACATTGGAATACTGGAACTGGACTTGATAAACACATTTTGATTTCTTTGTCTACTTTATGCATGAAAATGCCTGATGGTCTAATATCATCTGATCAGGTCAGATTCATGGCAAGACATTTGCGAATATTTTCCGCATTAACCAAAATATCAATAACAGCTTATTTGTTTTGTAGCTCAATTTCTGACAAGGTAAAACGTTGCAAAAATGTTTAGAAGAAAATCTAGAACGTTGGTGTTTGCTATGAATGAAGTAGCTGTACAAAAGCGTTTTGAAGTTGGCCGCCAAGATGCACGACTTCCTCAAACGAACTTTGACACGGCAAGAAGAAAGGAAATGAGATAAAGGGAATTTCAATCTAAGTCTGACTGGAAATTTGGTTTATTTTTAATTTATATAACTTATAAAAGTATACAAATCATACAAATAGAACAGTTCGGTTGGTATAACCATGCCCAAAATGTTCTTTATGTATTATGATCTTTCAAATCAGAAAAACTGAGCTTTCACAAGCATAGTCACATAGAAATATTGACATAATAAAAAGAAGTAGGCTAAATGAATAAAGTTACATGCAGTAAACACATAATGACTATTACACAGTTCTAAACAGCATTAAAATGAATATTGTGTAGTAAATGAGAATCACTGGTGGTATTAAATAACAGTGAACCATTGAAATGTTTGTGCACCCTCAGCCCCAACACGTGAACAATAGGAAATAGAGGAAGCCATGGCCTGGTGGTAGGAGAGTTAGACTCCTAACCATAGGGTTGCAGGTTTAAGTCTCGAGCTGGCAATACTTAGGCGCCTTTGAAAGACACCGAACCCCCGACTGCTGCCCAGGTGCCCAGTGCTCTGTGAGTATGTTCATGGTTGGTGTGTGTATACACTGCTGTGTGTGTGTGCACTTTGGATGGGTTAAATGCAGTGAACGAATTGTGAATTCTACTTGTATAAATAAAACATAATTAGTTAAAAACATCACTGTATATTTTTATCACCTGCACATTTGTGTTTAAGTGTTGAACAATTTTTTTAAGCCCGATGCCAAAGGTACTTACTGACCCCTGATACACAGTATCATTCCATGCCACATACTGGGTGACATTGCAGCATCATCTTTTAGGTTTTAATCATATTTAATGTATTATTTCCTGTACTAATATGCTCAGTCTATTTACATTTGTTTTCTCTAATAGCTTTAGAAAAGATTAGATGTTTGAACTATCCTTTCAGGTCATCAAGAGATGAGTAAAAATACTAAAACTAAAACCCGTTTCAATAAACCATTGCTGGGAAGAACAATAAAGGTTTTGTTACTGCAACCTCAAAAATGAAAAGAAAGAAATATAAGAGTTATGATGAGATGAGAAGTCATGAAAGAGCATCATTGACAGGGCTGTGCGTTTTCTTGCATCTTGTGACCATAAAGCTGCTCAGAGGCCTTTCAGCTGAGAGCTCAGCAGACCCGACAAGCATCATTCACACACGTGCATCCGTCTCCTTGCTTATCTTTATACACACAATGCACTTTTGTTCTTAAAGATCACATATATAATCACAAATTCAAACAATGCCGAATTACAACATAAGAACAATCGTAATCCTGAGCGTAAAATCTATTTGGACTTATAAAGGATAACCTGCCATTTATATCTGTTTGATTATTATAATACGAAAAATATCAAGATCTTTTGAAACAATTCTAAGTGTTTCTCTCCATCAGCGTGGGAGTGGACAGAATGTGTCATGAATGGTGGGTGGGACTGAATTTCATTTAAAACAGTGCAGGATACCTTATTGGTCTCTTCAGTGAAGCTGGACGTAAGCCATTACTGCAAATATTCATCATGAGGACGGTTGTGATTGGTATGCTTTTGACTCTGACATCAGGAGCGCTTTCACGTGAGTATTTCTTTATAATAAATGTTTATCGTATTTAAAGGTAAAATATAAAGTTTGTCTCTTTATTTCACTTATTTTTCTTTTTATGCTTTACTAATATATGTGTTTATCCTTTTCTTGTATTATATATATATATATATATATATATATATATATATATATATATATATATATATATATATATATATATATATATATAAAAGAAAAGTTTAAAACAATTTAAGACGTCATGCTAAAGTCTAAACCTTGTTGTTCTGAAACTTTTTAAACATTTTTAAAGTCCAATTAACAAACCGTTAACTCATCAATTGATGCTCTTTGAAGGTTAGACAAATCGTTGTTAGGTTTTGGGTGGGATTAGGGATGTTCAATATGGTTGTGCTGATTATGTGCTTTATCATATTAATAAATCCTATATTAACACCTTATATTCTAATAGGTATGCTTATTGCATTAATATTGTTCCCTATACATAAGTGTTACCAATACAATACACAGGGTTACAGGGATGGAAAAAGTTGTTATGTAATCCTATATATAATAATATATAAAAAAGAGTAGAGTAGTTCAGAATCACGTGGGTTTTACCTCATTCCTGAGATATTAGTAGTGCCCTCAGCTGAAAGTCACATGAAAAGGATTGAATGGGATTGGGCAGGTCGTGTGATTCCGTCTGCCCACCCTCACGGCTTCATGCTTTCTGATCTCATACGTTACAATTACGAAAAACCAAACATCCATTGGGGTATATGTTAATATACTTAGTATGAAATAAAGTATTTTTAATAGGGTTGTAGCACAAAACCCTACATTTAGTATTAATATGTATATTAATACTATAATAAACATACAATTCATTATTAAACTTCTTGATTATATTTTGAAACCATGTTCTATATTAAAATTACTTTTTAACAACACTTGTTGTAAGGGAGATTTATGTGTCAGTCACTTGCTTTATTTTATTTAATCCTTCATTCACAATGCTTAGTTTATTCATAAATGTGAGACCTTCCTTAATATTTTTTGCAGTTCCTCCATCAGAACACAGAACTCGCTTCTCACGTTATCGTTCATGGAATTCACACATGTATCCGGTCTGGAGAGATGGGGATTTGAGATACAGAGATTGTTGGACAGGTATGGTGAACACACATATGACTGTCATACATGTGATTTCACAGGCGACGAATGAAGGAGTTCACCCATTCAACAGCACAAATATAGAGTGCTACGTTTTTATCCTTGGCTTTAAGAAGCATAATATTTCTTTGGAATGAAAACTTGACCGTTTCTAAGAATCTGGCATTCTTTAAGATCAACATTAGGTCCAAAATAGCAAAATGGAGAAACATCCTATTAAATGTGTAAACTAGCGTCTTTAAAGACATGGGGGAACTGGACACAGAATTGTAAAGTAGGAGATTAATTCTTTCTCTTCAGCATCCATTTGATGTACAACATTAAGAATTGCAAAGACAAAGACAAAAAACTCAACAAAAAACACAAAGCTTAAAGTTCGCCCAAAACTGAAATGTCTGTCATCATTACTAACCTTCTTGACATTACAACTTTTATTTCAACACAAGAAATATATTTTGAAGAATGTTGGGAGCCAAACAACAGTGGTACCTGTTGACTTGCATTGTATGGACACAAAGCAATATAAGACCGCCATTGTTCAAAGCATCTTATTTTTCATTCTGTAGAAGAATCACAGCCGTACAGGTTAAACTGTTTATTTTTGGGTTAACTATGCCTTGAACTGTATTGAACTTTTGTGGGGGAAGGGCTCTATGATAATTCATCTACATCTTATATATGTCTGAATAACTTTACAGCTGGAATGACCACAAAAAAACTCCATCGAGTTAATATAAGCAACATCTTTAAATTGTGTTTTAATAACTTTTTTATTTACAAGGCTTACTGTATTTTAAAATTCTCTTAATTCTATGTTTGGAAAATAAATGTTTCTTTGACTATGTGTTGTGTCATAGGTGGAGAGGTGACATTTCAAGTAAGAAGTGATTCTCCCACACTGACAGGAGCAAAAACAACCTTCAATATTGATGTTCAGTTCCCACAAAATCAGACGGTGCTCCCTGATGGACAGGTGGTCTGGGCAAGAAACTGTACTTTTAATGGTTAGTTATACCCAGTGTGATTGTTCTCATGCATATAATAATGTCCAATATATATGTATTTGCTAAGATTTCTTTTGGCTTTTAGGAACACAATATGCCATGGGTCAGACTGTATACCCGGAGCCCAGCTTCACTCAAGAATGGACGGGCGTCTTTCCTGATGGCACACCCTTCACAAAGATTTCTAGCCAAAAGCCTAGATTTATTTATGTGTGGAAAACATGGGGTAAGGGTGGTTTTAAACCTGCAGATTTGTTACATCTTTAATAATAAACTTTAACCATTAAAACTTGTCAAAACTAGGCAGGGAGGGACAAGACTTTGTCAAAAGCCTTCTCCATAATGTCTCTGATCCCACTTCATTAAGTACATTTTCTATTACATTTACATTTATTCATTTGGCAGACGCTTTGTTGAAATTGATTTACAAGTATTGTGCAGAAGCCAACTATCACTGTAGAGTAAACTAGGTAAGATGTCTTACTCACGGACACTTCACTCATTGTCTCCTGGCCCTGGGATTCCAATCCACAACCTTCTGATTACAACTCCAAATCTCTAATCACCAGATCAAGACTGACCTTTTGCTTACAAATCCAACTTTCTAAGCACCAGACCACGACTGAAAGAGCATTTGTTGTATTTGGACTAAAAGCCCCACATATGTTACTTTTAAATCATTTCTGGTTTAAATACTGTCTCTGACATTAGAATTTTGTGAAAAATCAGGCTTGATATTTGTCTAAATGACTAAATTTTTCAAATCGTTCTTCATGAAGAATTACAGGAGAGTTGAGCTTCTCATTAAATTCTAGGAAAACAACTTAAGATGTTTTATCATTCGTGAGTTTATCCTCCTTTTGCTGTATCTCTTCTGCAGGTAGATATTGGCAGGTAGCTGATGGTCCTTCGTCTCATCTGACCATTGACACAAACACAGAGCCTGTTGGATCTTACAGTATAGAGGTAGTTGTTTATCATTGGCGTGGAAAAGACAAGTTCATTCCTCTTGGATATGCATCTGCTCAGTTCTCCATTACTGGTAAGAAGTCAATGTGCAGTTCAATGAAAACATGCCAAAAAGGAAGATCTAGTCATTGTCCCTTCAGCCAATCCTCTATGAACTAACGTTCATGCCTCCTGATCAGTAATATTGACTAATGTTTTAATTCACACTTGTAAATGTGACAGATGACACATTTGCTTTTGCCTTTGTATGCCTCTACTCTTAGTAAATTTTTCATTAAATATGGTGTAATTTGTAAAACATTTTGATCGTGATGTTTAGGACTTTTTTAAGCTTAAGAAGGTGACATATTATGACATAGTAAGTGCAAAAATGTTTTTTCCGCCTTGGTTGCTAGGACAATGACAGCCCTGGCTAGCACAATTCAGTAGATACAGGACCAAATGGCATATAATTTCCTTTCTTTCTAGATCAGATACCATTTGCAGTGACATTGTCCCAGATTGGAGACATCTCACAGGGTGACCAAAGCTTTATCCAAAATACGGCTGTGTCATTTAGCATCAACCTGCATGACCCCAGCCAATACCTGAGTGGGTCAGACATCACCTACAACTGGGACTTCGGGGATAATAGCGGTACTCTCATATCCCGGGACACAACAGTCACCCACACATACCTTTCATCTGGATCCTTCAGGCCACAGGTGCTTCTAATGGCAGCCATCTTATCTGACTGTACAGCCGACCCATCCACAGCAGCTTTTACTGTTACAACTGCTCCAGACACAGGTAAACCATGATTCCAGGTTGTTCCTTGGAATTTAAGTACTCAGGGAGAATAAAAACCTCTGTGTTTTATCTCGACATTGAGCATTTAATGTGACACTCCCTGAACATCATGAGACACAATTCCGCAAGTTGAACAGTTTACTTGTTATATTTAGTAGGAATTTAGTTGATGGCAAAAGCATAAAGCGGCCCTGTAGAGTAAAGCGGCCTGGTGTGCATGAACACCGAAGAGGAAGAGACCCTGATCCAGAACAGAGCATCTACCTTGTTCAATGTTAATTCACAATAATAACTTGTATGATCTGTAGCAGAATTTCTCGTACTTAAATAGACTTTGCTTGAGACAGAACATGCGTTCTAATTCTTCACATGTCTTTTACAGGGGATCTTCCAGCCTCGTCTGTTTTGCCTAATGAAGGTGATGCTGTGTCTTTTGTTATGGCAACTGAGGATGTGACTGCAGATGTGAATGACCTGGCATTGGAACCAGCAAGCACAGAAGCAGCAGTGAATGCTGCTGCCGATCAAGAGGTGCCAACAGTTGCTGAAGCTGCTGCTATGATCGTCACAGCTGAGACTGTTTCTGAGGCTATCACCTCAGTTCCAGATGAGGTCATTATAAATCTGAGTGCCACTGTTGTCCCAGAATCCCCTGCTGCTACTACTGATGTGGTGGAGATATTGGCCCCCGCTGGCACAGAAGCAGCAGTGAATGCTGCTGCGGATCAAGAGGTGCCAACAGTTGCTGAAGCTGCTGCTATGATCATCACAGCTGAGACTGTTTCTGAGGCTAACACCTCAGTTCCAGATGAGGTCATTATCAATCTGAGTGCCACTCGTCTCCCAGAATCCCCTGCTGCTGAAGCTGCTGCTGTGATGGAGACAGCGGCACCTGTGGATGTTCTCAACACTGATGTTGCAACGTCCGTAATTTCTGCTTCAGAGGAAACAGAGATAGTCAGTGAAGCCACCACTGAAACCATTGAAGACACTTCAAGTACTGCAAATTCAGGTAGACCTCTAGAGCTTGATGAGAGAATGGAATCGCATTTAAATGAATTATATATTTTTATATTTTTAAGGTAGTGTATCTGAAGTGACTGTTAGGGACGTAACAGCATCTGGTCTGGAGACAGTCACACAGGCCACACTAGTCATTGCAAAGCGTCAAGCACCGGAAATGACAGCAGAAGCATGTATGATTTATCGCTATGGCTCCTTCTCTACAACTATTGATGTTGTTCGTGAGTACCTTCACCTTAAACATTTAAGTTTGAATTGACATCATAATATAAATTGATTTGCATGTGAACAGTAAACACAAAATACATCAACAAATAATTTAAACCAATCATTACAAACACAAACAATCGATGGTGTCCAGTTGAAATACTACACTTTTTACAAAAAATTTTGTATTAGTTTTAACTACCCTCCAGTTAGTAAGCCAAACAGTGTAGCACTTTGTTTAGTAAGTAACAGAAACTGTTAAACGCACCAACTTAAATAATAAAATACACTTACCGGTTGTGGTCCATTAACAACGCCTTCTCCAGACTTCTGCAAATTGTAGTGTGCAAGGCAGAAGTAATGATTTCCAACAAGTGTTCAGGGTATAGCTCTTTATAATCCATAAACGAATTAACTTATAAACTAGTAAACTTTAAATTTTCATATATTCGTTTATGAAACAGGCCAGCAGACAATCACTGAAGCGTCCTTGAGCAAGTCATCTTACCCCTGTTTGCTCTGCAGTGATGGTTGACTACGGCATAATAATGTTAGATATGTAAATGTATAAATGCCCAATGTATAAATGTAAATGTAAATGAGCAAAATATTGCGTTATGGATGTGACAATCTTGAAAACAAAGCTTACTTAACTCTAAAAATCAGGCTTTGGAAGGCCTCACGTGACAGCTAAAGCAACCGCTAACACGTTGTTGTATATGCACCAGACAAATACACATTTGATTAGGCGATCAGTGACGAAAAAGATGAATTATCACATCAAAAGTTTCCCTGGGATGGCAATAAAAAACTCTTGATAACTCTAATAGCTCCTTGATCGAGAGTGCTTCTGTTAACAATAACTAGATCTCCTTTATTGCAAAGCAATTTGTTAACAAAATAAAGACAAATTACCTTAATTCAGTAAACCTATAACCACAGTCAGATCTAATAGCTTATACTCCTGTCAGCAACAGTTTGGTCTCACACATCGGGCAAGTCAGTAAAGAAGTTAAAAACCAGATTCTCCTTCTAGCTGGTCTACAAGCGTCTCCTGATTTACTAAAAAGTGAATGCTCCAAGAGACGCCGAATCGGTGTAATATTTGTTTTTATGTTTTTTTTATATGGTTTTGAAGGCTTCAGAGACTTGAGTTTGAGGTTTTGTTGAAGTAACATTCAGTATGCTGGCCAAGATTCCATTTTCAACTTTTTATATTTGATTTACTTCTTTGTCTTTCTCAGAGGGAATAGAGAGCGTTGAGATTGTGGAGGTGAATAATGCGGTTACCACCGAGTCAGAGCAGAATGCTGTGGATCTCACAATCACATGTCAAGGAAGGTAAATATTCATCAATAATCTGTATTGTATTTCACGTTCACAGACCTCATGTTATGTGGTTTATATCAGACACAACTATAAAGAACTATCTAGAATAGTCCTGAATCTTGTACTGGAAAGTGGAGTGCTTTAAAATGTTCAATTCAAGATCCTCTAGCACGTTTTATAGCTTTACAGTATTGCCATGGACCTTTAGTCAAACAGTTAAAATAATACATATCAGACATATTGTATTTTTCTAGCACCATGCCACTATTAAGTGCTTAAGGATATCTTTTTTTCTCTGCAGTCTACCCAATCAAGTATGCACTGTGATATCTGATGCTGACTGTGTCAATCCGGTACAGACTCTGTGTAATGCAGTGACTCCAACATCCGAGTGTCAGATGGTGTTACGGCAGTTTTTTAATGACTCTGGTACCTTCTGTATTAATGTATCTCTGACCAATGATGTCAGCCTGGCTGTAACCAGTGCCAAGGTCAGCGTAACTGTAGGTAAGTATCGTCCTGTTCGGGATAACGCATGTCATGATATAAAATATATAATCAAAAGATATGTAAGGTACCGTATTATCGGAACATCTATTGATTTTGTATAGGGGAGAATTTTTCGACACTTATAAACACCTCACAGGAATATTTTCTGGAGAGTTTAGTTGTGCAAAAATCCTTAAATGGGCCTTGACCTGTCTGTTTGACATCTCGTGATGTAAATTAAAAGCATTTATCACTTTATTAACTGTAGGCACAAGCTCATCGCGGGGGACTGCTGGAGCAGCACTGGGCCTTCTGCTTTCTATTTGTGTTGTGGGGGCCATTGCTTTCACATACAAGTAAGATAAATGCCCATACATGTATACACAACCTTTTTTTTATTTTAACTGAACAATCTGAACAATTAATAATATACATTATAATAAATATATTCTCCAGGCGGCTGAAACATTATCATCCAGTGAGAGCGGATTATAGAAACAGGAATTCAGTATCTTTAATGCTGTGGAATTTTGTCAGCAGACAGACTGCCGGAGAGAGCCGTCCACTGCTTCATAGACAAGCAGTGTAATAATATGACAAAACATTCTTCAACTTATATAAAACAAGTAATATTTGTGTAACATTATTATTTCTGTAAGCTGTACATCACTGTATTTCAAGAAGCTGTTTTCAGTCCAACTCTAACATTTATTTCAGGCTAGGACTACTGTGTACAGGCATCTATATGTTGTGCATTTGTGTTGTCGTATGAACTAGTCTTTTTCTCTCCGAGTTGTTATATTCTGCTCATAACTGTTTAAAGCGCTCAATTATGTTATGTCACTGTATGGCTTAATCGAGCTATGGAATGAAAATGTTGTTGAAACTGCAACACGTTTTACCTAATGAAATTTAATAAAAAAATATACCCCTTTGACTTGCATTGTTCTACAAGTCCCCCTGTTCTATAGATAGTCCTAGTTAATCAACCACAGTGTCCAATTTTAATTGCAAAACAATTAATATCTTTATCTGTAAGTAGGATAGGTGTTGACGGAAGAGATTCATTTTTATCTGAAGTTGGCTACAGAGTTTGATCAATGTGTAGCAACAAGCAGAGCAGTCCAGAATCCTGGAACAGATCCAGAGATCTATATATGTAAGAGTTATATCCTTTCTTTTTCGGAGAGCGCCCTAAAGCAACACCTGTAAGCAAGCCTGTATTAGGACTTGTGCAAGCATGCTCTAACAAGAAAGGACAAATTTTCCTTAATGTTGATCTTGAAAATCTCAAGGTATCAATAAATAAATGATCCAGACGGAGAACCTCACCTTCACACACCGATGAAAAAGAAATTGAATTGAAGTACATTTTTACAAGCATACTTAAGTAAAGGGCAAGTTTATTACTTTATACTTATTATACATACTTTCCCAGTTTGAGTTTAAAATGAGTATACTAACAGGACATATAAATTAGTTTCTTTTTCTCAGGGTATAAAGCATTTTTTTTAGCAAAATTTTTCATTTTGTGGTGTATTTTGAGTTGACGTTACAGACCCCTAAGAATTATTTGACAGTGTAAAATGTGTATATTTCTATATTAAATTTTTTTTATTGTTATCTAATTAAATAAATTGACATGTTGGCACACACACTCAGATATATATATATATATATATATATATATATATATATATATATATATATATATATATATCAAAAAAAAGATTTCAGTTGAGGATTTCCAAACTTATGACTGGTAGAGTATGTATTGAGTGATGGTTAAGCTGGTATTATAAAGAAAACATCTTGTGTTCAACTGAAGAACGGGATGTCATAAGGGTGAGTAAACAATAAGAGAATCTTTATTTTTTGGAGTCCTTTAACTGTAAAAGTTGACAAGACAGAACTGTTTTTTATACATTTGTTTACAAAACTTACTTCAAATTAAGATAAAAAGTTTTCCAGATCCCTAAGCGTCTGATTTGTGGTGCATGTTTTTATTTAACAGATTCACATAATCATCCTTAAGAAAGCAACTAAGCCACCAACACTGTTTTACTACTTATTGTTTATAAAATATCAGAGGCAAAATAGGAAATGACCTAACTCTTGTATTCATACTTTAAATGTTTAAGGAATGTCGGTGCTATTTTTTGCCAAATCTTTGTGGCACAGCCATGTTCCAGATCTGGCCGGGAATCGCCTCCCAGTCCCGAGACTGTATCCACTCTGTCTCTGCTGACAGACCACTTCGAGTACCGCGACCAAACCTGAACACAACAGGAATCAAGTTAAAGCATACATGATGTCATTTTCATTCATATTTCCCTTTTCACTGAATCTACTGTCATTGACTTCCTGAAGTATCTCAGAACTTTTTTCCAGCAGTAGCATTTAACTTGATGGGTTTATATACACCTCTGAGGCTGGTGAAGCACCGAAGGGTTGCGTTCGTATCTCCGGGAGCCATGCAGTAAAGATTGCAACACATCTAACAGAAGACGATCCTCCAATAAATACTCCATCTGCCCTTCAGTCACCTGTCACATTTGTGTTGAAAGAGTGCTGTTTAAATACACTAACAAAGCCACAAAAAAATTGCTTTTCAGGCATTTATTCAACAAATATTTCACTTATTGTGGAAAAACCAGAACCTAATATTGGCCTCTACTAGAGCAAAAATGACTTGTATTATAGCTGCACAAAAAAGCTATCCATACTGGTTGTTGCTTAGTTTTTCACATTCTATTACAATACTGGTATAATTTAATTACCTGTTCTTTTAAAACCAAAAATAATAATATCAAAAAAGCTTACCAGTGGCCCTCGACTTTCCATGATGCTGTTGTCTGAGTCCTCGTGTGATTCAAGAATGTGTTTGCTCTGCTCTAGAAGTGCTTCTTTTGGGATGGAATGGCTCATGTCAGTCATAACCAGCAACACACCCAGTAGCGTGAACCACGTTCCTGCATCCATTACTTACAATCAGTCAAAAAGCAATGTATCGACTAGAGAAATTCCTGCAACTATGTCTCTGCACACCCTTTCGAATGGCCATGATGTATGCCTTTTTATATAGTCTTCTGCATATGACCCTAGAGACAGAAAGAGATTACTGTTTATAGGATGGATGAGTGAATGCCGGGAATTTGGTGAATCTGGGGATTTGGTAATGGCAGTATTAGGCATCCCACAGGAGCGCATACAGGCACGTTATTAACAGTTATTCTTGATAATGTTAAAATATCATTACACTGAACCTTAATTAGACAAGTTATAACATGTGTAATATGTTTCTTAACCTCTTTTTAAAGTTATCTTTTCCATTGTGCAAACAACTCAGGGGTCAGTCATGGTCTGGTGGTAGAGGGTTGTGGGTATAAATCCCAGTGCCAGCAGACAATGACTGAGGTGTCCTTGAGCAAGACCATTTACCCCTGTTTGCTCTGCGGTGATGATTGACTACTGTATAATACTGTAAGTCGCTTTAGATTTATCTATAGATCTCCATTTGCCAGTCAAACCATAAAAGGTGTGTTTGACTTCATGCAGCATAACATCACATTACCACACATGACCAGACTGATATTGTCAACGTCCAGTAGGTTCTTGCAACACCGTGTGAATTCGAACAAGCCTAAAACATCTGGTGAGGTAACTAAAGCTGGATGACACTTTACAGTATAGCACATTCTTTATGTATTTTAAATGACGTGACATACAACCGCACACACCCGGAGCGTGGGCAGCCATTTATGCTGCGGCCCGAGGAGCAATGGGTTCGTTGCCTTGCTCAAGGGCACCTAAGTCATTGTATTCCCGGCCTGAGTCTTCAACCCACTACCATAATGATAAGGTCATGACTTCCCCACTTTAATTTTCTATCATTCCATAATGTTTTGTTAATGTCCACGTAAGCTGAAGTGGTATCTGTCATCTGTACAACTTATTAAAAGGATTGACACTATTGTTTTTAACACAACCTCCACTGTTCACAAAGTATTTTCACACATTTACAAAACCACTTCTTTTTCTAAGTTTACGACAGGGACCTAGGTTTTATACCCTGCGAAAGTGTGTTAAACACACTATTTTTTAACAGACATTGTGCTGATTATCTAAAGACTTTTGAGAATGTGAATCACCATTACTGGGAATGAAGTGTCTCTGTCATAAGCACAAAGGTAAACACATGTCTATAAATTGCCATGACCACCAATAGGATTATGTGCATTTGAGGTAGTACATCTTAAGTGTTATGACCAACGTATATGAAATAAACAGAAAAAGGTGTTACATTTCCGTTAAACGAAACATCTCAATTTGTTCACAGCTTGATCTAAAAAATACTTACATTCATCTCAATCTCTTAATGTGTGTACCATTTATAATAGATAATTTTGTGTTATTTTTAAGAAAAGAACTATCAGTTTAGGTTGGTGTTGAATGACTCTTAGTTTATGAGATTAAAGCCGTCTTGAGAATTTCTGATGTGCATTAAGCTAGACTTAAGTGTTACACTAAATAATATACCCTGGAGACTTCACTAAGCTGTCCATTTACTACTCAGAGATTAGGGACTGTAAGTTTTCTAAAATTCTAAGCATTTCCATTTATTTAATAGAGAATAATTACCAGTCTAATCTGTGCCTTTCGTAACTGGAGACCAGCTCAACTACAGATGTGAATGAAATATTCTGGAAGCAAAGATAAAGCAATAACCACAGACTTTTTTTTACGTGCTTTGAGCGTTCGGACGCATGATGAATCACGGCAACAGGCCTGTGTTAACCTTTGACTCCACTGTTCACTTCTTATTAATGGTTTTCATTACAATGTAACAGCTTTTCTTGCTGAGCGCTGCTCATTACCAATACTTTCTGTCTCTTAAGATACATTAATCTGTTTTTTTTAAAGGCAATGGAAATGATCAATATATGAGATGGGCGCCTATTGAGTCGGCAATGTTTGATAAGATGCATAAGGCACACAAGTGTCCGAAAGGGTGTATCCAAAGGGCCATATCTATGTGTGTGTGTGTGTGTGTGTGTGTGTGTGTGTGTGTGTGTGTGTGTGTGTGTGTCTGTGTGCATGTGTGTATGTGTATGTCTGTCTGTCTGTCTGTCTGTGTGTGTGTGTGTGTGTGTGTGTGTGTGTGTGTGTGTGTGTGTGTGTGTGTGTGTGTGTGTGTGTGTGTGTGTGTGTGTGTGTGTCACTTAAAACTTACAAATTACAATTGAAAAAGTATGTATAAATTAAAAATGATATTAAGAATATAAAAAAATGTAAGAATAGTATTTTAACATACATACATACATACATATATATATATATATATATATATATATAATTGGTACATTTGTGTCGAAATAATCAACAAAGAAAAGCAATATTTTTTTGTGTTTTCCTGTTTATAAAGATATATATATTTATAAAAAAAATTGACGGAAAACCTCTTGTAAGTGCATTAAATAACTGAATGCAATAATTTAGTTTAAAACGATGAAGTGCTTGAGGTCAGCGTCACGTAGAGCCGAATTCAAGTGTGTTTCCACGCCTGACCGACAAGTGTCGCTGGGCGGAGACTTTTAAACCGGAAGGAAGTGCTCGTCACTCTTCTACACACATCTCAGAGGAAATGGCGGAGTTCGTCGAGCTGCAAAAACTGAAGGTAAATAATTCCAACGAAAGGTTATTTCTCGTTTTACACATTGAGGAAATGTGTCTGAATTTGTGTCAAGTTAATTGGTAATGATGATATATTACTTGATATCACTTCTTAACTTTTCCTGTAAAATGTTTGAGCATAAATCAGAGCTGCTTGGCTTTATCAAGCTATTAACACGAGCTGATGCATTGAGAACACTGAGTAATATCTATACAATAACATTGTTTATGTTGTGAGTGTGTATAAGTGTGTTTGTGTTACTCTATTGTTTTGTTGTTCAGTTGGCTGAGCTGAAGCAGGAGTGTGTAGCCCGAGGTCTGGATGCTAAAGGAAATAAAGGAGATCTTATAGGCCGGCTGCAGGCTTACCTGGAGGAACATGGTATGTATTATTCTATTTCACTCAAAGAGAGAGAGGTCCAAATACTAATATCAATTGTGTTTTTATCGTTTGTTTATTCGGAACGCGTTCTTCTGACTTTACATCAGAAGAAGTAAATGAAGAGGAAGTGCTTGGAGAGGACGGGGAGGTGAGATATCTTAAATGATCTCTTTATACAATCAGATGTCAACTCATTTGAATCGTACGGCAAAGTACAACCGTACAAGCTCACACAATGTTTTGTTCATAGTTTATATATGTTTATATTTTAGGAGTCCTTTGTTAAAGATGAAGGGGAGGAGGAAGAGGAAGACGAGGAAGAAGCAACACCAGCAGCAGCTGAAAAAGATGACTTGACTGAACCTGAAAAGTAAGACCCTCAGAGTTTAGTTTTGCAGTGCAGAAAAGGCATTTAGATGTCTGAATGTGCAGTCGAGTATTTAACTTCAGTTGTATGTTTGGTGCACAGTGCTTGTTCCTTTTAGTAGAATTTTCCCCGCCCATCTTATAGTATCGAATGAATGTCATAACTGTAAATAAAACATGTTTTACGTTGTAGTCATTAGGTGTATACTAGTTAGGAACTGTCCCCACTGGACGTAGTTAACAAATATAAACTATGCAAGGAAGCCTATAAGCTTTTGCTGTATGGAGCAGACATGCATTTTAACTGCGTTGAACATATTGAGGCCTGACAGTTTATTAAATTGTGTTTTTGTTTTTAGGGTAGCCGAGAAGAAATTGGTGAAGATAAGCCCTCCGGCTCCAGTTGATGAGGTTATATTTACTTTCACATTAATAATCTTTTTTATTTATCAGGCATATATTCAAAAGGACATTGTGTAATCAATGTGAAATGTTATTAGAGGCAGTAATCTCTTGTCTCTCACAAGTCGATTCAAAATTGTAATCTTAAATTCACGTTTTATTCTGAGTCAATTCTTGGTGTATTTATTTAACATACTTAAAATAACATGCAGACTCATGAAAGTTTTGTATGTATCTTACAGAGGCTTCTGAAGAGAGCAGAGCGCTTCAATCTTCAGCCGAGTGCAGATGGCAAGAAGGCTGCCCGTGCCGCAAGGTAGTGTCTTATTTTTTTTTTAAGAATATTAACATTTAAGGGATTGGTTAAAGATTTTCTAGTCTTAACTCGTGTAAAATCAGTGTGACATTACAGATTTTTTTTAACATTAGAATCTTCTGAACACATACACAACATGGTTTGAACTGATCAAACGACCAGACCTATTGCTGATTCGAAGTATCTAACAGTGGATCTTGTGTGATCAAACATGACTTGGAAGGGAAAATCGATATGAAAGCGGATTGTAGGATGTTATTAAAACACTTGTTTTGTTGTTATAAGCCCTGTTTGTGTGGTAATTGTTTCTTATAATGGGGTCTTCTCTCAGTGTAAAACTCAGTGTCCTTTTTTTGTTGTTGTGTGTGTTAGATTTGGTTTGCCAGTCCCCGAAGCTACCAAAGGTGAGTTGGCATGTATTCTTTTATACCTGTTCTTAACCTGAGGGGAAATCTGGACCTAGTGAAATACAATGGTGAAATCTGAACATTGTTTATGACTTGATTACTGAAGTGATTGTTTGCTTTGTTTTTAGGAACTTCAGCCATTCCAAAAATGAATGTAAGTATATTTTGTTGCCAGTTTTGCTTTGGCTTTGGAGTGACATTGCTGTTTAACGTGATACTCTGTCAGGTGGATGTTGAGGTCTTAAAGAAGAGAGCAGAACGTTTTGGCATGAATGTCTCGTCTGTTTCTAAAAAGGTACCGTTGTTTTAAATTGCATGTAACATTCTTCTCTTCTGTGCTGAGGTACTCTGGAGTTCCTTTATACTTATGGGCATGTGTAACGATTTAGTTCACATTGGGTTGTATTTAGGTTGCTCTTTGTAAATAACCAAACACCTGCTTGTTAACTTGTAAACAGTATATGTCATCTGTGGCTGAACTATCCCTTTAAATGGGACAAGATGAAAGTTCAACTACAACTTTAAAGGAGACGTTTCAAGCTGTTTCATGCATTTAACGTGCATTCGACTGTTAACCATGTTTATTGTAATGTTCAACTTGGTCCTTTTGTTAAAACTGAGTTAATTACATGACATATAGTATTTCTGTGCTCAATACTCACTTTTATTGCCTGAAAAAAGATGTATTTGCCTTCTGTAAATGTGATTCTATACTTCTGAAGATTAACAAAAGATTGACGGAAACTGCCTGCCTCTCCTTAAAATACTAATTTTCATCTTCATGGTTTATTATTAAACATGTATGTCAAGGTGATACATTTTGCAAAGAAGTAAACTGGCAATAAGCTCTAACCAGCCAAAGATTTATTTTTTACATTGTGTTATTTCCCAGTTTGAGGATGATGAAAAGCTTAAGAAAAGGAAGGAAAGGTTTGGCGCTATGACGAGTGCTGCTGGAGCTCATGATATTGAGGTATGAAAATAAACGCGCTGCAGATTTTCTCTTTGAACACTCAGATCTATCCTGATTTTATTTGTTGTGAAAGAACAGATCTAAGTTTAATTCTGGTTGTAATATTAAACAGAAGTCACAGTTTGGGTATGGTTCTCAGGTCTTGAGCCGTGTGGCTGGCCTGCTTTAAATTTTAAATAAGATGATGTTTTTATTACATCTGTGGGTTAATCTCAGATACCAGAAACATAACACAGGTCCACTTCATTGATGGGTTTTATTATCATTTCTTAAAATGTGGTTTATTTCACCTGCTTCAAGTGCTTGTCAGAAACTGCTGTGTTGTGTGTGTGTTTTTGTAGACCTGTCATTTTTGTTTGTCATCACGTGTTAAAGTATGGACAGTTAACAGAAAGTATCCTTAATAGAATGAAACTGTGTTTCACATCTGTCTTTCTCTACTTCTGTTTCAGGCAAAGAAGCGAAAACGTGCAGAACGATTTGGAAATGTATGAAAATGGATTTTGAATCTTTTTTTTACTTTTTTTAATGAAAGTGTTTTGAGGTTCTTTCAATGTGTAATTCTGAGGTTTTTGATGTTTCATTAAATATACTCTTGTTTCTTTAGCTTCTTTACCCATTTCTCTTTTTCCCCTGATATGTAGTACATGAATGGATTTTATGATTAAAGGTTTCGGGTGTTTATTTTTTACTTGAAAGACTGAAAAACAATTTATGACTTATCCAAGCATCAAACTGCCATTTCCAAAAAATTTATAAAATGTTTATTAAGAAATTAGAAATTGGCCCAAAACTGCCTTTTATAGTATAGCTGAATATCAGATGGATTTGTATTGGTAAATCTGTTGAAGTATTTCTATCTCCAGACTAACAGGAAACTAATATGATCTAAAAAAAAATATTAAGTGGTGTTTGTTTTAAGGGAAATGAAGTAGCAAGGTGTTGTTATGGATGTTTGTTTGTCAAATCACACAGGATAAGAATCATTGAAACTGAAAGATTGTAGAAACTGAAATGTATAATTACTTTTGAAATCAAGTCAGCAAAATGTCTGCTATATCCAATAGGGACAACATTTTACACCTGCTTATATTCAAAGTCATTTAGTTATTGAGTTATTTTACTAATTGTACTATTATTTTTGTATTGGTATTATGTTTAAATGAAATGCCAGATATGTTGAGAAAATTACACGGTGGGCGCCATTAGGTAAAAACCTCTGTATTTGCTGGTAACACTTTGCTTAAGACATTCGAATAAAAATAATAAAACTAAGAATGATAAATAAAATGAGGTAACTATATAGAAGTGAGTGTAGATATTTATAAATCAACACTAGCTATCAATATCAGCAACAGTCTTAGCATTTCAAGGCAAAACAAACAATTAATAAAGCCTGATGGAAAAAGAGTTTTAAGTGAAAATTTCTCTATTTCTGAATAAATAGGCTCAACATATAATTTTGTAAACTTTAGAGATAACTATTGCAACAGAAATGGGAGTTTCAAAAGCGATTTATTCTATCTCTACATGACTGTACTCTGCATATCCTTGAGTGAAGAGTTTTCGACTCAGCCGCATTCAGTCACACCAATGTCTTCAGCTGTGGTCCTTGCCTTACGCTTACGTTTTTTCATTTTACAGACGCTTTTATCCAAAGCGATTTAAAGAAGTGTGCTGTAGAAACCTCAGGCAGATCATTATACTATTGTGGGATGGATAAAGTTTCTTCTTAATTGGAAGATTCTGTAGCTATCTTGAAGAATCAACGAAAACGCAACTCTTCTTTAACACCTGAGCCATAAGCACAGATAACCTTCTTTTCTTCTACCATCCTGTTTGCTCCATACAATAAATACATGCAATTATGTTGCCTACAAAAATATTGTACAAATGTCTTCTTTTTATCTTGTTATTTATTTGTAAGTCACTCTGGATAAAACTTCTGCTTGACGACGAAGTTGTAAAGCCCCAACTGCAAAATTAACAAAGCAGCAGCCTGGACTATCGGACCAATCAGAAGTAAAGGAGAAGCAAAATAGTAATGTAAGAATAAATGCACATTATTAGAATAACTCATTTTAATCCTTCCAATCGTAAAAATACCTGCTCTTTAAAGCTGTGATAACTTATGAGGAGCAAAAACATTTTGACCCAGGAAGATAAAAAGCCAAGAGCAGGCCGTCACATCCTGGGTAAAGAGTCCTAGCATGCAACTTTGCTTCAGAACACAAACAGGAACCATCTACCGTGGTTGGTCAAACCAGTTCTGGGGAGACACTTGGATCTTCTACATTCAATGAATCTTGATTCTCCTACGGAACTTCAACATACACCAGCAGAGGTTGCTCTATCAGAAGAGACTGAAAACAGAACTCAGTTCCTCAAGAAAACCTTGAGGAACAACCCAATCTCCGTCTCTCATACCTAGAACTCTGTTATCCCACCACGAGAAGATATACAGTTACTTATAGTCAGTTCTGTGGATCAATATTTCTGTTTCAGCTTAATTAATAAAGATTTACTTTGTTATTGTTACAGTATGGATATTTGTGTTGTTGTCTTGTGTATGAAGATCATGCTGTTTCTATATCATGTATGTAAGAGGTGGAGTCATGGAGTGATGTGTATGTTGAAATTGCATTCCACTTAACAGAGCTCAAGTTCCTGAGCTAGTCTCGACTGGTCTTCAGTGTCCTGTAGTTCCAAGGAAGCAAAGCACGTAAACGTGTTCAATAAAGAAGAGGGTGTCGGATTCAGCTGAGATAATCATGTGAGATGATGATTTGTTCATTGATTTGTCATGGAAGAGAAAAGAAACATTTCCAGCTGTCCTAAGATTGATTTACCCTTCACACATGTCTTTTTGCCAGCTGTCTATGTCACAGTTTTTATCGTCGGAGTCTTTGCTAATTGCTTTGGACTTAAGTCAGTCTGCTGCAGGTGGGGAAAGCTTGGGAATATAAACGTTTTTATTCTGAACCTTGGAGTTGCAGATCTTCTTTATGTCTTTACCTTGCCTTTCTTGGTTAAGTATTATGCCGGGAGCAGCAGGTGGAGCTTTGGCCAGACTTTCTGCAAAATCACAAGGTTTTGCTTCAATATGAACCTCTACGGCAGTATAGGATTCCTCACCTGTTTAAGTGTATACAGGTACCTCGGCATAGTTCATCCCATGAGGGTGATGGGGAAAATAAACACAAAGATCTCCGTGACCATCAGCATCCTCGTCTGGATCCTTGTTTTTGTTCAGATCCTGCCGGACATGTTCTTTGATAAATCTAGGGGAAACTCCTCAGATGCATGTTACGATACCACAACAGATGAGTGGATTTCTGACTATCTGTCCTACAGTCTGGTATGGACTTTCACTGGGTTTGTTGTCCCACTTCTCATAGTGTTTTGGTGCTACGGTCACATCATAGTAGTCCTGGCCACCAAGACCAACCTGGACGCTGTGCTGAGACAGCGGTGCATCCGACTGATCTGTGTTTTAACACTTTTGTTCACAGTTTGTTTTATCCCCTACCATGTTTTCAGAAATTTGAATTTACTTACGAGAATACTCAAAGAGCAGGGCATTTGTGCGGAAGGCTTCGATAATATTTATATAGCACATCAGATCAGTAGAGGACTGGCCTGTCTGAACAGCGCTTTAAACCCCTTGGTGTATGTGATAGGAAACGAGGATGTTTCCACTCGCCTGCACAGCTTCAGCAAACAAGCCAGAAAGAGTTTAACACAGTTAACTTCTTCAGTCATCCACTGCAGACCAAAAGACACTTATTCTGTTGTAGATATTGAGCTGCAGTTACAAAACACAGAATAGTTTTTTTTGTCTTGTTATTACTAAGATGTCTGCTCTAATATAAATTAACATGTTGCATATGTTTTTAACCAATAAGATACAGTGCATAATCCCATAATATAAATTCTAATTTGGTTTAGTAAATTGCCTTCCATGGAACTGTATCTGGCTCTGGTTTTTGGAATCAGCAGTCAGGATTTTATGTTTTATTATGTGCTCTCCAATGCCTAACCACATTATAGTTGTTGTTATGTGCAAATGGGTCTTTGCATGCTTGCCCGGTTTAAACGAATGCATGGATACTACATTATGAGAAACACAGAGCTTTACATCAATAGCTTTGGAAAATGGTGCTTTATACATTCGAAGCATTTGGGAAGTAATCTTCATAAAGACACTTATACGGTACACTAATGTGCCTTTGGAGGCTACTGAATCGCAACCACACCTCAAGTTCTGAAAGATAAGCACAGATTACAACACTGTGTACAAAGTCCATTGAAGAGACCGAGTTTACAGCTAAAACAACTCACTACGGTGAGATTATCTCAAGAAATGATAGTCATTTAGTTTAGAGGTCTGTCATCTTTCATTAAAAGATCATTATCTTGTGTTTTCCCCACTAAAGCAGACATTGTTTTGGTGGGAAATGGCCTGACTCATTGTTACTTTTGGTTTAAATCGATTGCCATGTTTAGATGGTGCTCTTGTCGTGGTCATCTGCATTTTGAATGTGCAGAAGTAGCTACATTTTGGAACAATCCAATTTGGAAAGCACTTTTAATCTTTACAGCTTTTAGAAAATTCCTTTACACATACTACCTTCAATAATGTGTTGATGAAAGTCTACTTTGATATTGGCATTGTTCTAATAGCTGAAACCTCCTTCAGTCAATATGAAAAGTAGATAGGGTCATGGGTCAAAGTAATGTTTTTTTAAAGTAATGTGTTTTTTTTATTCATCTCGACTATAGTTTTGTGTGTATACAGTACTGTGCAAAAGTCTTCATCAGCATTTCCTTTGGTCCAATGGTTTGAGTCACTATTTACATAATTTGCAGTGTTGTGTAATTAGAAAACATGATTTTGAATTTCTTAACATTTATTTCACCGAGTTTGCAATTGTATTCTACAGACGGGTTGGAGCGCTGGTGCGAGAGCCAGCAGTTTCATGACACGGCAGTCAAAAGCTAAGACCGCACAATTCAACAAATGGCCTCTAACTTGTATGTTTAGTTGATTTATTTTTTTATTCATTTTTACTTTGATTTAATAAACTTCATTAATTGTTTGGAAGCTTTTCCCACAGTGGCTAATAAAAGAGGACAAAGGTGAAGATTTAAGCCTGTTTTTTAACACAACAAAGACATTAACACCGCAATCTTCTGGATTTAGTCTATGTTCTTTCTCAATTTTTTTCTCCGTTTTTAGACAGCGTAGCTTCTTAAGTAGGTAAACTAAATGGTAAAGAACGGTTCTGTCGTGATCTAAAGCTATATTCTGTTTGGTTAACCTGCTCAATGTTGCCAAGTCCTTGGTTTTTCAGGCATTTTTACTCCTATCCTATGATTCTCAGCCTAGAAGATCTTAAAAGAAAAGAGTGGGGAGACTGCAGTTTATTCTGGGGTTACAGTGACTGGCTTTAGGTTATATTCTAAAAGCAGCGTCATGATTGGATTAGGTGTAGGGGCTGATGCTAACCTCTGCAGGAGTATCTAACTTCCAGAAGAAGGTCCCTGAAGCTCAAATGAGTTTGTGAGATGGAGCTGAAATCAGCCAGTTGTGTGAATAATTCAGATTGTTTGGGATGCCTACACAAAACACACATAAGGCCATTTTACTCCATTCTCTGGGTTTAATGCAATGACAAGGATCTCAATGTATGTTCACAAATGTAACTGTTTGGTAAATAAAACACAATTGTTGGGGTATTTGAAGATAAACGATGTACATGTGTTCTCTTAACTTGTTTTATTGCTGTTGTTCTCATGGGTGCTTCTTAAAATCTCTCATCGCAGATTTATAAATGACAAAGTCATGTAATATTGACATGAAGCTGGAAAATGGGGCTTTTATCATCAATATTTTTATCATACTGGTTAAGTTTCATGTAGTACTTAAAGAAAATGATATTTACAGAAGTACTATTGAGTACAAACATAAATGCTCTTAAAAATCTGGGTTTGTTTCATTTATTTAAGTTATTATGATTAAGCAAGGCCTGTTATGTCTTTTTTGTTTTATTTGCCGTTTATGTACTTATGCTCACATTACATGTTAGTGTTTGTGATATTTTTGGTGTAAACCCTTGGTATTTTTGTAAAAGTTGTTAAAGCATAAATAATAAAAAGATCTCTCCTCGTTTCCTCTCGCCTCTGTCTACCATCCCATGTCCTGGATACGGATGGAGCTCAGGGATCTTCTCATGAGGATGGGAGGAAGTCAACATCATTATAAAGAAGAAAAGAACCTCAAACTCCATCTCAAGAATCTGATTTTCTCATCGGCTAGTTTTAGATTGACAGCTCCGTGATCAGGATCAACAAAAGCAAACTAGTCCTCACTGTTAGCTAGGAGATAGACATAACTAAGTGGTTGGCATTGATGCACACTATAAAGGACAAAAGTGGGAGAATATTTGTGAAATGTATCAGGATTTGATCACAGTCTGTTGTGCTGCGTCTTTATGCGCAGCTTTCTCTTCCATGTGTTCAAACTGTGCTCGAGCGCGTCAGCTGTGCGTCAGGGATGCGCAGAAATAAACACTTCACATGCATTCTAACGCCTAAGCACTTCAAGATATAAACAAGACATTAAATGTCATCACGTTTATCAAGTATGAATAATAAATGTTTACTGAAAATAACACATTATCACCTTAAGACCCACTAGGCATCTCGTTTTTCTGATATCAATGTAATTATAAATAAAATCCTGTCTTTATAAACATAAAGTTGCATGTTTATAATCCTACTTAATCTGTATTATTCAACATTGGCTTGTTATGTGGCATTAAATATCTTAAAAGTGCCTTTCTTAAATGTGTAAGTTAACAAACAAACGTAGATCTGTCAATCACAAACTCACTAGCCAATGAGAGTAAAGAGCTCATAAATCCCGCCCACAGAAGAGATTGTACCGGAAATCCATCAGTGATTTTATAAAACCGAACCTTTAATTCCGCAAATGTGGAGTTCGGTTTATGTGACACAAATGTAATCCTTAAATCATCCCATCGCATCCTGGAGGGGCGGAGCTAATGGGCGCTTACTAAAGCAATCCTGTTACGTCATCGCGCCGCTGGACAAAAACGTCGCCACGCAGGCAACGTCATAACATCACGTTTCCCAAACATCGCACGCGCCGCTGTGAGGGATGCGTGACCGTTGACGCAGCGTGAGATGATTGACAGCTGTCAGGAGCGACACACAGTTGAGTGGGCGGAGTTTGTGAGCCGTTAATGCTCTCTGCTAACCGGCAAGGATTTACTTCACTTCCCAGCGTTAATAAATGCATATAAACTCGTGTGTTATAACTTTATGACGTCATTTAATGTCTGTTAACTGAAACTGACGTGTCGTCTGCAGGTGTTGTTGTTAATCATGAGCTCGGACACTCAGGTGAAAGATATTAAAACTGGACTGAAGAATCTCAATGTTCTTTTCATTGTGCTGGAGACAGGTGTGAAAACAACATATAAAGTGTTTACTACATGTTTATTAAATGTTTATTAAATGTTTACACCTTTAAAGCATGTTTGTTTACACATTGTCATCATGTTATTCTTGTGTATTGTTTGTGTTGTGTTATGACAGAAGAGAATTAGTAAGTGTGATGTCACAGGTTTAACAATCTCCTATTTTATCTTTTAAAAGGTCGCGTGACGAAGACCAAAGATGGGCATGAAGTGCGCACGTGTAAAGTGGCCGACAAGACGGGCAGCATCAGTTTATCGGTTTGGGATGAGGTGGGAGGACTTATTCAAGCCGGTGACATCATCAGACTTACTAAGGGGTGAGATCCACACTTCACACTGTACCTAAAGTCATGGCTCGTTCTCAAGGCTTGTGGCGGGAGGTCATGGCCTAGCGGTTAGGGTTTGAGTCTTAGGGTTGTGGGTTCAAGTCTTGGCCCGGCAAAAGAGATCAATGTTTACCTCTGTTTACCTCTGTTTACTAATTGTTATTGTTGTTAAGCTGCTTTGATGCAATGTATTTTGTCTAAAGCGCTATATAAATAAAGGTGACAGTGACATTGATCCAGTAGCAGGTCCGATACTTTAAAACTAAAGCTGGGCGCACTTTGTGAGAATTTGGCCACTGATTTCAGAAATCCTTGGTCAAAATCTTTGGTTGTTAGTTTTAGAGGTTCGCCGAAAGATGATTCACGGTAACTCCCATCAAATTCAAACAATATCAGAAGACCTGGAGCGAGATAGGCCTGTAGACTATAGAAATAGGGCGGATGGTCTTCTTGTCAGTGTCGCACAGTTTGAGTGTGACATGTTTCAACTGGGATCATGTTTGTTTAGTGTGACAATCAGCAATTTTAACCAACTATATAAAATCACACACTGTGCCCACACCTTAACCGAAGATTGACGCGATTTGTACACTCACATAAGTCAATGTCGATTTCGGCTCAGTAAAACTTTGGTTAAGAATCAGCTCATCCAAATCTAACATTAATAACCTACAAAGTATTACAGAGGAATTGATTCTGCGTTTGGTATTTTTTAACAATTGTAATAGCTTTAATATTTACCTCAGTTAACCTGCATGGCTATCCTCAGACTAGTCTAGTGCTAACACTACAAAAAGTTACAAAAACCTAGAAATGCGCAATTTGAAAACAAACTTTATGTTCACTTAAGAAAGCCTTGGCTTAATGGTGTGTGTGTGTGTGTGTGTGTGTGTGTGTGTGTGTGTGTGTGTGTGTGTGTGTGTAATCATGTGTTAAACACAGCTATGTGAGTCATATTAAATCAAGCTCTTTGTTGTTTTCATTAATATAACATCTAAGATGTTACTTCAGATTGTTTAAAGTTTAAACTGTTGTCCACTCGTTTGTCCCTAAAATGATTAGTTAATGTAAAGTGTTGTGTTGGGTTTTAAAAGAAGCATGTAATTGATGAGTCTTTAGAATCATTAGTTAATATTAGAACATCAGTTATACAGCTCCACATTTATAAAAATCAGATGTAGTGAATTTGTTAATGGTGCAGTTTTATATTATTAGTTGAGTTTTTTTTAACATCATTAAAACAGTTTTGTGGTTGACTCTGCTCTCTCTGCACTCTCTCTGGATTATTCAGTGACTGATAAATAATAAGACACTGTTTTGTGCTGAATGACTGTTGGTTGACATTGAATAGCTGCACCGCATTACACCTCACTCTTGGTTTAATGAAGAAAAATGTTAAGAGTATTTTGTGTTTTTTGTCAAGTTACGCATCAGTTTTTAAAGGCTGTCTGACACTCTACACTGGAAGGGGAGGAGAGCTGCAGAAGATTGGAGAGTACGTTGATGATTTTTTGTATTGCTTAAACATGTAGTGTATTGTATTATTGCATTGATCCATGTGAAAAATTCAACATATGCATGGAAGTACAACAAGTATATACTGTACTTACAACTTTGTCTTTGCCCACAATAATAATGAACCTTTCCGTATGAAATGTTAAAGGTTCTGCATGGTGTACTCAGAGGTACCAAACTTTAGTGAACCAAATCCAGAATATGTGGCCCAGATAACTAAAACAGTAAGTTTGTTCTATTCCATTTGTGTATGAAAAATTGTGTTTTGGTCATAAGAGTTAATTTTATCTCTCTAACACATCAGGGAATAAATGACCAGGGCAACATGAACAGCATTGTAACGGCTTCTGCAGGTATTATTTCATTAATGAAGCACTCCTATTAACTGTTACATCCTTTTTAACAATGATTAAAGAAAATGGTAGACATTTTCTTTGAAGGTTTGCAGTTTTATTTCTTTACTTACATTTTTACTTTTTAAGGTAACGACACACCAAATGGAAATGGTGTTAATTCTCAAAGCCCAAACAAATCCACTGGTGGGCGACCAAATTGTGGAAATGGAAACAGGTCGACATCCAGTCCTGGTGTGGGAGGAAGTAGCAGTGTGAGCAATGGAAAAGAGACACGGCGTACAGTCAAAAGATGATTTAAAGCATTTCCAAAATTTCTGTTGGGTGGTGTCATATATGGTTCGTGTTGAACAGAATTAAGGCTGGTTTACCGTACAAGGCTTGAGACTAGTCCTGGACTAAAAAAAAGTTTGACCTGTCTAAACTAAAACATATGTTTTCTTGTAGCTCAGTGGTTAGAGGGTGGTGTTAGAGGAATGTAAGTCCGTTTGGATAAAAGCGTCTGCCAAATGCAGAAATGTAAATTTATAAATGTAATGTAAATATAAAAATTACTTGAGAGGCATGAGTAAATTTACGACTTAAACAGACTAGTCTCTCTGGGTAAGCAATCCTTTATGTTTGTATTAATCTGTCACATGTTCATCCATCAATATACTGTACCTGTTATAACATTTTCTACTGTAATGTGTAACAATTTTTTGGGAAATATTTTCTCGTATCAACTTTTGATAAATTTCATATTCAGTTCTTTGGCTGACCGTTTCATTTATTAGACTACTAAAGTAGTTTAACCGTTTGGTCTAAACTGGTTAGAGAGTGCAAACACCTTATATTTGAATGACTTGATCTGACAAATCAATTCTAGATATTATAGAGTTTAGCTCCATATTACCTGTATGGTTACTCTTTCTGGCCCCATTCTAAAATATTGTTTGAACCAACAACCGATGCAAAGTGTAAAAGAGAGACATTTGCCTAAAAATGAAAATCCTGTTATGAATTGCTACTTAAGTTATCCGAAACCCTAGGAAAATTGATTTCTTCGGAAGTAAAATGAAACACTTGCAATAAAATATTGCAAAAAAATTATAAAAAATCTTATTTTTTTTTCTGTGAGTGAAAGAAGAAAAGTAAGTCATATTTTGAAAAGGCCAGATTGTGTAATTGACGACACAGTTTACATTTTTGGATGAAGTTTTAGATCACTATAAGATCTGGGAGGTTTTGACTCTCCACCAGACAGCAACTCCACTAATATTGAAAGCGCATAATGTTAGTAGAGACATTGTTGTAATAGTCCATGTCACCATCAATGGTTCAGCTTTACTGTATAAAAGTTTTAAGTCTACTATTACTGTAAATAGTACAAGAATAAGTTTGCTCCAATAGTGTAGGTATATCACTTATTAAGGCTTTTGATTTCTATTTATTGCCAAAAAAGATTTTGACCAAAAGTGATGTAAGGCACATCAATTAGATAACAAACAGGAATTATAGCAAAAAAGTGTAATTTGAAGCTAGCTTGATTCTTATTTAAAATATAAAGACTGTCAAACCTAACAGTGATATATTCATGTAATAAAATAAGTTAATCTAACTTATATATTTAAAATGTTTTACTTTCTCTATACAATAAGTGAACTAATCTGAACTTATTTATAATTTATGTGTTATTTTTAACTCCAATGATTTAAGTTAAATGAATTGAATAAATCTAGTTAATGTCTATGGCATACAATAAGTAATATTTAAAAGAGATTTAAATAAAACAGTATGCGGCATGCGCCAACTCCTGGACAGTCTGCGTCGCAATGTGGTGTTGGTGGATGGACAGATATATGATGTCAGAGATGTGTAAAGATGCATAAAGCACACAACTGTCCAAAAGGGTTTTTCCAAAGCTTAACATCTTTAATTCAAGTGTCCTTGTTAAAATATATATGATAACATACTGAAACAAAATCTTAATATTTTTTTCTGTGGTACTTCACATCTTATCTTTAGTGGCACCAAAAAATACTTTACATCAAATCATATTTCAGACTGATTGCATGCTAACTGAAGAACCTGACCACATGGGAGATCTGCAGCCATTATTGGATAAAATTTAACAGTGATGCTGTTTTGAATTTGTTAATCGTGCCTGAGATGGGAAAATTTGCTATTTTGAAGAATGTACTTGTCTTTACAGTTGGAAACCATTTTTCTATTTTTTTCGAGTCGAACGCTATGGAAATTGCTAAGTGGAAATGTACCCGTTTCGTAGAATTACTTGTTCATAGTTTATCACCAGTATTTGGTCTTTTTGATGTTTCGAGAATAAAAGCTAAATAAAAGATAAAGTAATTGAGAAAAAAGTGCAGTATAAAATAAGTTAACAACCTATATTCATATATTTCTTTATTATTTTTTTTTATTGTAAAGCACTTTCTGAATTGCAACTTAATATTTCAGAATAAATCATTATAGTGTAACTGTATTCAATAACTGGATCTTAGTGAAGTTTTTCATTGTTCTTTATTCCATATTTATTTGTTTAGAGCAGATGTATATGCACTCACTTTATTTTCTTGTTCTTGACCAAAAAGCTTGTATTTATCAGTCATATCATTAATTTTCAAATTTTTTATCAAATGTTTGTGTCTGTTTATCACCGTAAAGAGGTACATAGAAAGCTATTTAAGGTCATGATGCCACATGTTACATTCAACAGCTGCCCACGAATTCCTGATTATGTACATTGTAACTTGGCAATATAAAACACATTATTGTTGTGTACATGTACTGATCCCTTCTGTATCCCGGTGAAACATGCAGTTCCTCTGAAATCCAGCACACAGCGGCTTTTGGTGGAAGGCAACTGATAGGAAGTTGATGGGATTTATAAGACCGATGCTGAAGCTGGTGTGAGCAAGGAGCTTGACTTAATAAAAAACTTCATTGTGGAAATGATAAGAGCCAGGCAGTCTGCCACATCTTTATTCGGTGCACATGCCAAAGCTGGAGTGCAACCTGAGAACAGAAGCACAACATGAGTCCACAGTGTAAGCTTATTAAATTGGCCAAAATAACAAACAAAATCTCACCATCCTTATCTTTTGCCAGGACTGTTACGCCTCGTGTTAGCAACACTTCAACCACAGTCACAAGACCATTTCTAGCTGCTATATGCAGCGGCCTACATGTGTGGAGAAAGACAAACCTTGACTGTGAAGATAACTACATCACACAAAACAACCAAGCAGATACACAATTACAACTTCTGGGGTCCTTAGGCTGTGGTATTATGGATATTCGTATTTTTTTTCAAAATGTCTCTCATTCCTAATTTTCTGCCATTATCTTGGGATTTTTGGAATCACTAAATATTTAATGACGTTGAACACTTTTGTATGATTTATATTATCATTAAAACATCAGTTTTACACAAAAAGGTGTTTTTTCAAGAAGAAATTTGTTTTAATATCTTCAGCTGGCAAGTTCCTGTGTTTCGGAATGGTGTCCCTCGGCAGATGTTTTCATGGCATAACTTAAATGAGAAGTATAACAATCTGTTTGTGCCAACCTTATGAAACATTGCCTCTGTTTCAGTTTAGAATCAAGTTGTTCACATCTTCAAAACGTCTGTGGTTTTACTTACATTTAAACAACTTATAGATATAGCTTTATGACTGTTTCCACAAAAAGTCACCTGTTGGCAGACTGTGAACAGTGCTCACACTGTGCTCTCCTCACAAGGACTTCTACTGATCATGCAATCTTGGATTGGTGCATGGGTGGGATGGACAATAAAATAACCAGTAGCTTTCTGAAGGTAGAAGTCTAAGATTTAAAATTAACTATACAAAACGTTAAAGTGCTGGGTAATAACCAGGTTAAATGTTTGCATCAAACACAGATTAAACAAATAGATCATGTTTAACATTACAGTTCTAAAGCACTTATAATGAATGAAACAGTGTGATACTTCCCTTTAAGCATAACTGTTGCAAATAAACATACAGTTTATAACTAAAAAAAAATATATAATAGTGCAACTAATATATTATATATATATATCTATATATATATATATATATATATATATATATATATATATATATATATATATATAAAACAATCTACAAACAATCTAAAAACAATTTATTTGTAAATTACACAGATCTTCTCTAAATATGTCAGGTTTCAGGGCTACCGCTGAACAATGTGAAGTTTCAGCTACCTTCAAAGATTTATAATTACATTTAGGTCTGGAGACTGGCTAGGCCACTCCAGAACCCTGATATGCTTCTTACAAATCCACTCCTTGGTTTTCTTGGCTCTGTGCTTTGGGTCATTGTCATGTTGGAAGACCCAGCCACGACCATCTTTAATGCTCTGACAGCGGACAGAAATCTGGCTCATAAGCAAGTGATAAAATACTAAGTGATAAGACACAGTAATTTACAAATATATATTTTTTTAATCATACAATGTGATTTCCAGATATGTTTTTTTAGATTCTGTCTTTCCACTGGGAAATACACCAATGTTTAAGATTCTAGACCCCTGTATGATTTCTATGTAGGAGAACTTTCAAAATCACAGCGTGATCAAACTTATTGACCTCAATATATAAACACATATATACGTCCTGCTCACTCCGAAGTCTTCCCTTCAAAAGAAGTAGGACATAGGAACGATCATTTCCATTCAGATTTTTTTTGGTGACGGTTCAGTACAACCTCACATACTTGTACACTCCTTCTGTTTTAATATGAGATTATAAAATCTGAATGCTCACGTTTGTAGTGTACTGTTTGCTGTGTTGATAACTGAGGGGTCATCTATTTCAGCCAGGAGGAGAAGAGAACACATTTCATGACCCTGTTGAGTCGACCAAATAAAATACTTTAGAATCGGAAATACAAACACAGAAAATGTGGTGTAATAGGACACAACGGAATCATTACCCCTCTACAGGCGAGATGCAGGGCCGTGTTCCTGTTCATGTCCTGCATCGACAGGTCCACTCTGGCCTGATGAAGCAACAGATCTTAAAAAGAGGTCAAATTTATGGGGATTAGTATTACTGTGTGTTGTTGTGAATGAAAAATGTCTAAATCAATAACCTTTCATACTCGCACGGTATTATGTATTTAAGCATTTTAAGCAGTGTTAATGGAGTACCTACAAATTAGGTATTTATTCATGCAAACCCTGGCAGCGAGTTAGCATTGTAGTACTTCCAGTTCCGTCACCCCAAAGTCTAGTTTTTAAAAGTATTTGGTTAAATGCCTAAAAAATATGGTTTGTTGATGACAAACCCTCTGAATATTTTCACATTTTATTCTATAACATTTAACACACAATTTATAACCCACTTGTTAGTTTAATATTTGTTTTCTAAAATCAGCTTCATCCATTGGTGGGGAAAGTTTGGCACATAGAAATCCCACAAATAACGAAACATGGAAAAAAATCTTTAAAAATGTCACAATTTAAAGAGTATTTAGTTTTTATTGAGGTTATATATCTAAGTGTAGTGTTATTTTATCTTGGTATAGTTGTAATTATCTGTGTGCTATTTTGTGCTTTTAGTTTTAAAACGTCTCTTTGCCATTAAAGTCAATTTAGCTACTTTCACTACTTCCTACCCGTAACAACTTGTGGCTCATCCACTTCACCACTTCTCTACCTCTTTCTCTCTCTGTGAGACTTTTAAGGCCAACTCCTGCTGCCCTGTTCGTCTTATACTTACATTTCTTACTTTCACTTTCCGACTTTCTTTAAGCTGCTCCAGATCACCCTGCTGCTCTAAATTCTACTTTCACTGAAAGCTACAGAACTCTGTCACTCATCCTTTCATTAAAACGACTTTGGAATGTGGGGGTGTCCCCTTTTCATTCCCAGAAAAACCTGTTAAACAGCTATCAGTCAGGCTTCAAAAGCTTGATTTGCTTTCTATGATAGAGGTAGAGGCCGAATCCAAATCCTATGTTCTTTTCCTGTTTGATCTATCTGCTGCCTTCAAAACAGTAAATCACTCCTACTTGCCACCCTCTTATTACAGGCAGTCTGCTCTGTTGGTTTGCATTCTACCTTTCATACAGTATCTTCAGGGTGAACTTTAGTCGAGTTGTCGAAATCTCATCATTTGGTCAACGGGGTCCCTCAGGCTCGTTAATAGGGCCTCTGCTATTATCCATATACACAACCTCCCTTGGCCCGGTCCAGAATTGCCTTCAAAAATACATAATCTCTAGACCACTTGATATCCAATGCAGCTTGCTATGTCACTGTATTTCTGTAACTGCTCAATTGTCTGTAAGTTATGAGAAGAACCTGGGGTGATGTTTTGACCAGGACGAACAGAACACCAGATGCAGATCCCTCGCAAGACCGTGCCTCAGATGACCATCAGGATGTGACCACAGGAGACAGATGAGTCTTCTCTGGACCAGATGTTGGGTCCGGAACTAGAAAATCTCTCTACAGCCCTCGAACAAAGCGAAGTCCAGTACAAGAACACCACGGATACCAATCCCCTGCGAAGACCTCGTCTTTGACGATCATCAGGATGCACACAGATGTGTCTTCTTCATTCTGCTGCAGCCTGGAATTGAACTGAGGAATTCGTCTGGTCAGAGGAGAACTGGCCCCCCAACTGAGCCTGGTTTCTCCCAAGGTTTTTTTCTCCATTTCTGTCACCGTTGGAGTTATGGTTTCCTTGCCACTGTCGCCTCTGGCTTGCTTAGTTGGGGTCCCCTCATTTACAACGATATCGTTGATTTGATTGAATTTGAACGCATAGACATTTTTTTAAAGTGAACAAAGACACCAACGAATTGAATATGAATGCACAGACACCATTAAAGTGAACAGAGATAACATCCCTGAATTCAATAATGTATTAACTTTTAACATTAAGCATTATGACACACTGTTTACTAATTATTGTTGTTAAGCTGCTTTGATGCAATGTATTTTGTCTAAAGCGCTATATAAATAAAGGTGACATTGACATTGACATGTTTGATGACCAGCTTAAATTTATCACACACAAACTACAGCAATAAACGAAACATGCACATATGTGCCCAACAATACAGGAAAATCTGACAGTTCTGTCGGAGAATGCCCCTCAGCTGCTAATCCAAGCTCTTGTCATATCAAGACTGAACAACTATAATTCTTTACTAGCTGGCCTTTAAACCAATGATGTCAAGCCAGTGCAAAGGATCCAGAATGCAGCAGCATGTCAATCAGTTTTTAATCAACCTAAAAGGGCATGTGTCGCACCCCTATTGATCGCACTTCATTGGCTACCACATTATGTAAGTCCTACTTTTTTAATTGAATTCACAGAAGGCTCTTGTGTAGTTGTACTATGCAAAACTGTTACACAGGCAAAGAATGGACTACTTACAAGTCTTTAATGCAAGATGTCCATTAAATTCTTGTTTTTTGAGCCAACCTCAAAACTAGGCTATGAGATAACCTATTACTTATTGTTTTGATGTTTTTGAATGTAAAATATATAATATATATATATATATTTAATATCAAATTACAGTATAAATCAATGAAAAGGTGAGTATAGCACACCTTTAAATCACAGACAATGGTTTACAGATTTGTAACTACAAATTCAGCCCTGCTCTTTGTAAACAGCCCTTTCTGTCATCTTTGGTCCATTAATGAGTTCAGCATCCTTTACAACTTAACAAAAAGCAACTAACAATCAAACCTGTATACTTGACTTACCAATAACTTTCTATTTTTCATGTTAAAGAAAATCATGTTGTTCTTTCTTTGCCTTGCTTACTTGAGCTTTAATCCTCCTAGTTGCATGGACTAAAAAATAATCGGTACTGCTTAGTGTGTATACAAAATGTTTTATGCTCTCCAACGTCTCAGTTGCTTCGGATAAAATGAATATATGTGACTATATAAATATACAAGTTGTATCACCCATGAAAAACTTCCCTCCTTAAGCACATGAAATCTGTTTCAGCACATGCATAATATTTATATACTATCCTATATCATGTTTAAGAAAGAACATATCAATGTTAAGTTATACATTTTTTGCCAGTTTGCACATTCTATCCTAAAAGTGTACAGTTAAATAATAGAAATAAATTGCTATTTTATAAAATACAATGCCATTTAGCATATTGACTTTGTGTATATCTATCAATATCTTTTAATGGTAACCATACTCCATTGTCTTATACATTAACAAAGCATGATGTGACTTGATATCAAACTACAAACCAACAGCGGAAGTATGTCCATTTTCAGCAGCCACCATGAGAACATTGCGTCCTACGTCATCGACTGAGTTAACATCTGCACCACATGATAATGCAAACTGCAATGCTGCGACACCTCCCGCATGAGCTGCTGCATGCACTGGAGTCCTGTGGACAAACGCACATCAACATAAAAAGATAAATAAAGATAATCTCTATTATTCTTTATATAATTTGAGTATATACATACCTTCCTTTGCCATCTCTGAGGTTAATTACATGTGTGCCAAGAGTTTCAATTAGCAGTTCAGCTACACCAACATGATCATTCATTCTGTAGATAAAATGTTTAGGTTGAATCATGTAATATGTGCATTCTGATATTATATAGACAGGCTTTACTCACAGTGCACAGTGTAATGGTGTAAAAGGATTTCCTTCCAGCAAGCTTGATGGTTTTTGTTCAAGTAAAACTTCCAAACAGTCCTTGTGTCCTGAAATTCAAAGCCTTTTCTTTCAATGTTAAGTGTTAGTGTGAAATACTTTACTATCTTGAGACACAGAGTTTCATGTATATGTGAAGGTGCAAGAATGGTTTGGTTAAATCAGTAACATACCCACAATACCAAAATTTTCATAGCAGGCATCAATTAATCAAATATCATGTCAATTTGAATGCCAAGCTCATTTCACATTGATGTGGGAAAGTTGCATGTGTTCTTACCTTTGTAAGCTGCCCAGTGAGCAGGTGTGTATCCACTGTAGTCTAACAGAGAGTCAAGAGGGTCAGAGAGACCTGCTGCCTCCAGTAAGAGCCTCAGGATTCTGCTGTGACCACAAGAGGCTGCAAAGTGCAGCGGGCTCCGGCCATGAAAATCTCTGCACAGGATAAATGCTCCATGCACCAGCAGAGCTGAGACACACTCTTCAGCACCAACTACTGACTGAAATGTGAGCGAAAAAACACTTGAATTGGGATTGCCTGAATAAGTAATTAGAGCAGTGGTTCTTGAACTGTTTTGGCCCTGCCCCCTCAACAGAATTTGGTGGCCAAGAATTTGACCCTTTTTTAATGAAACAACTTGTAGCTTTTGAAAGCCCTGTCTGTGTTTTTGTGTCTTTACTCTCTTTTCTCTTCGTTTTATCAACCGATTAATCTTTTACTTTTCGTCTTTTGACTGTGTGCTATGTTTTACTTCTTTTTCTTCTGATGATCTGCACCCACCCTGCAGTGCCTGTGTGCCCTCCCTGGCGGTGCTTACAAATTCGCATGACATTTTTTTTATGAAGTGGCACTGATCTATTATAGGAAGAGTTTTAACTATGGATTTGCAGGGTATTACCAGTATTACAAGTAAATGCTTCGAACACTTCTAAATGATCCCCACCATGTCAAGACATTCATATACTTACTGCATAGTGCAGTGCAGTGTGATTTCTTTTGTCACTGGTGTCTGGTTTACTTCCTCTCTCAAGTAGCATGTGAACACAGTCTATATGACTGCCCAGGGTAGCCAGCATCAATGGAGTCCTACAGACATGAACATTCATATAGCAGTATCAAAGAAAAAGAGGAGATTTTATTTGTCCACTTAAGATCTTTTATTTTTTTAAAAGTTATCGTTAACTTTTATCAACTACCAGTCAGGAGAGTATTTGTAAACTGACTCTATAATATCTGCTAATAATTTATTAACTTTACATTTGTATGTCTATTTCTTTTCCTTATCAAAACTCCACATTTGTAACAGTTTTCAAAAACTTAGAAGACAAGTCAGTATGGTTCGCAGTTTTCCAACAGCAATTGATAGAGCCTAAATAACCAACTAAAATAACAAAATTGAACCTTAAATAAAGACCAAAACATGTTAAAAGGAAAGCCTAATATACAAAAGGTAAAAATTGAGTGAAAATTAAGAGAATGAACTTTGGTTGCTTGTAAAAAGGCCACACAAACATTATTTATCAAAAGAGCCTGTCATGTCAATTATGTGTCAACGATTTTCCCAAGGTACTTTGATTTAAATGACTAAATCTGGCAAGTTTGAATTAAAGCATCTGCAATATCGATGTCATTACCAGATGTTTTTACTCAAGGAGAAATTCCAGTCGCCAGAGACAACTATTCTAAAATGAGAGACATTGAAAGATGGCCTTCCCAATCACCTGCATTCAAATCTTCACGCTTGAATCTGATTGTCAGCAGATTAAAATACTAACAAGTGAAATTTAATAAATTAAATTTAAAGTTTTAAAGTGATGCTGATTGCAGGAAACTATTATGTCTTTACCTTATGGAGAAAGGAAGAACAGTGGACTCTTGATCTGGTTTGGAATTCAATTTTAAAAAAGAAATTATTCTAAAACATTGAAATAATGTGTACATAAAATGAAATATAAATAATATAATGTATGACTGCAGCAAACACGGCTGCTTTAGAACCTCCTGTTCTCCAGAAAAGAGCAGTTGCCCCTAAGTTTAAGAAAACTCAATTACATTTACATTTAAGCATTTAGCAGACGCTTTTATCCAAAGCGACTTACAATAGTCAAGGAGACAATGACTAAATTAGAAGAACAAATCCAAAGTTTTCTATTGAAATAATTTAATAAAGCTGCACATGGATCCAAACCTCTCTGTCTCAGACCCGTCGTTAGGGAAGACTTGGCCACGACAGGATTCAGCAGTGTTCCTCCAGAATTCCGCTGGAGTTTCAGGTCAAACTAACATGCTATCACGTGCACATCACATGCAAATAACCAGCAGCTAACTCCTTTGACGACACACAAAGAAGGGATATTGAAGACATTACAAGGTATGATAGCTGATGTTACAGTTCCAGACCAACCTACTGCTCTGGTGGTCTCCTTTAATTTTGACATCACGGCTAACTATGCTATTCCTAAGCTCACTTTCCCTGAGAAGTAATGGTGAACCTGAGAGGCGTAAGGGTTTTTGCAATGCAAATAACTTATCGATCAATAACCCACTCGTTCTCCCACTGATGCCGGCCGAAGAGCTTTCTTGTGTACTGGACATTGCGAAGTGCAAGCGCCCAGGAGTGGGCTGCAATGTAGTGAAAATCTTGGTAATGTCGTCGGTAATGTCATCTTAACCAAACTGTGGTACACATTCTCCTACACCAGCAGGGGCTATTTTTCTCCTGATTCTTTTTTACCATTATCCAAAAACCCGACTCGAAGAATCTCAAAGCAGATGAACTGTCTCACTCTCTGTCACTCAAGCTATTGAACATATCACACCCTCATCAATTATAGTGGTTCCAGTGTTATGGAAAATGATTATTGAAATTTGTCACTCTAACAAATCCTCAACCCCCAAGAATGAAATTCACAAATTGTTCCAGAATAAAACAGAAGATTGGTAATCCAAACCACGATCACGGCACCCATAAATCACAGCAATTCTCGTCTTGGATTTCTAACCTCCAATGTCCCCCTGGACTGGAGATCCCACAGAACTCCCGACAGTAAACCCCTGGCTTCAACGTAGCAAACAAGTCTGGAACCAGGCTCATGCCCACTTACAACAAGCTTTTCACAGACAGACCATCAAAGCCAACGGAAGCAGGGCTCACCCAGATTATAGACCTGGCCAGGTGGTTTGGCTTACCAGCCAAGACCTTAGGATTGATGCTACCATGTCGCAAATTGAGTCCCAGGTGTGTGGTATATTTAAGATTGTTAGACAACTTTCCCCAGAATCCTTTAATTTGGAACTCCTCTCTAATAACTGTATCTCTCCCAACTTCCATGACTCACTGCTCAAACCTGCTGGAGATCCTTGAGAGAAAGGGTAGACGTATATCAAAGTCAACAGACCCACTGGTTGGTGATCGATGGAGCAGAGGCCTACTGGGTGAATACCATCCCCAACTTCAAACGTCAGGGATGACTGGGAGGGTTAAGGCCCAGAGGTAAGGCCTATGGCCAATGCTGACAATATCTTTGATCCAAACCTCTTTAAAGAATTTCAACAGCTGCATCCAGATCATTCAGTATCTTGGCCCCATGGTAGGTATCACTACCAAGCTGCTCCTTACCTGTTTTTGAGTTGTTTAATAGTTTAAGCTGGATGCCCCTCTCTTGTAAATATTTGCTGCCTGCCCTGACAATAGCCTGTTTACAACTGAATTATTGGATTTCCTTTTTTTAATTGACAAGCTGCAAATGGATCCTAACCTATCTGCCTCAGACCGTTTGTTATAATACTATGGACATGGTTTAAAATTCAATGTGAAGTATACTGTAGAAAGATGCTATATTACAAAATGAATTCATCATTATTTGCAAGTTATTGTTTTACCCGCTTTTCCTTCTATTTTTTTTTTGTGTTGATCTTTGTATGTCTGTGAAAAAAATCCAAAGGTTCACAAAGTGAGTTAGCATCTTAAAGAGAAATTACATGTCTTGGACTACAGCAAAGACCATTTTAGGTATGTGACAACACGTTATCTAAGTAACAAAATGTTACTGAAGTAATTGGATTGGAAAAACTATTGTCCTGTTACTAGTAGCGTTGCAGTTGTTGAAACAGGAGTATGGTCATAGGCATTACATGTCCGACAAGCGCTGAAGATGACCCGTAACAGTAGACTAGACTGAATGAGCAGTCAGAGTACACTGGGTGGCGGGCCTTAAAGATTCAGAAACTAAAACTGGGTCCTTTACAGATAGGAGAAAAAAGTGTCTCATAAAAAGTGGATTTATAAAGCTAATAATGTGTTGTTTGATTTAATTACACTTATGCATAGTTGCACACTCAAAGAATACAATCATTAATATTTTTATGACCAGTGATGAGTCTCTTTAAAAGCCTTTCATGTTCTTTTAGATTTGTTTATTTAGCCTACAAGAACTGTTGTGCTTGTAGAGATGCAGCAGTAATGCCAGAGAAGATTCAAGGCTCTTTGTTCCCACAGGGTTTTCTTTTTCTCCACTGATGTTTTAGGGGAATTGGGTAAGTCCAACAGGTGCATACAGCTGAGTAAGAGTCCTTATCTGTTCGTGAGATCGGATGGTCCGATGGTGGATGTGGCTGTTTTTTTATGGTGCCTGGGTGCATTGATTGTTTATCGGATTCAGGTGCGCTGCCAGAAACTGAAGTGATGTTTGGTTAAGTATGGTGTCCCATACTTGCAAATTGTCCTCATCATTCTATCCATCCAAGTTAACACACACACACACACACACACACACACACACACACACACACTGTGAACACACACCCGGAGCAGTGCTTAGCCATGCTCAAGCACCGGGGTACCGAGTATCGAACAAGCAACTTTGGGATCACGAGTCCAACACTTGAATCACCGGGTGAGTCAGAGTGGGGTGAAGCTTGCTGGGTCTGTGACCTAAATTTCTCCACTACTACTATTCTGTCTGTTGCATTTATATATTAAGATTAATCTGAAGGTCATTTTAGATCTAGAAATGTAGCACTTTTGAGTTGGATCTTTTTAAGAATAGAACAATGACATGACAATATCAGATTGGTTTTATAATATGTTTGTTTTGTAATTTTGTCACTATGTAAATCACAAAGACAGTACAGAGAGGTCAAGTAAAACTTGGGGTGTGTATTAATAGAAACTGATATTGTATCTGGATGTTCGTATACATGAATGGACCTTTAAGTTCAACATGTAAAACTGTTATTGTATATGTGTAAATTTTGTAAATATCAACTATTGATCTTCTAAAGCGATATTCAATGCTTGTGTTAAGGTTATATAGCAGAATGTGCCCAGATGTACAACATCATTTACCTCATAGCCTTGAAAGATACTGTTTAATTGACAAAGATGTTGCTTGTATTGCATTATTTTTCAAATGAAACGTACCTTCCTTGTGTGTCTTTGAGGTTCATGACATCTGTTCTTTCAGCTCTTTTTAGCAGCATTAGTAAACAGTCGGCTTGATCTTTTGCAGCTTTAAGGACAAATGTTACATTTAGTCAAAAGTGCGATTACTTGTATAGTATAGTTTAAGACATCAACAATATATTAATTTCAATTGTACAACATCACCATCTGTCCTCGGTATCGGTGGCAAACATTCTGATCAGAGCATCCCTAATTTAAACTACACATTAAAACTATTGTAAGAACTGGAAAATTATTTGATTGAATTATCTTTTTATTTTTACCTCATGTTCCACATATGTTATTTAAAATGTAAAGTTAAGTACAAAATGCATTATTTTACATTTTGCGTTGCCATACTTTATATTGAATTTTAAATTGAACATCGTTGCAAAAATGCTTCCATAATTAGCCAATCCTCTGCTTTCTGTTTATGGAAACTAACTGCTCCTAACTCAAATATCCAACCATGCCAATTATAAACCATCAAATAAAACTTGCTTTGTGAATCAAGGTTAGATAGGGCTGTGTATTGTTCAATAGTTAGTTTACCAAAAATGTTTTTGATTGTTGCAGGAGAGTTTGACAGACAGTGTACTCCTGAAGATTGAAACTATTTTTTATTATCAATACAGTTTTAAATATGTCTTTATTTTATTGGCTCTAAGATAAGTGTATATGCTGGGCTTAGCCTAAAAACATCCAGGTGCTTTGAATTTGATGGCTTTCCTTCACTGCCTTCACTCATGACTGTGACACTCATTTGACAATCTTGCTGCGCATCTATATAACTAATAAACTTTTTTTGAACGGCCCTATGTTATATATATACAGGGCATGTCAATAAAAACATTAAGGGTTTCATCCCCCTTAGCCAACCCCTAGCACCACCCCTCTTAATAATATCTTACATTGTGTAATATATAACAAAAAAGGACAGACCAGCAATATGTAGAGGAGTCCACCTGTAGTTGTCCTCCCTGATGCTGCATGAGGCCCCATGGAGCAGCAGTACCTCCACACAGCGACAGTGACCCTTCAGAGATGCCAGATACAGTGCTGTACGACCCCCAGAATCCTGCGCATCCACAGGAACCATCATCTCCAACAGCACCTGAAGAACTTCACTGTGACCATGGTAAGCCTGACAGAGACATAAATTCATTAACATTAAATAAAATAGATATGAAACACAATATTTAATATCGATGTAGAAAATTGTGATAGCTCTGGGAATAGCATTTCACCACAAGATGTCATGTTCATTTACCTTTTAAAATATATAATTTATAGCACTGTCTTTCATGAACATTAAAACATACAACAATTGTATAATGGTTTTAGTTCATTAAGAACTAAACCAGCTTAAATTATAGGTAATTATAGGCAAATAATTGTCACTCTATAACATGCTGTTCTCCCCGAATACTTACAGCTAAGTGTAAAGGGCTCATAGGGACCGAACTCCTCACATCCTCAACACACTTGAAAGACATTTCTAAGAGCTGTAAACAGACAATTACACACATAGTTTACTCTGAATATGACATAGGGACAAAGGTTATGTAGTAGAATTAAATGTGTTGAAATGTACTGTATTTGGATTTATTCCCAGTGAACTGGAGGATGTGTACCTCCTACCGACTAGATGCAAATGACTCCTGCATTATCAGCCTCGAAGAAACCTAGCTTTCTGTGGAGATAAGCGGAAGCTATTACGGACTTCTTTAATTCTGTCCTTCTCTCTGTATGTGGTTCCCTCGTGCTTTACAACACCAACCATGCCAATACCAAAGACAGTTAAAACAACATGCATAATTGACTGGCATCCTGTTTCCCAAATCTTCCGAAAGTATTTTGATGAGCTGATCAGAAACCCTATCTGTCCTGCATTGCCTTTCTCACACGACCTCCTGCAGTTTGTATACAGGAGCAACTGCTCCAATGATGATACCGTTGCTTTCAATCTACGCACTGCTCTCTCCCACTGGGACAATAAGAACACTTATGTGAGAGTTATTTGTGCACTACAGCTCAGCATTCATTACTATAGTGTATGGTAAGCATGAGAAACTCACAGATATCTACATTTTCATTACATTTACATTTAGGCATTTAGCAGACGCATTTATCCAAAGCGACTTACAAAAGTCGAAGAGACAATGAAGCGGTAAATAGCCGATACAACAATAGGTCATCAAGTGCTACAACAATGTTACCAAGTTACACAGAGAGAGAAGTTACAAGTTTTTTTTTTTTTTTATAAATTTTTTGTTGATAGAGTGAGTAGATTAGATATCTCACAGGCCTAGACAGATATCTGTGCTTTTGGATCCTAGATTTTTTTTTGGATTGAAGTCTTGCAGACTGGTGGGCAACATCAGCTCATCTACACTGGTCCTCAACACCATAGATTCTGAAGGGTCCGTTCTCAGTCATCATAATTTACAGCTACTAAGGGAAGATATTACCATCATGTATGAAGTCCAGTCGATCCAGAACGACCTCTGAGCAGGTGAAAAACGAGATTTTATGCGGGTCAAAATCATTTACGGAACTTTTTACTGGAACTTGCTTCCAGTTTCTGAATACGAAGAGGGGATGAGTGAGAACAGCGTTCGTCACACCTCCAGGTCACTACAAATACCAAGCAATACCATATGAACTGGTAAATGCCCATTTTGTATTTCATGATTTCATGCATATTGTTCAAAATGATTTCCTGCATCAAACAGGTCTGGTCCTAATTGATGACATTCTCATATTTTCCATAAAACCCCAAAAGCAGCAGCATGTTGCGGAGGTCAAAAAGCATATCTGTTTGTTTGTTCACTGTGGTGTTGCTCCATGTTCGGGATTCACTTACCTGCACTCAACTTAATTTCATATCCCACCATACATGCACCACCGGGGCAGTCGTGGCCTGGTTTGAGTTTTTGATACTCTGTAATACTGGATTTTGATTAAATGTCTATATGGTATTCATATCTTTGCCCTTCACGGTAAATGTTAAGGACAGCAAGCTGCCATGTTCAATATAAACCAGCACACAACAGTGTTTTGAATGTTCAATAAGTTACATATAAAAAACATTTACAATCTAACATTGCTCTAACCATGCCACGGAAAAGCTTTAAATATACACAATAAAATCTGAAAGCATTAAAAACTAACTTTTGAGTGAATTACCAGTTTTAGATTGTGTGTCCTGCCATGGGAAGCTGCATAATGAACTGGACTGAATCCCATACTGTCAAGCAAGGCCGGATCAGCACCATTATTCAACAGAAATTTTAAACACCTGCAAGATTAGGCAACACATCAACGGTAAGGTTAAAATTAAATTTAGGTTCATAATTATGTTTACATTATTCGGATCTTCACCATAGAGTCTCCTCATCACAATCATTGCTGGAATGTTGGTCAGGACAAATCTGCTCAACTCTATGGAACAAAGCATACATAAACATTCATCAAACTCTAAAACACATCGTTTTAGATATTGACTGCATACAGGTTGCATTAACAATACATTTATTATTTAGTCAAGACTAAATGTGTTAGTTTTTCCAGAACACCAAAGTCAAAACTATGTTAGAAAATGAACTATGCTTGAACTTTTTGCTAAATTATATGGGATGCGATCTGGGGAAACCCAGCACATGGTACAATTTTACATATTTCAGGTATTAATATTAAATGGGTGCAAGTTCTTTCTAAATCATAGTTTGATGCAAGCATACATTGTGTGTAACAAATGGTATCTAATTGGTAACAAATGGCTAAAGTCGGACAGCAGAATTTTGGGTTAAACTGAACATCTAGTCATTCCTGCTAACCCAAAGACTGGTTAAAAGCTCTTAATTCAACTAGGATCATCAGAAACTTAGTAGGAATCAATCAGCTAAATTATACAGATTATTTCTTTCCCTTTTTGGACAGCACCACAAGACGTCGCTCGTTAACAGAGTATAGTGATCTGAGGGCCATTTACCTGTGAATCAACGAGAAAGGGAAAGGTAGGGGAGTGCGGAAGCTGTGATGGTCGTGTAGGCTATGAGCAGAGCTTTGAATTCAATACAAGCTGCTATGGGGAGCCAATGTAGCTTGAAAAAGAGAGGTGTGACATTCTTGCCACCTCATTTCATCTCTTCTGCAGAGGTTTGGAAGTAAAAGGAGTCCAGCAAGCAGAAGTCCAGCCTTGACAGGGGTAGAGGGAGGAGAGGAATGGTCTGACCTTCCTAATGTTGTTTAGTTGATCGTCGATTACTACTCCCAAGTTTCTGGCTAGTAACAGGTCTTTAGACTGGCGGACCTAGTAACAGGTCTTTAGACTGGCGGGAAATACTAGATGTCCAGTTTTTGCAAAGTTTAGATGTAGGTGATGACATTTTTTACGTATCGAGATGTCACTTAGGCATGCTGAAATGTATGTCGAAACCGTCTGGGCTTCAGGATGAAACACAAGGGTGAGGTGCGTGTCACCCACATGACAGTGATAGGATTAAAAGACAGAGCACATTGATAACATGTTACTCTTTGAGTTGAGGAAGTGTATGAGTGAGTAGAGAAATTCATTGCAATGAGTAAATTTTTTTGCGTGGTAAAAGTTGTCCATGCCTGTATTTGCAAATATAGAACAAAATATCTGTACAAAATATCAGTTCTATATTAAAGTGAAGGCTCATCCAAACCTGCCAAAAATACCTTATGTACAGACATCCCCGTATATCTACATCATCTTAATTTGACGATTTGAATACGTTTGCCCAAATGTTTAAGCAATTAAATGTGTAACCTTAAATGTAATTGTAGTGTTGTGGAAACCCCGCCAAAATGTCCAGGCAATCTGTTTTTGGTTGCGAGAAAACCTTTGTTTGGGATGCCAAAAGATGAAATAAAAATAATTGGCTAACTTTTTGTGTTAAGCAGGATTTCACTAATGATTGCTTTCTGAACCCGGCGGAATTCACATCCTGCTAAAGTTACCCTGGCAAAGTTCGTCTGATCTTCTTCATTTGGGCTTGAATCTATACAGAGATACTGTCACCATTTTATTATGGCTTATAATGCAGGTCTTACAAATATGGTTATGGGCCTTACATTTCAGTAACATGTTTGGGTTATTCGGTAATCACAACAACCTGATTAAATTAAATTAATGGATAAGACTTAATACCTGTTTGAAGTTTTGGCAGCAGCTGCATAATGCAGACAACTGCATCCATTGGTATCCAGTTCATTAACATCTGCGCCGGCGTTTACCAGAGCTACTGTACATAAATACAGGCCATTCCCCAATGTATAATGAATAGGAGATCTGAAAAATAAACAGACACGCAATGAATAATGCCTGAGCTATTTGACCCCTTTCAAAAGTATTATTTTTATTGGGTTTGAAAAGGTCTCTATTTACCTCGAGTGTATGAAAAAAAAGTTTGTATTACATGCAGACCATAAACTATTCAAATCATTTTCAGAGATTTAAACTCAGTATGTTTTTCAAAACAACTATTTATATAGAGACCTGTTACTTCATGTAAAGGATTATTGTATTTAAAGAAGTTTTTGTATCATTAAAGCGTTTTTTTTTTTTGCCTTTTACCTACTGAACTGAAAGGGTTTTTCAAGCAGTGTCTAATGATTACATTCTACTTATTTTATATATCCTAACATACCAACAGATGTCAGGATGAGAACATGAGGAGTAAAAACAGAGAACTCTTAATAAAACAGAAAATTATCAACTACTAAATATTTTACCTTCCAAATATGTCCTTTATATTAAAATCAGCACCTAAGCTCAACAGCAATTTAAGACATTCAGCATTTCTGCCAATGTACAAAAAGAACAGATAATGAATAACAATAAAATGAAGAACAAATTTAAGAACATAATGCAAAGATGTTCAACAAACCCCCCTAAGGCAGCTATATGTAAACATGTCCTTCCCAAGCTGTCTTGTGTGTTTATGTCAGGCCCTGTTGACAGCAAATCCACAATATTAGACATATGGTATTTTTAATGCTAATGAAACATTCAGACATCTCAATGATTCCTATATATATATATATATATATATATATATATATATATATATATATATATATATATATATATATATATATATATATATATATATATATATATATATATATATATATACACACACTACAGATTGGCAAAATACTTCTACAGTGTAAAGATGGTCGTAGTATAAACTTAACGTCAGTATACTTTTATGATTCTTACCTGATGACAGTAACTTTTGGTTACAGCCAGAAAAGTCGTGAAGCAAAGCCAAGTGCTGTGGATACATCTTGTCAATGCGTTGTCTTTGGGATGATTTAGTAAAACAAATTATTATCAAGCATTTTTCAACATCAAGTTTGCATGTTAATCTAAAAACACATGGTGACACATTTTTTCTGTAGGCAATATTATATAAATAGATACTGATGAAATACATCTCAGTGTTTCAAACATGCACAAACATGTAACTACTGTAGGTATCTGCTGATTCAATTTCATTTTGATTTTTAAAATTCTGGATTGATTTGATTTTAGATTATTAATCAACAGAGATTTTCTTAATGGATGTTACATAAAACTCCCATTTTACATATCTGAAATGGGATACACAAAGTATAACAAGAATCTGGACTTAGTGTTTGTATCGACACACCTGGGCATGTGTGTACCAGTCTTTATAAGTGTTCTTAGGAGCTGCTCATGGCCATGTTTAGCAGCAGTATGAAGAGGAGTATAACCATATTTATCAGAGCATTCCACATCTGCACCTAAAGAAAAAATCGAAACTGTACATACTAAACAGACCACGAACATAAATATATACTTTGTATACTTTAACTTAACACCCAGATGAAAGATTGTGATTTAAGACTGCATAAAATTCAACTCTCCTCTATCAGTTCACTTCTAAAAAGAAGACTTCTTGGAGACAATATTCCTAATCAATTATGTTGACAGATCTGTTTTTTTTTTTTGTTAAAGATTTGTTCACATCAGCCCCAGCAGTGATAGGCAGCAGGCTACAATAGTTGTTTGTTTCTATTTAAAACTTTTCCCACAACACCACCATACAAAGCATACTTTTATGACTTATAACCGGAATCTGTGTTGTTGTGACATTTCCATCTTTCAATTTTAAACAATCAGCAAATCGAGCATTGAACTAGGCGAAACACAGAAATGCTGGTATTGTCAAACAATCACACTTGCAAAATCATCTGGTATGGACAAACTTTAAATAAAGATGAAAAATTTAGTCAGTTGTTCCAGTTGTACATAAAATAAATTTACATGTTCTGTATACAAAACACAAACCAATCTCTTTTATAATTAAAATCAAATTACATTTTATTTGCTCTATTCACATTTTACACTAAAAGGTATATGCAATATATTATGTTTGTTTCAAATTTCATTGCCAATCTACAAAATGTTTAGCTAGTTAAGGCTTCTTTGATAGAAATAACCCTGTTTGCTGGAAACCTCACTGGCATTTTCTTTCGCATGGCAAATAGCATAGATCACTGAAATCCTGGTCAGCTAACTTTTAGGTGTATGTGTTTATGTACATGCGGATGAATCTTTTATGTACATACCATTTTTAATTAGTACTTCTGAACTGATGCAGCATCCACAAATAGCAGCCATGTGCAAGGGGCTCTTCCCATCTTTATTCTGAAATCACAAAAGCATTAAAAGGATTAAATGTGTGTTTGGGAAAGAAGTTTAAGAAAACGCTATACAAATATTATTTTTTTAACTGTTAAAAATAATTAGATTGAGAACTACTAAAATGAATGAGGGTCTGTAATGAATGATGCCCTGGGTCACTTAAGGCCTGAGGTATACATTTAAAGGTTCATCTTTTGAAAAAAACTGCATATTAGCAAGTGCCAGTCTTCATACCATTATCTTTGTTTGTTTAAATATGAATATGATGACTATTTAAATAAATAAAAGTTTATTGCACATATTATATTGCTCATTGGATATTTAGACTGTTTAAAATTTGGATTAAGGGAGGAAAGAAACTGTGTTTCTGTGCCTTGCTGTCCTGGTATATGGGGCTTTGTAGCACTGACCAGAGCACAATTCCAGAGTGATTTAACTTTACTCTTAAATTATACAGATCTAGGATGGTCAGCAGGGGAGCACCAATAATTCTTTTATCAGTCGAAGCCATTCTTTGCAGTCTACTGATGTCTGATTTTGTAGCTGAAACAACCCAGACAGTAATGGATGTTCACAGAATTGACTCGATTATTTGCTAAGTAGAATTGTTTTAACAGCTACTGCATATTACCTGCCTGTCTATAAGACCGACACAAATGTGAGGATGCCTCCATTAACCACCATTGTGACTCTTACTGCAGCTGATCATTGCATTGCAGTTGTAACGCTGCTTGACTCCGGGTCAGCTGGCAATTTCATCTCCTTGGCCATCTGCCATCAAGCTCAGCTGCAAAACCAGCTTTTTAGAGACGGCCTATCAAGTTCAATCAACTACGGAAAAAATCTAGTGAATAGAAGAGAGAGTCCGTACACATTTAAGCTGGTATCCTTCACAAGGTAAAGATTGATTTGCTGTTTCTGGAGATTCTGGAATGAAATCTGGAGAGTCTGTTGAAACCCCTTCTGACTACACTGAGTCACACTGATGTGTGTTCTGCCCCAAGAGAGCCAACCAGCGACCACCACACAGACTATGGGACTGTGCCATGGACCTGAGGGTGAACCAGTGCCCCACAGAAGAATCTATCCCCCGTCATTTCTGGAAAAGAAGCCCATGGAGGAGTCCATCCAAGTCCCCTTCTGCTTCAAGTTTCTTTTTTGTAGCCAAGAAAGACGATGGTTTAAGACTCGTATAGGTTATCAAGCCCTTTGCCACATTATCAAATTACGTTACCGCCTTCCTCTCGTCCCAAGCTAGAAACCGGGTTTTAAGAAGGTTGGACCTCTGCAGTGCCTATAACCTATAATTTGCCTCAGGGAGGAAGACATAGGTTCATCGGTCCTGACAGGTTTGGGAAAACTAGTCATTAGCCAAGACTCCCTTTGCCTTCCAAACATTCATAAATGAGTTAGTCCAAGAGTTTCTACATTGAACAGTTATTGTCTACATAGATGACATCCTGATCTACTCGCAGAGCTTGGCTGAACATCGGCAATACGTTGTGGAGGTCCTTATCTGGTTCCGTGAATACAACCTGTTTTTCAAAGCAACAGTCCACTGTTCACGTTGTAGGGTTTGTCATAGAAGAACAGGGACTAAAGATGGACGAGGGGAAGTTGGCAGCCCTCCAGTCCTGGACCCAACCAGTTACATTACATTAGATTAACATTTAGGAATTTAGCAGTTACAGTTAAAGAGCTCCAGAGATTCCTAGTTTTGTGTATTTCTACCGAAAGATTTATATCAATTACAGCTCCATTTCTAGACCTATCATCGGGGAACATCTGCATTCTAGACATTGTAGATAGATTCTCCAAGTTTACAAGTTAATCACATTACCAGGAATTAACTGCAGCCACGGTAACTGCACAATTCATGTTTAACCAATTGTTCCGATTTTATGGTTTACCTGAGGATATTGTTTCAGACCAGGGGCCCCAGTTCATATCCCGTGTCTGTAAGGCTTATTTCCAACTCCTAGGTGTGACTGACTAATGAACAGAATGAAAGGAAAATCCAGGAAGTGGGGCAATTCCTTCAAACCTTCTGCCATGGTCACCATAACTCCTGGAACCAATTCCTGGACTGGGAATACGCATCCTCAACCACAGGACTAATCCATCAGATGCCCTCACAGTAGACTATTGTTTTTGGAAGTGGGAGAGGGTGTGGGTCTCGGCTCATCATTATCTCCAATGAGCCATCAGAGAGCGCAGACCTTTGTCGATACTGATCCCCCCGAATATCGAAAATTAAGTAGGCCAAATGGTTTGACTGTCTACAAGAAATATATGTCTTTCTCTGCCATGCAAGAAGCAAAAGTCTCAAGGTCATCAGCCCCTTCACAATAGAGGTTAGAATTACTCCAGTCCTTTAATCCTTCTTCACGTACCTCCTGAGTATAGAATTCAACCTACTTTCAGGTATCTCAGCTCAAACCCTACAAATTTCTTGAACCACCTCCTCCCCTGCTCGTTGATGAAGGAGCCTTCTACTAAGTCAGAGAAATCTTGGATTCATGACAACGTGGGAGCAGGCTGGAATATTGTAGACTGGGAAGGGTATGGTCCTAAAGGAAAACCCTGGTTACTTTGTACTGATGTTCTGGATCCAGCACTTCTAGAGGACTTCTATCACCGGGATTTACCACTCCAACTGAGTAGAGGTAAACCTCTACGTTGTCAAAGAGTTTGGTAGTCTGGAGACCATTTTGGAGGGGGGATAATGTCACTGTAGGGCCTGGAATCTGGAAACAATCACCAAGATCACAATAACCTGAGTACTAGACAAATCTGCACCAGCCTCTAATCACGCCCATTATCAACACCATGATAGCTCACAATACACTAACCATTCGGCCTCATCTGACAACCAGAAAGAACTTTGTGTTGAACTTACCTTTGGTTATACCCGTCAGCTTTGGTTTGTGTCAGCTGTGAGTTGTGTTTTCATCTTTGTCTGAAACTTCTTAGGACTGTAAAGAAACATCCAAGATCCATCCTCAAAATATTATACTAATCCCTGCTGTCATTACCTGCCATGATGTCAATAAACCTTGCATAATCGCATATCTTCTATTACTGCTATGGGGGGCTTGACACTATAAATCACAACAGACTGGACTTATGCACTCACAAATAATCTACAGCAGGCAGACGTTCTGGGGTAACAAATTATTGGGTGATAACCTTTTGAAAAAAGGGGTGTAGTGCAAAGAGGCAACCTTCAAGAATTAAGACAATTCTTTTCAGGGGACTACTCTGTGTTGCATCCATGATCATCTAAGCTGTTTCCAGTACAGTGGCTGATCAAATGTAATAATTGGTTGAGCATTGTGTTTGTAGCCAGGTCACACACCAGAAAATCATTACCCGCAAATCATTTATTGTCTCAGATTGTCTGCATCCAACCAAAATCCTCAACCAAACACCACCACTGAAGAGTTCACTTTAAGATCATGGTGTGAACTGGAAAGTACGGTGATATTAACAATAGATTAGGGATGTAAACTTGTAACAACTTTTTCCTGCCAGTTATGTCTAGTTAGCATGCTTGCCCAGAAAGCCTCCTGTAGATGATCCACTGTGATCGACAATTGACTGCCAAATACAATGGCGCAGTTGCAGGACATATGGACTACCATTGACTCTGCATGTCAAATGTGGACCATGTAAAATTTGAAATTGAGAGAATTTCTATAATCAACCTCTATGGGAGAGTTAGGAACTTGAAGAGTGGAGTTCATGTGAGGGCCTAGAGCCTGTGCCTTTTTTTTGTCAGTGTGTGGTCGGGGTGTCCTCAGACCCTGCATTACTGTGTCTACATTCGTTGTTCTCCCCACCAAACTGTGTCCTCATTCCTTTAAACATTGTCATCTGTGTTGTTGCATTGTGTTTGTGTTTTCAAGCAAGCCTGCTTCATTCAGGCTTTACGGGCTTGTTGTCTGTAGATGTGTTTCGTTATCGTCTCATGTTCTTTCTAGCTTCATGCCGTGTTTTGTTGTTTTGGAATCTGTGTTTACCTAGTCACCCCAACAATGCCGTTGGTTATTTTGAGTGTGTCTAAGTGATCACCTCTACTATCTGACTAGAAAGTTGGACTTTAAATTCTGGTGAGATAGACTTTTTGATTTGTGACTAGCGATCGGATTTCTGCGGTTTGAATTATTTGTTATTCAACGGTTTAGCCGTTTAGGTCAATGACCAGGGGTCGACCAAATCTCAATAATCTCTTTTTTTCTTAAAGGTCCCATCTCCCACATGTTTTTAAGATTTGATTGTGTTAACAGTGTGTAATATAACAAGTGTTAATGTTTCGCTTTTAAAAATTACCGTTATTTGTGACATAATTCACTTCTCTGTTCAGTGCTTTTACCCCTTGAAAACGGCTAATACTTTTTTGTTCTGATGAAAGTCCCGCCTTCAGAATTCCGTAACGAGTTCTGATTGGGCCAGCGGTTCCTGTGTTGTGATTCAAAAGCAAAGTAAGCGCGTGTGACTGGGACAGCTGACAGTTTACCAACAGACAGAGATGCATGCTCCTAGTTATCATAAACTGATTCCGCGTCTGATTCTGGCTTAGTTTTATAACATTTTAGACATTTAATGTTATTAATTTGATTCAAACAAAGATGAAGAGAATCGATACGTTTTGTGTGATAAGTTAAAGAAACTGTGAAACGCATCAACTTAAATAATAAAACACACTAACTGTTTGTGGTCCATTAACAATAGAGGGAACTTCTCCCTCTTTCAAGAATAATCCTTGTGTAAATCCAGTGTTAGACTGATTGTGATTGCGGAAGTTTTCCTCAGTGAAACAAGCTGCACATTGTTTTATGTGTGGATTATAATATTTAGGTACCGACTTAAACACAAATCGTCATCACTGATCTCTGAGTAGAGCGTCCATTTGAAAGCCAAACAAAGGTTATTGGACTCTGGAGATGAATATAACAATGTCAATGACATGCCGCAACTCTTCATCTTCTCTGTAGGAGCGCAACAATACCATGCCCCCTTTTATGTATGTTTCTGTGGGTGAGGGTAAGTCTGGTGTGATGTCACCAATGCGGGAACTAGAGGGGTGTGGTCCAAACCAGCCGTTTTTTGTAGGCAATTTCTGTTAAATAAAATATCTCACTTTGGACATTGAACTTTGAGCTTTATACTTTTATATATGTAAATTATACTCTTAGAACAACATTATACACTAATTCAAGTTTGAAACATGGATCGGTGTTGACTAGGACCTTTAAGAGACTGGACTTTGATACTGAATCTTCTACTGACCTGTACATTGATTTCTGCCCCATTCTTAAGCAGCAGCTCCAAACATTGAGCTCCATTAGAAGAGATTGCAGAAAGGTGCAACGCTGTAAAGCCACGCACATTTCTCAGGTTGATACCAGCACCAGAGTAAATCAGTTCATTGGCTACTTTCTGTTGACTGTGGTAGCAAACCACGTGAAGAGCCGTGTTCCCAGAGACACCCACTTCATTAATCTATGAGAAGAAGATATCTAAATGAAAACCTCTTTGAATAATATTAGCCAAAACAATGTCAATTTACAAGGTGACTCATTCATATAAAATTTGTTAATACTGAACACAAGTTTGTATGATTTTTAGGTTTTGAGATGGGCCTTTCTGATAATCATATCCTTTTGTAGAAACTCTTATGAATTAGCCACTTTGTTACACATTGAACAAATACCTTTGACATCAAACTGCCTTTACAGCTACAAAATCATACTTGTCCTAATACCACCAATTGCTCTTTTCTCATACATGTGACATTTCGAAATGAGTGATCATTTCTGAATATGGATGTTTTCCTCACTTCGGCTCCAAATCTTATTAGGCACTTGACCACTTCGATGTGTCCACTAAGAGCAGCAACATGTAGTGGGGTAAAGCCCTGCTTATCCTTGCAGGATACATCAGCACTGTGTGATAGTAAAAGCTTCACAATCTCAAGATGACCTGACCATCAGACAAAATACATGATATACACCATGAAATACTGTATAATCTTAATAAGCATATGTTCTTTCCGAAGTAGCAAACAAAAGCATTAAAAGTACCTAGGTGAGCAGCCAAATGGATAGGTTGTCTGTCTTTGATGTCTCTTGCATTCAGGATGACCCCATTATTCAGGAGCAGGGTAACCGTCTGAAAATCATTTGACATATCTTTTGTGCAATCACAACATTTAAAGTGTAGTGTACTGAATCATTAAAATCTACATTACTCATTTTGTTGTTTTAAGTCCACAAGATGTTTTTATGCAGCACAAAATCCTTATTTCATTACATACCTCTGTGTGTCCACTGTGGGCTGCATGGTGCAAAGCTGTTCTTCCAAAGCAATCAGCCACATTGACATCGTTTAGATGAGGAAGCAAGACCTCGACACATTCAGTTGCATTATTAGCTGCAGCCACATGTAGCGGTGTCTGTCCAACTCTATCCTTTGTGTTCACTTCTGCCCCCCTCCTCACCAGCAGCCAAACAGCTCTCTGCGATTATACAGATCACACAATAATGTATCTAACGCAATATATAGAGCAGATCTAAGAAAAAAATCTTACTTCATTGTGTGATGCAGCGGCCCGGTGAAGTGGAGTCAGCCACTCTTGATCTTTAGCGTTCACATTTGCACCTGACAACATAAAAACCCAATCTTCCAAAATGTTCTGTAAAATAGCAGTTATTATAAGTTATCAATCTTCATCACTCATTTACTAATATCATTGCTGAATTAAAAATAAAATAAAGGGGAGTTCAGATGTATGCAAAAATGTATACATGTCTTATTGTTTGACCCAGTTGGACCAGGATTTAATGAACACGTTTGGCTGGAGAAGAAAAGGAAAGAGTAATCCAAAACATAAATATAATGCGCAACCAACGACTGTGCAAAATCACATAGATTAAGCCACTGCTCATTTGAAACTAAAGTGACACATTTATTTCCATTTTTCTTCTATGTATTTTTTTAGAATTAAATTAAGGTCTAAGGCCTTTGTAAAATTTAGACATAACACCTTTATCTTGGTATAGATCCATAAATATTCTCACTGCTACGCCAGTGTTTCTCAACCCTGGTACTGGAGGACCTTCTCCCAGAAAGTTTTATGTCTCAAAAGCACACACACAAATGAACACGGGGTCAGTTCGGTTCTGGTGATTTGAGTGTTGGACTTGTAAGCAGATACAGTTAAACAGTTACAGATTGCTATAACTTTAGTAGAATGGCATCTACACTAATATTGGTCTGTTTCTCCTTCCGAGCTCTTCGGAGCAACCAGATCCAGCCCGTATCCAGATCAGATGGCATTGCAGTCACCAGGATCCAGTGCGTATCCAGACCAGATTGTGGAGAAAGGACCCTAGGGCCCGGAAGGACAGCAGAGACCAGGACGACTAGAACACCAGATGTAGATCCCTCGCAAGACCTTGCCTCAGATGACCATCAGGATGGGACCACAGGAGACAGATGATCCTTCTCTAGACCAGATGGTGGGTCCGGAACTAGAAAAGCCCTCTACAGCCCTCGAACAAAGCGAAGTCCAGTACAAGAACCCCACGGACACCAATCCCCTGCGAAGACCTCGTCTGCGACGATCATCAGGATACGACCACAGCACACAGATGTGTCTTTTTCATTCTGCTGCAGCCTGGACTTGAACTGCTGAGTTCAGGTCAATGGAGAACTGGCCCCCCAACTGAGCCTGGTTTCTCCCAAGGTTTTTTTCTCCATTTCTGTCACCGATGGAGTTTTGGTTTCCTTGCCACTGTTGCCTCTGGCTTGCTTAGTTGGGGTCCCCTCATTTAAAATGATATCGTTGATTTGATTGAATTTGAATGCACAGACACTTTTTAAAGTAAACAAAGAAGACATCAACCAATTGAAATTGAATGCACAGACACCATTAAACTGAACAGAGATAACATCCCAGAATTAAATGATGTATTGCCTTTGAACATTAAGCATAATGACACACGGTTTACTAATTATTTTTGTTAAGCTTCTTTGATGCAATTTATTTTGTCCAAAACGCTATATAAATAAAGGTGACATTGACATTGACAGATGGTTGCAGGTTCGAATGTCAGTGTCAGCAGACAATGCCTGAAGTTTCCTTGTTTCCCCTGCAGTCCACTTTGTCGATTTGGATAAATGTGACTGCCAAATTAATGAATGTAAATTTAAACACGGCATCAGTGTCCAAATTTTTGTTACCAAAAGCCACCCATGACCGCAACATCTTTGCATTGCAAGCATGATAGTCTCACAAAGGCAAGAAGTAAGTTCAGAAATGAAAGGTTATGATATTTAATAAAATACAATAAAGTTGTACATTTGAACACTTTTTAAATTAAATGAATATTTTTTTATTACTGTGTACATGAGAAGTTTGACATGTAAAATTATTTGTATTGATTATGATTGCAACTGTGTGCATATAGCGGTCTGCGTGTGTTTCTTTCATCTCTGTGAGATTTGTGTTTAGTTTCAGCCAAACGCTGATGCAAGTGAAGCTTTTACAGTTTACGGTAGGGTGGATCAGTTTGCATTTTACAATGTCACCTGAGTCAATGAGAAGGTCCATGATGGGAACATCACCAACATATGCGGCGGCATGAAGAGCACTGCGCTGTTCTTCATCCTAAACAACATAGAGGTGTACAATTAAGCCATCTAGCTTGTTAGTGAGCTGGCAGGTTTAAACCAATTACTGATGGACATAGTGGTGTTATATACCTTACTTTTAATACCAAGTCAATGGTAATTCAAGTAATTTTTACTTACTGTTAACTGCATCACAAATAAATAAATACTCTGTGTAAGGTCAAACGTACCACTTCGTTGGTTTCTTCCTTTCGTTGCAATAAAAATAACATCATTGCTTCATTCCTGCTGAATATTGCCTGGACCAAGAGTGACTGAAAAAGAGACGGAAAGTCTTGAGTTATTCATTATTCAAGTTTATCATGGGATGATGTCTTTGGTGATTTGAGGATCACCAAAGGATCTCCATAAAAACATAAAAAAACTTATTAAACTATGCAAAGCATCCAGGTTATAATAAACTCTGTTGGCTGAGGCCCACTTATCACTTCTCATAGGGCGACTGCCCCCAAATTAAAAGCTTTGTCCTTCATTTTTAAAACGTAATTTTTTCAGTGATGTTTTTTAAAATGTTTTTTAAATCCTTAAATACAGTTAGTAAAAAATTACAAACACAGCCATTGTTGTGTTGTAGAAAGAGCGGGACAACATCAGAATAATAATAATAATCTTCTTCAAGACACACTTGATACTCCAACATAAATAGTCAAGCATTGAATAATAAATGTCATAATTATATTGAACCTAAGATCCTTATGTGGACATTTAAACAACTAAATTATAATTTCTTGGTCAATTTACATTTATTAAAAGCAGTGTCAATTTAAACATCTTATATAAATAGATAAATAAATAAAAATCATCTGCACGTGGAAAGTAACACTAGAAAACGTGACTCTGAAATCCTGAATAGAGATGTCACTGCTGTCAATGCTGATGACGTCATTTAGAGTTCTCTGTGTTCTGGGGTTGAGCTTCTGCGTTTATTTCTGTTGATCGTTCTCTTTAAAACTGTTGTTTGTTTCTGTTATGTTTAAATACAGACAGGACGAGTATGATAATACCGACTACAGACATGACATAAAGAGAATTTCTCTCACCTGATCTCTAATGTTTAAGATCCCCATCTGCTGATATTGATCAGGTTTAATGATTAGAAATATTCAGAAGTGTCGGAGGTGAACTGAGAACAGACACTGGCAGCTGTGCTGTAATCTGATCCTGCTGCTTTACAGCGACACCTACTGACGAAAACACATACAGCACCTCTCCATCAGGCCTTCACAACCCTTCTCATGGCCCATCACAAAGGCCAAGGACCAACTTTACAAATTTACACAAAATAAACTATACATAAAGAATATACTCGACTCTTTGTATAAAAATACTTGTCAGTTGTCAGGAATACTCCAATGATTTAACTATACATTCCCACTTTCATTATTTTCATTATTTATTAACTATAGCATTATTACATCTCAGTCTTACATTAATGTAAACGTTTTATATTCAGCTGTTTGATTTCTATGCATGCCAACCATTAACAATATGACCAAGAATATGATTGTGTCTTTTCACTTATTGTGAATAAGAGAATCTATTAACAAAATAAATTCACACAAAGGCCCACAATATCTGAGATGTGATTGTGAAATGATACTTGTATTAGATCTTGTTTTTACACTATAACATCTTGTGTGATGTTGACTGTATATAATTATTCAATAATCCTTGATATAAGACATGACTTAAGTTTTACACCCACTTAAACACAAGTTATGTTAGAATGTTTACATACATATTTTTTATGTTTCAGTAGGTGAGTGAAAAACATGGATCATAAAATATCATGCAAACACACTTCTGCACGATCATTCATCCATGTGACCTTTTAGTGTTTTGATTTGGTCTTGGTTATGGTCTAATCTACAATACCATGTGTACTTTTGAAATGGTTAAGGAAAAAATATTTTGTAAATAAAGCTAGTTATCAAGAAGAGCAATTTGACACCTTTTTAATTGTCCAAGTGATATAAGACAATGATTTTTAGGAGAGTAATTTATTTTGTGGTAATAGTATTTTAGTTCAGTCATATAAAGCAACGATCTGAAACAGGAATCTTGTATTTTTTGTTCTTAAAAGAAGACAATACTCTTTTGTTATGATGATTAATGCTAAGAATGTGAGAAATAAGGACTCCAAGAGTTTCTTTTAGAACAACTTGATTTGTTTTATTTTAAACAAGACTTTGGCTCTGTACTGTAACAACAGACTGGAAGTCCGTGACTATAAAGAGAATATGAACATTTCTGTAAGTATCATCTTAAACATTTGAAAAAATATCATTAGAAAAAATATACTGCCCAACAATGATACTAAAATACTCATGCAATAACATACTGCCAAAACCATGAACACATAAATTCATTTGGAAAGAACAAACACTATTTATTTAATATTTATAAATCAATGAACATATCCTCATAGAGTCATGTTAAATCTGGACCAGATATCTGGAAATGTAATTTTGTGGGGGCAATATTATAAAACTGTTTCATAAGTTGGACAAACGAAGCTTGTTTTTTCTTTGCAGATCACAAAATATTAAGAAATCCCCCATGGAGTTGTTTTATAAGGACTTTACCCACCCTAAAGGCTGCTAATTAAAGTTAAAGAGGTTTGTAATGGTAAAAGGTTGAAAATGATAAACTTTAAATGAAGTGCTTAAACTTTATTGTACTTAACTTTAACTACACTACTTAGGAGACTTAATTTAGAGGTTTAGATTCTGCTTGCATGAAAAACAAGTTACGTTATTGATGATGACCATTCTAACAAGTACACAAGGCAACCAGTAACCCATGGGGTCAACATCAGCACAGTGGATGCCTGTACGTTTAACGTCTTCAAAGAAAAATAAATAAGAGATTCAATCTAAGAGCATACACTCATAATTCATCATGAGGGATCTTTAGGGCATGGTCACAGAGATCTGTTGGAAGAAGAAAAAATCTGAAGCATGTACAAATATTTGTGACAGTTGATTTGATTGAAGGACATCACGAATAAGGCGATAAACGGAACAATGACGTGATGTTAATGTAATAGGTGAGTCTCATTACCTGTCCTTTTACTGCACAGCTTGTCCTTCACATTGTCTGTTTCATGAGAAAAGAATTCAATCAGTTCATCCTCATGTTGCTCAACGATTGCTTCGCACTGTAAAGAAATCAGTCATTACAATTCACAAAATTATACCTTAGGAACTGTCTGCGTTGGTTATTAATAAGAAGTGTTATGTTTATGAATTTATTATTATTATTAATCTAATCTAATTATATTAAATAATGATGTCAGTGGAGTGGCACATACAATGCAATTTTACAGCTTTACCGTAGAAGAAACTTACAGCAAACTTTAGACTGGAGAAGACTCTTGAGTCAAAGGCCACATCAGAAAGGTCCATCGCTTTGCCATCACGGGATGTATGCCTTACGTATGTCTTTCGATTGGTGGTGGGGTCAGTGCGTTCACCGTAATCTTTCATCTTCTCACAAACTTCTTCCATCAGTTCAAGAAGATGACTCTCTGAGCGAGCAAAAGGAGTCTGTGTATTTTACACATTGATATGAGTGATATATGGAAGCAGGTAAACGATCAAAAGCAGTTCCAAACACAATGACTAAAGATATCACCTCTCTTACTGACTGGGTCCCATCAGGATTGATCCGAAATGATCCGGTCTGGATTGTTTTCTTGGGATCTGTCTGGGATATAGCCCACTCTATTTCATCGACTAATGCCCTACATGCTAAATCAACACACAATAAACATATACATGCATTTATAAACAATGATTGAAAAGTATGGAAGTATTCAGTGATCAACGGGCAGCAAAGTGTTCAGTTCGGCAGAGCTGACCAAAATAAAACATTTAGAGTGATTCGAACTGTAAAGTAAGTAAGGACAAATTAATATGTAGATTAATGTGTTGATAATTAAATGTAACACTTTATTTGTAATAAAAAATAATTCAACTTTGTATACGAATTTAATATAATTGTATATGAGCTAAGCTTGTAAGACATCTTATATAGAAGAAATAAACCCAAAAGTAAACATATATGCATGATATTTCTTGAGAGATAGATTAAATAAATAGAGTTAGTTTAAGAAAAAGAAATAGTTTAGATAAATAGTAAGTTTAAATAAAAAGTTAGTTGAAATAAATAGAGTTAGTTTAAATAAATAGAGATAGTTTAAATAAATAGAGTTAGATTAAATAAATAAGAGTTAGTTTAAATAAATAGAGATGGATTAAATAAATAGAGATAGTTGAAATAAAGAGAGTTGGTTGAAATAAATAGTTTAAATAAATGGAGTTACATTAAATAAATCGAGTTAGATTAAATAAATCGAGTTATTTAAATTAAATAAATAAATAGAGTTAGTTGAAATAAATACCGCCACATTTGATGTCTTGTTTGGATCCTTGAATGAACTTCGGCTGTAGAATCATCACTGCACAAAGAAGAACAATCTGCAAACTTTTGTCCATCCCCTCCTACAAACACAAACAAAGAACATCATACAAAAGAATATTGATTAATAATAAAGTTTTATCATCTTCTTTCACTATAGTTACTGGGATATCCTCACAAACACGTCCATAGCGAACTGAAAGTGTCAAGTCTTTTAAGATTATGATCAAATATGAAGTTTGTCTGGATATATAAGATTGCACAACAACTTTCTCATGTTTATTTTCATGTAAAAGAGCAAACCATCGGCTTTAAATCTGCCACACGAGCTGATGACGTATGCGCGCGCGCACGCGCACACACACACACACACACACACACACACACACACACACACACACACACACACACACACACACACACTCGTGTCAGGGCTGACCAAACATTTGCCTGAATCATTTTAAACACAAAGCTCAGATCTGGAGAAATCAAACACATTCTTTTATTGGACTCAATATGATTACAGACATTATTATGGTAAAAACATAGAAACATATGCAGAAGATAAAACTATAATGTGGCACACGTGGGTCATGCTGTTATAACATTAGTGATGAATACAATTGGAGATAATATTATTACTCACTGTACTAAAGCTTTCAATGGCTATATTACAGTAAGACTATCAGATATATATATGCAACATTACTCTTGTCTAGAATCATTTTTAATAAATATATATTATGTACTCTTATGCACGGCCGCATTAACAATAGGGCTAGGCGGGGCTAAAGCCCCGGGGCCCGAGCAAGGAGGGGGCCGTGATTGGCTGTGGAGCAGATTGATTACTACTAGCCTCCTGATTGCCAAAGACTTTTTTACCAGACGCGCCACACGCGTGTAGTTTGACGCTTGAACATTTAAGTTCATTCGCGTGTACAATTTGCCTCAGTCGCGTCCAACGCGCCATTCACGCAGGGGGGCTTCTCTGAGGGGGAGGGGCTTCAATTTATCAATTTATCAGAGGAAGTCATTTTATTGTAAAATAAAGTGATTAAACTTAATGTTATGCTTTATTTATACTCTCCATATGTGTATATAGCTCAAATTTAGTAAAGATAATTTTTTTTCACAAAATTTCTTCCAGTAAATATCACTTTTATTCCGGTCTTTGTTAAAGTATAATAAAAGTATAATGTGAAGTTATAAAGCTCTGTTTCCACATAAAGCCCTAATGACTTTCTCCTCCATGTTTGTTTTAGATAAAGCAAGCTTCTGATTGGTTTACGCGCCACAAAATTTCACCAAAGTTCACTTTTTTCAACTCAGGCGATTCGCATCCATCTTTGATTATTAACTTGATGGATGTATATATATTTTTGAGGTGCTTTGGGTTAGTGGAGAGTTTGTCTCTGTTTTCGGGCTAAAATTTTTATGCCCAAGGGTCTAAATTTAAATGTACGAGTTAAAATCTGGTCTTGGGGTCCAGAGTTTAGGGTCAAAGTGTAATTGAGAGGTTTACGGTTAGGGTTAGAAGTTAGATATTTTGTAAGGGTAGTTTTAGTGTAGGGGGTGAGGGTTAGGGTCAGAGTTAATGTTATGGGTTAGGTTAAGGAATAGGGTCAGGGTAAGTTTAAGAGTAAGGGTAACAGTTAGGATTAGTGTTATGCGTTACGGTTAGGTTTTGGATTTCGGTTAGGGTTAGGGTTGGGCTTAGGGTTAGGGTTAGGGTAAGGGTTAGGCTAAGGGTGAGGTTAGGGTTTATGTTAAAGGGTTCAGGGGTAAGTGCTAAGGGTAAGGGTAAGTGAAGGGTAAGAATAAGGGTAAGGGTAAGGGTAAGGCTTAGTGTAAGGGTAAGGCTGAGGGTAAGGGATAGGGTAAGGGTAAGGGTAAGAGTAAGAGTAAGAGTAAGAGTAAGAGTAAGGGTTACGGTTAGGATTAGGATTAGGATTATGGGTTAAGAGATAGGGTTAGGATTAGTGTTATGCATAAGGGTTAAAGTTGGGATTATTGTTATGCATTAGGGTTAGAGTTAGGGTTAGGGTTAGGGGCAGGGTAAGGTTTAGGGTTAGGGTTACAGTCAGGATTAATGTTATACCTAAGAGTTAGGGTTAGGTTTAGGGTTAACGGTTAGAGTTAGGGTAAGGGTTTGTTTTAGTTTAGGTTTATGTATAGGATTAGGGTAAATGTAAGGGTTAGCCTTAAAGGTTAGTGTCATGGTCAGGGTAGTGTTAGTGGTGAGGGTAGGGTTGAGGTTAGGTTTAGGTTTAGGGTTAGGGTTAGGGTTAGGGTTAGGGTTAGGGTCAGGGTTAGGGTGCGGGTGCGGTGTGCAGATTAGGGTTAGAGTTAGGGTTAGGGTTAGGGATCTGGTTAGGTTGTGGGTTAGGGTTATGGTTTGTGTCAGGTTAGGGTTAGGATTAAGGTAAGGGTCAGGGTTCAGGGTTAGGATTACAGTTTGGGTAAAGGGTTAGGGTTAGAGTAAGGTTTATTGTTAGGGTTAAAGGTTAGTCTTATGGATAGAGTTAGGGTTAAATTTACGGTTAGGTTTGGGTTCGGGTTTGGGTTCAGATTAGGGTTAAGGTTTAAGGGCTAAGGGTTAAGGAATAAGGGTTAAGGGTTAAGGGATAGGTTTAGGGTTAGGATTTTGGTGAGGGATAGGGTTAGGGTTAGGGGTAGGTTTACGGTTAGGGTTAGAGGTTAGTCTTTTGGTAAGGGTAGTTTTAGTGTAAGGGGTAGGTTTAGGGGATAGATTAAGGAATAGGGTTAGGGTTAGGGGTAGGTTTACGGTTAGGGTTAGAGGTTAGTCTTTTGGTAAGGGTAGTTTTAGTGTAAGGGGTAGGTTTAGGGGATAGGTTAAGGAATAGGGTCAGGGTAAGGCTTAGGGTTAGGGTTACAGTCAAGATTAGTGTTACGCGTTAGAGTTAGGTTAAGGGTTAGGGTCAGGGTTAGGATTACGGTTAGGGTTAAAGAGTTAGAGTTAGGGTTTGTGTTAGTTTAGGTTTAGCTTAAGGGTTAAGGGTTAAGGGTCAAGGGTTTAGGGTTTAGGATTAAGGGTGTAGGGTTTAGGGTTAAGGGATAGGTCAAGGGTTAGGATTAGGGTGAGGGTTATGTTAAGGGATAGGGATAGGGTTAAAGGTTAGTGTTATGCTTAGGTTAGGGTCGTGTTAGAGTTAGGGGTAAGGGTAGGGTTAGGGTTAAGGTTAAGGTTAGAGTTATTGTTTAGGGTTTATGTTGTAGGGTTCAGGGGTATTGGCTGGGCTAGGTAAGGGTTAAGGGCTAGGGCTGGGTGCTTGTTAGGGTTAGGGTTTGTGTTAGGTTAGGGTTAGGTTTAAGGTTAGGGTTAGGGTAAGGATAAGCGTTAGGACTAGGATTACGGTTAGGATTATGTTAAGGTTTAGGGTTAGAGTTAGGTTTAAGGTTATAGGTTAGTCTTATTGTTAGATTTAGGGTTAGGCTTATGGTTAGGTTTGGGTTTGGGTTTGGGTTTGGGTTCGGGTAAAGGTTAGGGTTAGGGTTAGGGATAGGGATAGGGATAGGGATAGGGTTAAGGTTAAGGTTAAGGTTAAGGTTAAGGTTAAAGTTAAAGTTAAGGTTTAGGTTTAGGTTAAGGTTAAGGTTAGGGTAAGGGTTAGGATTAGGGTTAGTTTAGAGTTAGGGTAAGGGTTAGGTTTTGGTTAGAATTATTGATATGGTTTAGGATAAGGAATAGGGTCAGGGTAAGGTTTAGTGTTACGGTTGCGGTTAGGATTAGTGTTATGCTTTAGGGTAAGGGTTAGGATTACGGTTAGGGTTAAGGGTTAGGGTTAGATTTAGGGTTAGGGTTTGCGTTAGGTTAGGCTTAGGGTTTAGGTTAGCGTTAGGGTTAGGTTTAAGGTCAGGGTTAAAGGTTAATCTTATGGTTAGAGTTGGGCTTACGGTAAGGGTTAGGGTTAGGGTTTGGGTTAGGGTTAGGTTAAGGGATAGGGTTAAAGGTTAGTGTTATGGTTAGGGTAGTGTTAGTGTTAGAGGAAAGGGTAGGTTAAGGGTAGGTTTAGGGTTAAGGTTAGGTTAGGGTAGTGTTAGTGTTCGGGGTATTGGTAGGGTTAGGGGTAGGGTTAGGGTAAGAGTAAGAGTAAGAGGATTAAGGTAAGGGTCAGGGTTCAGGATTTGGGTAGTGTTAGTGTTAGGGTTAATGTTAGGTTTATGTTTAGGTTTATGGTGAGGGTTAAAGCTTAAGGTTAAAGTTTAGGGAATTTTTTAGGTTAGGGTTAGGTTAAGGGTCAGGGCTAGGGTTAAGGCTAGGGTTAGGGTTATTCTTAGGGATTGGGTTAGGGTTCTGGGTTAGGGTGAGATAGAGTTAGTGTGCGGGTTAAGGTTAGGGTTATGGTTTGTGTTAGATTAGGGTTAGGTTGAAGGTTAGGGTTAAGGGTTAGGGTTAGGTTTATGGTTATGGTTAAAGCTTAGACTTATGGTTAGAGTTAGGGTTAGGCTTACGGTTAGGTTAGGGTTATGGTTTGTGTTAGATAAGGGTTAGGTTGAAGGTTAGGGTTAAGGGTTAGGGTTAGGGTTAGGGAAAGGTTTATGGTTATGGTTAAAGCTTAGACTTATGGTTAGGGTTAGGGTAAGAGTAAGAGTAAGGGTTAGGGTTTAGGGTTTAGGGTTTATGTTTTTGGGTTCAGGGGTATGGGCTGGGCTACGTAAAGGTTAAGGGTTAGGGTTGGGTGCGTGTTAGGGTTTGTGTTAGGTTAGGGTAAGGTTTAAGGTTGGGGTTAGGGTTAGGATAAGTGCTTCGGGTTAGGTTAAGGAATAGGGTCAGGGTAAGGTTTAGGGTTAAGGGATAGGGTTACAGTCAGGATAAGTGTTATGCGTTAGAGTTAGGGTTAGGGTTAAGGGTAGGGTAAGGGTTAGGATTTCGGTTAGGGTTAAGGGTTAGAGTTACGTTAAGGGTTTGTGTTAGTTTAGGTTTAGGGTTAGGGTTAATGTAATGTTAGGGTTAAAGGTTAGTGTTATGGTTACGGTAGTTTTAGTGTTAGGGGTGACAGTAGGTTTGAGGTTAGGGTTAGGGTTAGGGTTAGGGTAAGGGTTAGGGTTTAGCGTTTATGTTATAGGGTTCAGGGGTATGGGCTGGGTTAGGTACAGGTAAAGGATTGGGGATAGAGTTAGTGTGCGGGTTAAGGTTAGGGTTATGGTTTGTGTTAGATTAGGGTTAGGTTGAAGGTTAGGGTTAAGGGTTAGGGTTAGGGAAAGGTTTATGGTTATGGTTAAAGCTTTGACTTATGGTTAGAGTTAGGGTTAGGCTTACGGTTAGGTTTGGGTTCGGTTTGGGTTGGGTTCTGATTTGGGTTAATATTTAAGGGTTAAGGGATAGGTTAAGGGTTAGGATTAGGGTGAGGGTTAGGTTAAGGGTTAGGGTTAAATGTTAGTGTTATGGTTAGGGTAGTGTTAGTGTTAGGGGTGAGGGTAAGGTCAGGGTTAAGGGTTTATGTTTCTCGTTTGGCTCTTGGCGAAGGCGGTCGCATCTTTTCCCTCTCCTCTCCCTTATCACTCCTAACCGCTTGCTTTGTCTTGTTACTCTGTCCTGAGACTCTCTTTGCCCTGCTCTCAAAACAGAATAGGAATTATGGATTTGATTAGCTGGTCTCTGAGCGCAATTGACACCGTCTTCTCGACGAGAAGTCCGGGTTCGGGGGAACCCAGCTGTCCTGAGGGAGCATTTGCAGCTGGATACATGATGGACGGGTGGGAGAAGTGGCGCATTGTCTGCCTAGCGACATTGTCCCTGGAGGTTGTTGAAGATATTTACCTATTCGGAGCTTTGGTAGCAGGGATTCTACTGATTGGAGTTAGGGTTAGGGTTAGGGTTAGGGTTAGGGCTAGGGTTAGGGTTACGGTTAGGGTTAAGGTTAGGGTTATGGTAAGGGATTAGGGTAGGTTTAGGGTGGGGTAATGTTCAAGGTTAGGTTTAAGGGCTAGGGCTAGGGCTAGGGCTAGGGCTAGGGCTAGGGTTAGGGTTAGGGATAGGGACAGGGTTAGGGATTTGGGTAGTGTTAGTGTTAGGGTTAATGTTAGGTTTATGTTTAGGTTTATGGTGAGGGTTAAGGTTAGGGTTAGGGTTAGGGTTAAGGTTAAGGTTAGAGTTAGATTTAAGGTTAGGGTTACGGTTATGGTTAGGTTAAGGGATAGGGTTAGGGTTAGAGTTAGGTTGACGGTTAGGGTTAAGGATTAGGTATAGGGTTAGTGTTAGGGTTATGGCTAGGGGTAGGGTCAGGGTTTGTGTTAGTTTAGGGTTAGGGTTGGGTTAAGTTAAGGGTTAGAATTAGGTTTACCTTTAGGGTTAACGACAAGGGTTAGGGTAACATGTAGGGTTAGGGTTATGGGTTTGTGTATGTTTAGGGTTAGGGTTGGGGTAAGGGTTGGGTTAGGGTTGGGTTAAGTTAAGAGTTACGGTTAGGTTTACCTTTAGGGTTAACGACAAGGGTTAGGGTAACGATTAGGGTTAGGGTTATGGGTTTGTGTTAGTTTAGGGTTAGGGTTGGGGTAAGGGTTAGGGTTAGGGTTAGTGTTGGGGTTAGGGTTAGGGTTAGGGTTAGGGTTGGGTTAAGTTAAGTTTAGAGTTAGAGTTAGGTTTACCTTTAGGGTTAACGACAAGGGTTAGGGTAACGATTAGGGTTATGGGTTTGTGTTAGTTTAAGGTTAGGGTTGGGGTAAGGGTTAGGGTTATGTTGGGGTTAGGGTTAGGTTAGGGTTCGGGTTAAGGTTAGGATGTAGATTAGGATAGGATAGGATGGGATAGGATAGGATAGGATAGGATAGGATAGGATAGGATAGGATAGGTTAGGTTAGGTTAGGTTAGGTTAGGGTTAGGGTTAGGTTTAAGGGTTTGGGATAGGGATATGGTATGGTATAGGGAAAGGATTAGGATTAGAGTAATGGTTAGGGTTAGGTTAGTGTAAGTGTTAGGGTGTAGGTTAGGGTTAGATTTAGTGCAAGGGTTAGGGTTTAGGGGTAAGGGCTCAGGAGATAGGGCTAGGTTAGCTAAGGATTAAGGGTTAAGGGTTAAGGGTTATAGGGTTAAGGGTTAAGGGTTAAGGGTTAGGTCTAGGGTTAGGATTAGGGTGGGAGTTAGTGTTATGGTTAGGGTAGTGTTAGTGTAAGGGTCGAGGGTAGGGTTAGGCTTAGGGTTAGGGTAAGAGTAAGGGTTAGGGTTTATGTTGTAGGGTTCAGGGGTATGGGCTGGGCTAGGTAAAGCTTAAGGGTTAGGGTTGGGTGCTGGTTAGGGTTTGTGTTAGGTTAAGGATAGGTTTAAGGTTAGGGTTAGGATTAGGTTTAGGGTTAGGGTGAGTTAGGGTTGGGGTAAGGGTTAGGGTTAGTGTTGGGGTTAGGTTTAGGTTTAGGATTAGGTTAGGGTTCGGGTTAAGGTTAGGATGTTGATTAGCATAAGATAGGATAGGATAGGATAGGATAGGATAGGATAGGATAGGATAGGATAGAATAGGATAGGATAGGATAGGATAGGATAGGATAGGATAGGATACGATAGGTTAGGGTTAGGGTTAGGGTTAGGGTTATGGTTATGGTTATGGTTATGGTTAAGGGTTTGGGATATGGTATAGTATAGGTATAGGATTAGGATTAGAGTAACGGTTAGGGTTAGGTTAGTGTAAGTGTTAGGGTGTAGGTTAGGGTTAGATTTAGTGCAAGGGTTAGGGTTTAGGGGTAAGGGTTCAGAAGATAGGGCTAGGTTAGCTAAGGATTAAGGGTTAAGGGTTAAGGTTATAGGGTTAAGGGTTAAGGGTTAGGGGTTAAGGGTTAAGGGTTAAGGGTTAAGGGTTAGGGTTAGGATTAGGGTGAGAGTTAGGTTAAGGGTTAGGGTTAAAGGGTTAGTGTTATGGTTAGGGTAGTGTTAGTGTAAGGGTCGAGGGTAGGGTTAGGCTTAGGGTTAGGGTAAGAGTAAGAGTAAGGGTTAGGGTTTATGTTGTAGGGTTCAGGGGTATGGGGTATGGGCTGGGCTAGGTAAAGCTTAAGGGTTAGGGTTGGGTGCTGGTTAGGGTTTGTGTTAGGTTAAGGATAGGTTTAAGGTTAGGGTTAGGTTTAGGGTTAGGGTGAGTTAGGGTTGGGGTAAGGGTTAGGGTTAGTGTTGGGGTTAGGGTTAGGGTTAGGTTTAGGATTAGGTTAGGGTTCGGGTTAAGGTTAGGATGTTGATTAGCATAGGATAGGATAGGATACGATAGGTTAGGGTTAGGGTTAGGGTTATGGTTAGGGTTAAGGGTTTGGGATATGGATATGGTATAGTATAGGGATAGGATTAGGGTTAGGATTAGAGTAACGGTTAGGGTTAGGTTAGTGTAAGTGTTAGGGTGTAGGTTAGGGTTAGATTTAGTGCAAGGGTTAGGGTTTAGGGGTAAGGGTTCAGGAGATAGGGCTAGGTTAGCTAAGGATTAAGGGTTAAGGGTTAGGTCTAGGGTTCAGGGGTATGGGCTGGGCTGGGCTAGGTAAAGGTTAAGGGTTAGGGTTGGGTGCTGTTTAGGGTTTGTGTTAGGTTATGGTTAGGTTTAAGGTTAGGGTTAGGGTTAGGGTTAAGGGTTAAGGGTTAAGGGTTAAGGTTAGGGTTAGGGTAAGAGTAAGAGTAAGGGTTTATGTTATTGTTCACCTATTGTTGTATCGGCTATTTACCGCTTCATTGTCTCCTCGACTATTGTAAGTCGCTTTGGATAAAAGCGTCTGCTTAATGACTAAATGTAAATGTAAATGTTATAGGGTTCAGGGGTATGGGCTGGGCTAGGTAAAGGTTAAGGGTTAGGGTTGGGTGCTGGTTAGGGTTTGTGTTAGGTTAGGGTTAGGTTTAAGGTTAGGGTTAGGGTTAGGGTTAGGTTTAGGGTTAGGATTACGGTTAGGATTAGGTTAAGGGTTATGGTTAGAGTAATGTTTATGGTTAGGGTTAAAGGTTAGTGTTATGGTTAGGGTAGTGTTAGTGTAAGGGGTGAGGGTACGGTTAGGGTTAGGTTTAGGGTTTATGTTATAGGGTTCAGGGGTATAGGCTGGGCTACTTAAAGGTTAAGGGTTGGGTGCTGTTTAGGGTTTGTGTTAGATTATGGTTAGGTTTAAGGTTAGGGTAAGGGTTAAGGGTTAAGGGTTAAGGGATAGGTCTAGGGTTAGGATTAGGGTGAGGGTTAGGTTAAGGGTTAGGGTAAGAGTAAGGGTTAGGGTTTATGTTATAGGGTTCAGGGGTATGGGCTGGGCTTGGTAAATAGGTTTAAGGTTAGGGTTAGGGTTAGGGTTAGGGTTAGGGTTAGGGTTAGGGTTAGGTTTAGGGTTAGGATTACGGTTAGGATTAGGTTAAGGGATAGGGTTAGAGTTAAATTGACGGTTAGGGTTAAGGATTAGGTATAGGGTTAGTGTTAGGATGAATGATAGGGGTAGGGTCAGGGTTTGTGTTAGTTTAGGATTAGGGTTGGGATAAATTAAGTTAAGGGTTAGAGTTAGGTTTACCCTTAGGGTTAACGACAAGGGTTAGGGTAACGATTAGAGTTAGGGTTATGGGTTTTTGTTAGTTTAGTGTTAGGGTTGGGGTAAGGGTAAGGGTTAGGGTTAGGTTAGGTTAGGATAGGATAGGTTAGGGATAGGTTTAGGGTTAGGGTTAAGGGTTAAGGGTTAAGGGTTAAGGGTTAAGGGTTTGGGATAGGGATATGGTATGGTATAGGAATAGGATTAGGGTTAGGATTAGAGTAACGGTTAGGGTTAGGTTAGTGTAAGTGTTATGGTGTAGGGTAGGGTTAGATTTAGTGAAAGGGTTAGGGTTTAGGATTAAGGGTTTAGGAGATATGGCTAGGTTAGCTAAGGATTAAGGGTTAAGGGTTAAGGTTATAGGGTTAAGGGTTAAGGGATAGGTCTAGGGTTAGGATTAGGGGGAGGGTTAGAGTTAAAGGTTAGTGTTATGGTTAGGGTAGTGTTAGTGTAAGGGGTGAGGGTAGGGTTAGGGCTAGGGTTAGGGTAAGAGTAAGGGTTAGGGTTTATGTTATAGGGTTCAGGGGCATGGGCTGGACTAGGTAAAGGTTAAGGGGTAGGGTTGGGTGCTGTTTAGGGTTTGTGTTAAGTTATGGTTAGGTTGAAGGTTAGGGTTAGGGTTAAGGGATAGGTCTAGGTCTAGGGTAAGGATTAGGGTGAGGGTTAGGTTAAGGGTTAAAGGTTAGTGTTATGGTTAGGGTAGTGTTAGTGTTAGTATAAGGGGTGAAGTTAGGGTTAGGGCTAGGGTTAGGGTTAAGGTTAGGTTTAGGGTTAGGGTAAGAGTTAGAGTAAGGGTTTATGTTATAGGGTTCAGGGGTATGGGCTGGGCTAGGTAAAGGTTAAGGGTTAGGGTTGGGTTCTGGTTAGGGTTTGTGTCAGGTTAGGTTTAAGGTTAGGGTTAGGGTTAGGGTTAGGTTTAGGGTTAGGATTACGGTTAGGGTTAGATTAAGGGTTATGGTTAGAGTAATGTTTATGGTTAGGGTTAGAGGTTAGTCTTATGGTTAGATTTAAGGTAAGGCTTATGGTTAGAGTTAAATTGACGGTTAGGGTTAAGGATTAGGTATAGGGTTAGTGTTAGGATGAATGATAGGGGTAGGGTCAGGGTTTGTGTTAGTTTAGGATTAGGGTTGGGATAAATTAAGTTAAGGGTTAGAGTTAGGTTTACCTTTAGGGTTAACGACAAGGGTTAGGGTAACGATTAGAGTTAGGGTTATGGGTTTTTGTTAGTTTAGTGTTAGGGTTGGGGTAAGGGTAAGGGTTAGGGTTAGGTTAGGTTAGGATAGGTTAGGGATAGGTTTAGGGTTAGGGTTAAGGGTTAAGGGTTAAGGGTTAAGGGTTAAGGGTTTGGGATAGGGATATGGTATGGTATAGGAATAGGATTAGGGTTAGGATTAGAGTAACGGTTAGGGTTAGGTTAGTGTAAGTGTTATGGTGTAGGGTAGGGTTAGATTTAGTGAAAGGGTTAGGGTTTAGGATTAAGGGTTTAGGAGATATGGCTAGGTTAGCTAAGGATTAAGGGTTAAGGGTTAAGGTTATAGGGTTAAGGGTTAAGGGATAGGTCTAGGGTTAGGATTAGGGGGAGGGTTAGAGTTAAAGGTTAGTGTTATGGTTAGGGTAGTGTTAGTGTAAGGGGTGAGGGTAGGGTTAGGGCTAGGGTTAGGGTAAGAGTAAGGGTTAGGGTTTATGTTATAGGGTTCAGGGGCATGGGCTGGACTAGGTAAAGGTTAAGGGGTAGGGTTGGGTGCTGTTTAGGGTTTGTGTTAAGTTATGGTTAGGTTGAAGGTTAGGGTTAGGGTTAAGGGATAGGTCTAGGTCTAGGGTAAGGATTAGGGTGAGGGTTAGGTTAAGGGTTAAAGGTTAGTGTTATGGTTAGGGTAGTGTTAGTGTTAGTATAAGGGGTGAAGTTAGGGTTAGGGCTAGGGTTAGGGTTAAGGTTAGGTTTAGGGTTAGGGTAAGAGTTAGAGTAAGGGTTTATGTTATAGGGTTCAGGGGTATTGGCTGGGCTAGGTAAAGGTTAAGGGTTAGGGTTGGGTTCTGGTTAGGGTTTGTGTCAGGTTAGGTTTAAGGTTAGGGTTAGGGTTAGGTTTAGGGTTAGGATTACGGTTAGGGTTAGATTAAGGGTTATGGTTAGAGTAATGTTTATGGTTAGGGTTAGAGGTTAGTCTTATGGTTAGATTTAAGGTAAGGCTTATGGTTAGAGTTAAATTGACGGTTAGGGTTAAGGATTAGGTATAGGGTTAGTGTTAGGATGAATGATAGGGGTAGGGTCAGGGTTTGTGTTAGTTTAGGATTAGGGTTGGGATAAATTAAGTTAAGGGTTAGAGTTAGGTTTACCTTTAGGGTTAACGACAAGGGTTAGGGTAACGATTAGAGTTAGGGTTTTGGGTTTTTGTTAGTTTAGTGTTAGGGTTGGGGTAAGGGTAAGGGTTAGGGTTAGGTTAGGTTAGGATAGGTTAGGGATAGGTTTAGGGTTAGGGTTAAGGGTTAAGGGTTAAGGGTTAAGGGTTTGGGATAGGGATATGGTATGGTATAGGAATAGGATTAGGGTTAGGATTAGAGTAACGGTTAGGGTTAGGTTAGTGTAAGTGTTATGGTGTAGGGTAGGGTTAGATTTAGTGAAAGGGTTAGGGTTTAGGATTAAGGGTTTAGGAGATATGGCTAGGTTAGCTAAGGATTAAGGGTTAAGGGTTAAGGTTATAGGGTTAAGGGTTAAGGGATAGGTCTAGGGTTAGGATTAGGGGGAGGGTTAGAGTTAAAGGTTAGTGTTATGGTTAGGGTAGTGTTAGTGTAAGGGGTGAGGGTAGGGTTAGGGCTAGGGTTAGGGTAAGAGTAAGGGTTAGGGTTTATGTTATAGGGTTCAGGGGCATGGGCTGGACTAGGTAAAGGTTAAGGGGTAGGGTTGGGTGCTGTTAAGGGTTTGTGTTAAGTTATGGTTAGGTTGAAGGTTAGGGTTAGGGTTAAGGGATAGGTCTAGGTCTAGGGTAAGGATTAGGGTGAGGGTTAGGTTAAGGGTTAAAGGTTAGTGTTATGGTTAGGGTAGTGTTAGTGTTAGTATAAGGGGTGAAGTTAGGGTTAGGGCTAGGGTTAGGGTTAAGGTTAGGTTTAGGGTTAGGGTAAGAGTTAGAGTAAGGGTTTATGTTATAGGGTTCAGGGGTATGGGCTGGGCTAGGTAAAGGTTAAGGGTTAGGGTTGGGTTCTGGTTAGGGTTTGTGTCAGGTTAGGTTTAAGGTTAGGGTTAGGGTTAGGTTTAGGGTTAGGATTACGGTTAGGGTTAGATTAAGGGTTATGGTTAGAGTAATGTTTATGGTTAGGGTTAGAGGTTAGTCTTATGGTTAGATTTAAGGTAAGGCTTATGGTTAGAGTTAAATTGACGGTTAGGGTTAAGGATTAGGTAAAGGGTTAGTGTTAGGATGAATGATAGGGGTAGGGTCAGGGTTTGTGTTAGTTTAGGATTAGGGTTGGGATAAATTAAGTTAAGGGTTAGAGTTAGGTTTACCTTTAGGGTTAACGACAAGGGTTAGGGTAACGATTAGAGTTAGGGTTATGGGTTTTTGTTAGTTTAGTGTTAGGGTTGGGGTAAGGGTAAGGGTTAGGGTTAGGTTAGGTTAGGATAGGTTAGGGATAGGTTTAGGGTTAGGGTTAAGGGTTAAGGGTTAAGGGTTAAGGGTTAAGGGTTAAGGGTTAAGGGTTTGGGATAGGGATATGGTATGGTATAGGAATAGGATTAGGGTTAGGATTAGAGTAACGGTAAGGGTTAGGTTAGTGTAAGTGTTATGGTGTAGGGTAGGGTTAGATTTAGTGAAAGGGTTAGGGTTTAGGATTAAGGGTTTAGGAGATATGGCTAGGTTAGCTAAGGATTAAGGGTTAAGGGTTAAGGTTATAGGGTTAAGGGATAGGTCTAGGGTTAGGATTAGGGGGAGGGTTAGAGTTAAAGGTTAGTGTTATGGTTAGGGTAGTGTTAGTGTAAGGGGTGAGGGTAGGGTTAGGGCTAGGGTTAGGGTAAGAGTAAGGGTTAGGGTTTATGTTATAGGGTTCAGGGGCATGGGCTGGACTAGGTAAAGGTTAAGGGGTAGGGTTGGGTGCTGTTTAGGGTTTGTGTTAAGTTATGGTTAGGTTGAAGGTTAGGGTTAGGGTTAAGGGATAGGTCTAGGTCTAGGGTAAGGATTAGGGTGAGGGTTAGGTTAAGGGTTAAAGGTTAGTGTTATGGTTAGGGTAGTGTTAGTGTTAGTATAAGGGGTGAAGTTAGGGTTAGGGCTAGGGTTAGGGTTAAGGTTAGGTTTAAGGTTAGGGTAAGAGTTAGAGTAAGGGTTTATGTTATAGGGTTCAGGGGTATGGGCTGGGCTAGGTAAAGGTTAAGGGTTAGGGTTGGGTTCTGGTTAGGGTTTGTGTTAGGTTAGGTTTAAGGTTAGGGTTAGGGTTAGGTTTAGGGTTAGGATTACGGTTAGGGTTAGATTAAGGGTTATGGTTAGAGTAATGTTTATGGTTAGGGTTAGAGGTTAGTCTTATGGTTAGATTTAAGGTAAGGCTTATGGTTAGGGTTAGGTTTAGGGATAGGGTTAATGTTAAGGGATAGGTTTAGTGTTTTGGAGCAGACTAAAGAGGACTGTATTAGGTGAGGTGCAACATCCAGCTTTCCTCTAGGGGTGTCAGTCAAAACACAGGGGCTGATCAGTTTCATCCAAAGTGTTTAATGTTTCTTCACAAAGTAATGTTTTAATCAAGGAAACACACAACACAGCTGTACACAGGCTTTATCTGGTAATCAGGTGTGTAAATGTATGTGTGTGGTCTACAATAAAGAAAGAACAAAGGGTAAATAAAGTAACATGTATCAGACATTCACATAACATGCTTAATCACTTGTTGAGATTCGCTCAATATTTAACCTTTTACAACACTACCATCTAGTGGTCAAGAAAGGTAACGTTTCCAATATCAGAAAGGGAACCTGTTCCAGAGGTCATTAACATAACTGCGCCTCTGCACGAACATTTTGTATATATGATTCACATTAACAGCGGTATAGTCACTAATATGACAGTAACATACAGGAGAACACGAATTTACTGTTTGTTTAGGTTATTAAATTGTACATAGAACTCAATCCTCATGATAATCACAGTAAATAATACAACGTGCTTCAGTTATCCTTACGCGATTAACAATGATACACAAGTCCCTCAATAATACAAAAAACTAAGCTAGGCACACTTATAGCGAACAGTTAAACTGCCTTTTAACACTCTTATAATAAACAAATAGCTTACTTTTATTCAGTTACGCACACTTTAAACACACACAGACCGTGCAGCCCCTACTGAGTCACCTTTGCTCCTTTGCATGCGCACAGGTCAGAGGCAGTGCATGAGCCAACTCCCAGCCTTTCTAATATCTAGCGTTATGATTAGGGTGAGGGTTAGGTTAAGGGTTAGGGTTAAAGGTAAGTGTTATGGTTAGGGTTAGTGTAAGGGTGAGGGTAGGGTTAGGGTAAGAGTAAGGGTTAGGGTTTATGTTATAGGGTTCAGGGGTATGGGCTGGGCTGGGCTGGGCTACGTAAAGGTTAAGGGTTAGGGTTGGGTGCTGTTTAGGGTTTGTGTTAGGTTATGGTTAGGTTTAAGGTTAGGGTTAGGGTTAGGGTTAGGGGTTAAGGGATAGGGATAGGGATAGGGATAGGGTTAGGATTAGGATTAGGGTGAGGGTTAGGTTAAGGGTTAGGGTAAGAGTAAGGGTTAGGGTTTATGTTATAGTGTTCAGGGGTAGGTAAAGGTTAAGGGTTAGAGTTGGGTGCTGTTTAGGTGTTGTGTTATGTTATGGTTAGGTTTAAGGTTAGGGTTAGGGTTAAGGGTTAAGGGTTAAGGGATAGGTCTAGAGTTAGGAATAGGAAAAGGGTGAGGGTTAAGTTAAGGGTTAGAGTTAAAGGTTAGGGTTAGAGTAAGGTTTAGGGTTAGGGGTTAGTCTTATGGTTAGACTTAGGGTTAGGCTTATGGTTAGGGTTAGGTTTAGGGATAGGGATAGGGTTAAGGTTAAGGTTAAAGTTAAGGTTAATGTTAAGGTTAGCGTAAGGGTCAGGATTAGGGTTAGGTTGGAGTAAGGGTTAGGGTTATGGTTAGAATTATTGCTATGGTTTAGGATGAAGAATAGGGTCAGGGTAAGGTTTAGAGTTAGGGTTACGGTTAGGATTAGTGTTATGCTTTAGGGTTATGGTAAGGATTACGATTAGGGTTAGGGTAAGGGTTAGAGTTAGGTTTAGGGTTAGGGTTTGCGTTAGGTTAGGCTGAGGGTTAGGGTTAGCGTTAGGGTTAGGTTTAAGGTCAGGGTTAAAGGTTAATCTTTTGGTTAGAGTTGGGCTTACGGTTAGGGTTAAGGGTTAAGGTTTGTGTTAGGGTTCGTGTGAAGGGTTAGGGCTAGGGCTAGGGTTAGGGTTAGGGTTAGGGTTAGGGTTAGAGTTAGGGTTAGGGTTACGGTTAGGATTAGGTTAAGGGTTAAGGTTTAAGAGTTAAGGGATTCGTCTAGGGTTAGGATTAGGTTGAGGGTTAGGTTAAGGGTTAGGGTTAAAGGTTAGTGTTATGATTAGGGTAGTGTTAGTGTTGGTGTGAGGATAAGGGTTAAGGTTAAGGTAAGAACTGGCGGTATGAGTTAGGGTTAGGGTAGGGTTAGGGTGAAGGTTAATATTTTTAGGTATAGGGATAGGTTAGGGTGGGCGTAGAGTTAGGGTTAGGTTAGAGTTAGGGTAAGGTTAAGGGTAAGGGTAAGGGTTAGGTTAGATTTAGGGTTATGGTTAGGATTAGTGTTAGTGTTATGAATTAGGGTTAAAGTTAGGATTATTGTTATGCATTAGGGTTAGGGTTAGGGTTAGGGTAAGGGTTAGGATAAGGGTAAGGGTAGGGTTTATGTTATAGGGTTCAGGGGTAAGTGCTAGGTTAGGTAAGGGTTAAGAGTTAAGGTTAGGGTTAAGGTTAGGGTCAAGAGTTAGGGTTAGGGTTAAGGTAAGGGTAAGGGTTACGCTTAGGGTTAGGATAAGTGTTAAGAGATAGGGTTAGGGTTAAGGGTTAGGGATATTATTAGGTTTAGGGTTAGTTTAGGTTAGGTTAGGTTAGGGCTAGGGTTATTGAAAGCTTTAGGGTTAGGTTAGGTTAGGTTAGAATTAGGGTCAGGGTTAGGTTGGGTTAAGGTTAAGGCAAGGATTAGTGTCATGGGTTCGATTTAGGAATAGGGTAAGGTTAGGGGTTAGGGCTATGGTTAGGATCAGTGTTTTGCGCTAGGTTTAGGGTGGGGTGAGGGTTAAGGGTTAGGGTTAGGGTAAGGGTTAGAGTTAGGGTAAGGGTTTACGTTAGGTTAGGCTTAGGGTGATGGTTAGTGTTAAGGTTTAGGGTTAGGGTTAGGGTAAAGGGTTAGGATTGTGGAAAGGGTCAAGGGTTAGGTTTAGGTTAAGGGTTAGGGGTAGGTTTAGGGTTAGGAATAGGGTTAGGGTGAAGGTTAGGGTTTAGGGTTAGGTTTAGGTTAAGGGTTAGGATTGTGGAAAGGGTCAAGGGTTAGGGTTAGGGTAAGGGTTAGGGTCAGGGTTAGGGTAAGGGTTAGGGTGAAGGTTAGGGTTAAGGTTTAGAGTTAGGGTTAGGGGAAGGTTTAGGGTTAGGGTAAGGGTTAGGATTGTGGAAAGGGTCGAGGGTTAGGGTTAGGGGTAGGGTTAGGAATAGGGTAAGGGTGAGGGTAAGGGTTAGGGTAAGGGTTAGGGTTAGGGTGAAGGTTAGGGTTTAGGTTTAGGGTTAGGATTGTGGAAATCCTTCTTCTTGACATGTTTTATGGTGGTTGGAAGACCAGCTTAGATGGTCCATTTACCACTGCCAACTGGATCAGAGTGTGAAGCATTCACCTTGAGCTCACGCTTTACACACATGCTGAGGATCACAGTATGAGGATCAGATGAACTCACGTTGAGCTCACACGTTACACACATGCTGAGGATCACAGTATGAGGATCAGATGAACTCACCTTGAGCTCAAGCTTTACACACATGATGAGGATCACAGTATGAGGATCAGATGAACTCACGTTGAGCTCACGCTTTACACACATGCTGAGGATCACAGTATGAGGATCAGATGAACTCACGTTGAGCTCATGCTTTACACACAAGCTGAGGATCACAGTATGAGGTTTGTGTGGTGTCACTGTGATCATCGCATGATCTCACGTGTTGACTGGGACAGACGCCTCAACACATTGTGTATGACAGTAAACACATGTTGAATCGAGATGAATCTACTGATCAAACCTCAACAGAATCTCTGCATTCTGTCACTGAACAAAACCACAAACTCAACACATTACAACTGGAGATGTGTTCTGTCAAACTCATAGACTGCAGGAAACTGATGGAGATCAAAACAGAACCCACATCAGAAGAAGAAAAATATCACACTGATGAAGATGAGGATCAAGAGAATGATGATTATGATCATGTTCAGATATTGTTTTACAATATTTTACTAGAGCTTCAAATGCAATGTCATTCTTTCAGATTTGAAATTTGAGGAGCTTCTTCTTAATCTCTTGTTTTGGTTTCAGATGAGAGCCGTGACTCATGTAGTGATGAAGAAATGACCTCTACATCTAGAAGACTTAAAGACAAATGAGAGAAAACACAGAACAGAAACTTTCACCTGCAGCAGATGAATCATCAGCTTTTCAACCTAACAAGAGAAGAAACTTCATTTAGTACAGCGCAGACACTGTGTCAGTCCTAGGGGCGGTGGATAATGAGAAGTGAAGTCAAAATGAGACAGAACTAATATTCATTTGAGGGATCTCTCCGGTGATGTGGACAAGGCGGTGTGTAAGCTTCCTTTGTAGGGGTGTGCACGGATAGTCAAATATTCGAATATTCGGTCTGATGTAATTATTCGATTAATAAAAATGCTACTCGAATGCAGGGAAAACTCCTCTTCTCGCGACGAAAACATGAGAGAAGTAGTAAGAAAAACACTTTTTGAACATTATCAGAGCATTTTCCTTCATGCAAGATGATGCGGCAATGCCCGCTCGTCTGAAAAGGTTCAGCCAGTTCTTAAGCGATGATTACAGAGAATCACGCTGAGACGAGTGGGAACAGTTGTCGCTGGAGCCATGTATTCCACCAGATGAGGATCCCATTATACAACATTATACATACAGATGAGGATCCCATTATACAACATTATACATACAGATGAGGATCCCATTCAGTGGTGGAACGAAAACACAAAGCGCTTCACAAAACTTAGTCGTTTAGCACACCGTTACTTGTGTGTCCCGGACACTTCTGTGCCGTCAGACTGCGTTTTCTCCGCAGTCCGCCTCATTGATAACAGACTAATTAGCCGACTCCACTTCACTGAGCAATATTTTCAACAGTGCAAGAATTCTAGAATTGAATAGACAACTGAACAACAGAAAAAGACATTCACTAGCAGTGGATGCTGTATTTTTGAAAAACAAAAATCTTCTAAATTCAGATATGTCAAAATAACATTTATATACAGTACAACGTTGTGCACACAAATCCACTATCTCATGACTTCTACATGTTGAATAGTTAACATCAGTGAGAAGACTGGCAATGCATGGACTCAACCAGAGAGCAGGAGTGTATCCACTGAGATTCACTGTGATGGAGTCATTTAAATGCTCATCAGTCACTCTGTTTCTGTTCTTCGGTTTTATGGTGTTCATGTCAGAAAAGGAAGATTCACAAAGATGTGTTGACCCAAACAAAGCACTTCTTTTCAGAGAAACCTGCTGATGATTTTTGTAATCCTCTGGCTCCACCAAACTCCAGAGATGCTGGGAATGCCACTGGGATTCTAGCTGGACATTATTTTGGAGGTTTAAGACCTCCATCTCCACAGGATCAACACTGAAAAGTTCAGCCATCCGTCCTGCCAAACTTACTAATATCAACATCCAGGAAAGCATTGGCAATAAGGGTGACATAGGGCTCTAGTTTCTCAAAGTCAGAGAATCTATCTGTAAACTCCTGTCCCAGTCTGGACAACAGATCACTGTATCTGTCAACCTTAAACACTTTTTCTGCTCCCAAGTTGCTCTCCAGCATCTTTACAAAAGATGGAAAGTGTTGATATCTTTTGTTTTATTTGCTGGATGTAAAAGGACAGTTTCGCACTGAACGCCTTCAACGCACTGATCATATCATATACATTTTTGTCTTTACCTTGCTACTGCTGATTCAGTTGGTTCATTTTGACAGTTACATCTGCCAGGAAGGCCAGATCCAACAGCCACTCAGGATCACTTAGTAATGTGGTATCCTCTACTCTCATTTCCATAAAACCTTTATGTTGCTGAGCAAGGAAAGAAAGGGTGGTAGTATCTTACCTCCGCTCAGCCATCTGACTTTGGTGTAAAGAAGGAGGTCTCCATATTCCGGAGAACTTTCCTCCAGGAAAAAAGCTAGAAGCATCGTTGTTACTTGGCCTTTGCACGAATGGAGTTGATAATTTTAAGAACAGGCATCATGACATGATCAAACCCCAGAACCTTTCCACAAATAGTCTGTAGGTGTATGATGCAATGATAGTTTCGAAATCTAGGAAAGTCCGGGTCTGCTTTGCAATGAGGAATGAATCCTACGTGGCGCCCCATCAAAGCTGGTGATCCATCAGTTGTTATCGTGACTGTTTTTTCTATGGGAACCTCTTTTTCCACCAAATACTTCTTTACAGCATTGTAAATGTCCACTCCCCTTGTGGTGGTTTTTAGTGGAATTAATGCCAAAAACTCCTCTTTTGTTGTAAAATCATCAAAAACCATCCTTATGAAAACAGCTGGCTGTGCTGTGTCATTGGTATCGACAGACTCGTCACACTGGAGTGAAAACCAGGAACACTTGTTAAGGTCCAACTCAAGCTGTTTCACCGCATCAACAGACAGCACACACACACCCTGCGTGCCACAGTATTTCCGCCTAGTTGAACGTTGGCGATAGCAGACAGAATCTCAGTCTTATTTTTATAGTCCTTGAATAAAGATTCTGCCCCTGCCGTCATTGCTTCTTTAATGACCCCTCCATCAGGGAAGGCCTTGGAAAGGCCAGGATATGCGTCACTTTAAATGATGCCTCAATTCAATTCACTTATATTGTCACATCACCACGGCACTAAAAAGTGAATTGAATCTCGGTTGATGCGCTGGTCTTCTTCATTCGTTTTTTGAACAGAGATTGTTGTTTTTGGAGAGAATTTTTCCACTCTTTCACCTTCTCTTTGTGGAGTTTGCTTCCCGCTGGAAAATTGCGAGTTGCTGTAAACTTGCTGTAAACTTTGGTGAAATGCCGCTTTTTTTTTTTTTTACCAACTGCCAAGCTTGCGCCACAGATCAGACATATGCACTTGTCATTTCACATTTTCACATTTGTGAAACAGAAGTCCGTTTCCCCTTCCTCGTGAAAATACAAGGTTTTTTGCCTCTTACTGGCATGATTGAACTCTGCAGATGTCATTTTTGCCAACCTCCTGTCACCTGACCCTGACTGGCTGCACGTCCTTCCACCTCCCCGTCTGAATAACCTAGGTGCAACTGCGCAAGCAGATATTTGATTGGCAGCTTGTTGGCAAGTAATTTGTTTAATTTCAAGATGTTTTTCAACGTTTGACAAATCAAAACCTGTGATGTTGAAGAGCCACTGGAGAGGGCCTTGCGATGAACGTGTTGGAGACCCCTGTCTTAATGTATGGTGTAATGTCATGTAAGTATTAATAAATAAGAAAATGTCTAAATATCCACACTTCATCATTTACATTAATGATAAATTATATAGATAAACTGCATACTCAAACACATGATTCTTTGTGTATGTATACTGTCAGAAATCTATGTGATGTCTTCATATCTATCTTAAAGACATCTCTGAGACTTCTGTTGTCAGATGTCATATTGTAATACTCCTCCTGCAACGACTCTCCAAGCCACTAGAGAGAGCTGTCTGCTCTCTCCTATAATTACTCTCCCAGCCATAGGTGGCGCCACCTGTGAACTCTTTAGTGCTCATTAAGTTAATGTTTGCCGCCTGAATTTTTTCCTTTTTTAGTTTGGCAGTTTCATTGAGCTGTGTTCAGTCTTGAGCCTACCCTGTGTGGATTTCCTGAGTTATAGGTGACTTTCTCACTGCTCCTCAGTTGCCTTTATGCTTACTTTGTTTTGTTTTGACAGCACTTTTGTTTGTATTTGAGAATTGACATCAAATAAAATCTGCCGGCTTTTGAGTTATTTGAGCCTCCTGTTTTGTTTTTTGGCTTCTGCACATGGGTCTTCTACAACCTGTCTTCCCCAGTAGACCAGAAGTCTGACACACACCTCTAGAAGATGTCTCTAGATGTTTATGGTTTAGAATGGATGATAAGCAGATGACTTTACATATAAATCTTTGAAAATAAATGTCTCTTTTTTTTCACGAAACTAAAAACATTAGTTTTCATTTTATGGGCTCATCCTTTCTTGCATCCCGACCAATCAAAAGGTTTTTTATTTACATGTTATTTGCGTACCATGAGCTGAAAGACCAAATAAACTGAAATAACATTTTATTTCTGTAAGTTTTGATTTTTTTATTTAATTTTAAACCAACGTTTTCTACTTTCACAATACCAGAAATTTTTTCATCGACAAAATGTTTTTTGTCGAAGAAAAATGTCTAGCCACAATGATATACGCAAATATAATCTGTTCTCTCATTATTTTATAAACACACAAACATAACTCATTACTTCAACCAAGTTGATAACACATAACTGAAATGTTCTTTAATATTTAAGGTATGTATATTGTTGAATAAAAATAATGTGACAAAATGAATTATGCCAGACTCCTGTAAAGACCATTTTAGGTACAATATAAGGGACATTCTCGATGTGTAAATGATGTGCAGTAGACAAGGGACACAATATAGTTCATAAATAAGTTTATTTACACAATACATTGACACGAGTTCAGTTTTTATTCAAATTAATACGTTTATTATTTTACTAATTAACTATTTTAAGCTAATAATTTATTAAGAGTAATACTATAACCTGCTAATCTAAATAAATTAAACATTCTAGACTTAAGAATACTAACATGCTACAATGCTACATCTATTAAGTGTGTAAAGTCAGGCAAAAAGTTACATCCATTACATCTAGGTGTGGATTCCCAGATTCCTTATAGACAGACTGAAAGCCAGTCATCAATAACGACGGGGTCGAAAAGATAGGCACGTAGAGCTTTTGCCTTTTCCTTGAGCCTTCTTCTGAACTTTCCATTTTTAGGAAGAGGAGTCTAATCAAAAACAATAAGACAGTATATACAAAATAAACAATAAATTTGATATGAAAGAAAGAACATTTACTGGCTCAGTGTTTTTTTGTGTTACTCACCTCGAGCAACACAAGGCTTGACTTTGCTATAAGAAAACAATAATATCAAGTTAATAAATGCATGGACAGAATAGATATTATTCACACATGAGTATAATTGTGAGTATACTACCTTTTCTAGTATCTTGGACAGGAATGGGAGATTTGAGATTGGTCTATAATTAACTACGTCTTTGGGGTCAAGTTGTATTTTTTTAATGAGAGGCTTAATAATAGCCTGTTTGAAAGATTTGGGGACATATCCTAACGACAATGAGGAGTTAATAATAGTCAGCAGAGGATCTATGACTTTTGGAAGCACCTCTTTTAGTAACTTAGATGGAATAGGGTCAACATACATGTTGTTGCTTTCGATGATTTTACAAGTTTACACAGTTTTTCCTCTTGTATAGTATTGAATGAATGGAACTGTTCCTCTGAGGGATAACATTTTTTATGCAATACAGTAGCTGACGGCTGAATGGTTACGATTTTATCTCGAATAGTGTCAATTTTAGAAGTTATACTTGAATCCTGCCCTCTGAGAAGTTTTAAAAATATTGATATATTGAAGCAACACCTCCCCCTTTACCCTTTGGTCGCAGCTCATGTTTATAACAGTAATCTTGTGGTGAGGACTCATTTAAAATAATGTAATCATCAGTTTTTAACCAGGTCTCTGTCAAACAAAGAACATCTAAATTATGATCAATGATCATATTATTTACAAAAGGTGATTTCTTAGAAAGGGATCTGATATTCAATAAACCAAGCTTTATCATTTGTTTATCAGAAGTGTAGATATTTTTTATTTGTTGAACCTCAATGAGGTTTTTGTTTTTACTTTTAAACGCGTTTGTACGTTTTTTGTATTTTCTAGTTCGGGGAACAGTCTTGATGGAGTGATATCTAGGAGAAAGATTTTCTATGTGCTGAGAATTAACTACATCAAGACACAAATGTTGAACAGACACGAGTCTGGCCTCTGCTCTGTTTAATTTCTTCTTATCATGCGCGACTTGAATTTACGGGAAACAAGCCTTTGCAATGATTCTAAATGTGTTAAATTGCACATGAATGCTTCATTATGCTGACTAACAACTTATGTTTAAGAGTTGAAACTGATTCACTCAACATCAGGAACGTCTTAAAGTAACAAGACACACACTAAGCATAAGATCTCTAAGATTTGTGTTGTATGTGTGTACGTGGATGTGTGTGTAGAGGATAGTGTATGTGACCTCTTTCCTGTTGAGTGATCTGCTTTCTGATTGGTCAGTCTGGTCATGACTGACAGGCTCCTCTTGGGTTACTGTGGCTCTCACTCTTTCTGTCTCTGTTATTCAGTCACAGGGACATCATGAGGAACCTGCTCACCACACAGGATCAGAACTTCTACCGTGAGCTCATTCTGAAGGAGGCTTACACACGACTGGTATGGAAGATGAAATACAGCGGAGAATATCCCATCAGCTCCATGGCCCGCAGGTCCAAATCCATCGGCCTTTTTAACCCTCCATCTGTTACTAAAGTCACACTGCCTCCTGTGGTCCAAACACAGAAACCCATCACCCCTGTGGTGACCCCGCGGGTTCTGAAAGATGCTCCTCTGATGAGACCAGTGAGCTCACAAACCAAAGCCTCTCTGTATGATGGATTCTCTCATGAAGGGAAAGGAAGACAACTGTACCTGAAGAAACGTACTGTACAAGGTCCAGAGGAGAAATATGACCATCCAATACTATCATCATGGGATTATGGATGGAGGCTAGGTAAGCAATTTGGGGATTTAGGGAATTTCCTGTTAATGGGTCAAAATAGATTTGTTTGGGTCTGTGATAATTGTGAAATCTAGATTTGTCTCGGATCCCTCATTTAATTTAAAAAATCTAATGAAGAATTCAACACCAATGACATTTCGTACAAAAAGTTTACTCAATTGTTTAAGTATATTTCTTTTTAAAAGTACACAAAGTTTACTTCTCCAATAAAAGAAGTTGTAAACTTGATACGCAAAGTATCCTGACAAGTTAACTTTATTGTATACCATTTATAGCTTAGCTTATAGATGATACAAAGTATTTTATTATTTTAAGCAAAGTTTAAGAAAATAAGACTGACTTACTAAACATCAAACAGTGTTAATGATCAACATGCAGTATGAAGACGTAAAACATTTGCCAAGAGGGCAGGATCTGAGTTTCTTCTCATTGATCTTTTAACTGACTCTCTACTTTCTCAGGTGACTATGAGATCGACTGTAAGACCCCAGCTAATGGAAGATCTGAGATCGTAAGGAACACTTTCTACGCCAGGAATGGTATTTTTAATATTCCCACAGTGACAGATCGACTGGGCTGAAATGACACTGAAGCACATTATCAAATCCAAAAGAAAATGTTCTCATGAACTGACAGTTCAACTCTCAGGAAACTGTGAATCAATAATGTAAAGGGAGGTTTAATTGATCAGGTCAAATGCTTTAGTACAGAGCAAATGAATTAAGGGATGTACAGTAGAGTGAATGATCTGGAAACTAAGCCTTACTGTTTCATAGCAACCGTAAACCAACACACTGTCTGGTTCATAATTTACTAGCACTGGAAGATCTACAATGAAACCTTGTGCTTGTCTTTACAAAACTTTAAAATAAAAGCTTTGAGATTCTGGTTTGTTTTTCTTAATTTCTTTTATAGTTAAAGTGTAAGTGGACACTGGTTTGAGGTGTTTATCCTCTGGTCCGAGCTGGATTTACAGTAATACAGAGGGAAATGATCGCTCACAGCTGAAGCCTGGAAATAAAACACAAAAAAATTGTGTTAATGATAATGTTTCTTCTGGGCTTAATGAATTTGTTGAAGTTTTTCACAAAGACAGTAAAAATATGCATTTAGAAAAAAACACGTTTGACTGGCAGGACAAAATAAATCAATCGAAGATGTCAACTAAGAATTATATAAAGTTAATAAGTTAAAGTTTTATATGCTGTTTTTTAGTTACCTGCTGCTCAGTGAGTCCAAATTCATCTTTGAAGTTAAAACCTCCACAGATTCTGGATTGACAATTTTGATCATCATCTCTCTGCAGAGGATAATCCTACAGACCAACAGACAAAATAAAATGTAAACACCACATTTCTAATGACAATTGACAATCAAAGTCCATCTGTCCATACTATTAACTAACTTTTTATTTTTTATTTTTATCAATTCCATATCAAAAATCACCTTAAAATGAAAGAATACTGCTCTTTTTATGATCTTCTTCCCAGCCTTGCAGTAATGATTTGACTATATTCATCTGTTTGTGTTGTGTACCTGCTAGTTTAAAAACAATTGGGTCATTTTTAAAAACACAATGAATTTATGATTATGGATGGAAATGATCTCCAGGACGACCATTATATAACAACCCATAATGCTCCACTGTGTAATATTTGGATCTTTAAAGCGACATGATGTCAACAAACCATGATAAAAATAAAAGATGTACATTAAAACCACGTCTTTTTTAATGATTTTACTCTCTACTAAGGATTAAAAGAAAGATCAGATCTTCAGGCTCATAGCCCTGGTCAGGTTCAGTAGCAGAAATAACACAGTGAACTGAGTTAAAGAATAAATCCACTGTGCATTTCTCTGTTTTATATAGACTCGCCAAGATTAAAAAAACACAACCAGACCGTCATCAGTTAGGGAAATTGTGTGGCTTTTTTAAATAAAGTTATTTAAATATCATTCTAGTTTTCCTAAAAGAATTATTTATATAAAGTATATATAATATACTTTAATGCTATTCGTTAGTAGCCCATATGTGACTGATTGCATAATATATTGCTTGAGTTTCTCCTCTGTTTTCTTGTGGCTGTCAACTGTCTGTGTCTGAGGTGTACTCTACCTTCATAGCATTTTATTAAATGTCATTACATTATATATAATATATAAATATATTTAATATATTTCATGTACAACTGCTTTGAAAGATTGGAAAGTTTAGCAAGTGCTATATAAATAAATGTGACTCGACTGGACAACACCAGTATAGAAAAAAAGGGTTATGCGCATTCTTCCGAATATCCTTCTCTATGTTTATCAGATCAAACAAATGTATGCAGATAGGAAACAAACTGGAAGGCGGCTAAACGATGACAGAATTAATGTTTTTCAGTGAACTTTCACTTTAAGAACAGGTGATTTAATAAACGTCTAGGTTACTATTGTAACCCCGGTTCCCTGATGGAGGGAACGAGACGTTGTGTCGGAGAACGACAGGATGGGGTTCGCTCCTGAGAACCAATCAACTCCGACTATATTAAAAAGGCCAATGGGAATTGGCGAATGAAATTTGCATGCCGGGCCCCGCCCCGGACATCCGGGTATAAAAGGGGAGCCGGCGTGCTCATTCATTACCTTTTGTGCTGAGGAACGTGAGGATGACCCACGACCGTTGCAGCGGGCGGCACAGCGGTGTGGCATGAAGGACACAACGTCTCGTTCCCTCCATCAGGGAACCGGGGTTACAATAGTAACCTAGACGTTCCCTTTCTGTCGGTCTCTCGACGTTGTGTCGGAGAACGACAGGATGGGGTTCCAATGTAACACGCCACATCGCCGTGCCGTGTCACGATCTCCAGCGGAGCTACCTTGACTGACTCTAGTGCGTCATAGGTGTGAGCTTCTACACGAGAGCGTAACCTACCAGTGGAGAAATGGTAAGACGTCCAGAGCTTTGAGAAAAGATAAGAGGTACTTTACCACCGGTCTCTTTGGGGCGCTGGCCTTCTATCACCGCAGCGAGATAGCCGCCCGACCGCTAACTGCACCGGGAAACGCGGCCCCTTCAAGGAGGGAGTGCGTTACGGAGGCCACATCCTGCCGTAGGGAGGTTAATATGTGGAAATATGCCAATGGTCTCACCTGAAAAGGGAAGATGACTCATGGAGGTATAGTGTGCATTGCTTACCCTTGTGGGTAGCACCACGTGAGAGGAGGTCACGCATTCGCCTGAGTAGGAGAATTTTGGTGAAGGAATTACGTCGGCCGGGGCCACCCCTGATGGGGGAGCCACTACGTACGGAGCACAGCTGGAAAAAGGGGTTTACCTAGAGGGACAACAGCACCGATGTTCCAGCCTAGTCAACAGGGCCGCTCCGCCCAGCCCGTGACCGTAAGGTGCTAAATGATGGATAGGTGACCTGTACTTCCTGCCAGGGAAGCAGAGAGGCCGAATAGGCACGGCACTTACCTAAAAAAGGTAAGAAGGCCTTTCGCAGGCGTACGCCCGGTTGGCCGTTAGCTCTATCTGTGTAGGACCCGAGCTAATACCGGTTCCACCCTGAGGTTGTAGAACCTCGCAAAGGTGTTGGGCGTAGCCCAACCCGCAGCTGTGCAGATGTCTGCCAGAGAGGCTCCCTGAGCCACTGCCCACGAGGAGGCAACGCCTCTGGTAGAGTGAGTTCTCACTGCAAGTGGGCAGGGTAGGTTCTGGCATCGGTAAGCCATGGAAATGGCATCTACGATCCAGTGTGCCAGTCTCTGTTTGGAGACAGCCCTCCTCTTTGCTGACCTCCATAACAAACAAACAGCTGCTCAGAGCAGCTGAAGCTCTGCGTGCGGTTTAGGTAGAGTCTAATGCTCGTACCAGACACAACACGGACGGGGTTGGGTCTTCCTCCCCTGTGGGGAGCGCCTGCAGGTTCACTACCTGGTCCCGAAAAGGTATGGTAGGAACTTTGGGTACGTAGTCGAACCGGGGTCTCAGGATGACGTGAGATTAATTCGGTCCGAACTGTAGGCACTCTTTGGATGCGAAGGATATTTGTAGGTCCCCTACCCTCTTGGGGTGAGCTCTACTAGGAGTCCTGTCTTCCCAGAACAGACTCTACTAGGGGCTCAACAGTGGGCTCGGAAAGGCCCGTTAGGACCCCGTCGAGATCCCAAGAGGGTATGGAGCGTGGACGCGATGGATTAACCCATCTTGCATCCTTGACCTGGTGACCATGCTATGCTGCTCAAGAATACTTACCTTTCACCAACTCGTGGTGTGTGGCAGCACTGCACTGGTCAAACATCCTCCAGGCTCTTCACCATGTGAGGAGCACCAGGACGAGAAGACACACCACTTTGCGGCGTACAGACGCCTCGTGGCAGATGTTCTCGCCTGAACGATCGTCCCCGCCACCGTCGGGGTTACTCGTTCAGGATCTCCTCGTCCCGTCCAGGGACCAGACCTGCAGAGGTCAGGTCGCGGGTGCCACACCGTACCCTTCCCCTGAGACAGACGGATCTTCCCTAGGGGAATGGGCTAGGGGGGAGCTATTGCTAGAGAACTAGCTCTGCAAACCAAGCCTGGCTGGGCCAGTAGGACCTGGTGTTCCTCATCCCTGCCCTTGCACGGGACCGGTGCAAGAAAGCTCACTGGGGGGAAGTGGAACTTCCACTTGTCCCGGGGCCGGCTGTGCGCCGGAGCATCCCTGTCGAGGAAACCCTCGGTCAAGGGGTATCTCAGACGGCGACGGGTGTTGTCCGACGAAGCAACCAGGACCACCTGTGCCTGGTCGGACTGTTCCCACACCAGCCGGATCATCCCGGGGTGGAGTCGCCATTCCTCTTGGGGCAGCATCTGATAAGAGAGCACGTTGGCTCTCTGGGTTAGATAGCCCTGGATAAATATGGCGCGCAGGGTCCTACTCACTGCTAACTCCACAGGAGGGGGCGTCGGGCAAGTTGGGACATTCGGCGCGAGCATACCGCCCCTAGGCGGTAAGTATATGCTACAGCTGCCGTGTTGTCTAAGCGGATTTCCACATGCTTGCCTCCCATTAGAGGTAGAGACCTCCTGAGGGTGAGCATGACCGCTACCAACTCCAGACCACTGACGTGTCGGTACAATCGGGGACCCGTCCATCGACCCGAAACTGTATGCCCGTTGCACACTGCTCCCTAACCCAACAGGGAGGCGTCGGTTGTCACCACAACGCGCCTCGGAACCTGGCCGAGGGATTTTACCACTCGTAAAAGGGTCCTGAAAGACCATGGGGCTAGGGTGCTCCAACACTGAGGCGTAATGGCAATCCGCCTGGTGTCCGTGTGCCACGCACTCCTCGGGACGCAACTCTGAAGCCACTGCCTGCGTGGTCGCGTGTGCATCAACCCAAGCGGGCGGACCCTGGTTGGGGATGCCGTATGCCCCAGGAGCCTCTGGGAGTTCCCCAGGGCGACCACTGGACGCCTGAGTTACTCAGACATAGCAGTAAGGCTTGGGCACGTTCTACCGTGAGTCGTGCAAACCTGGTGACAGAGTCTCGTCCCATCCCAAGAAGAGAGATGCTCTTTTCTCGGTTGACCCTTAAACCCAATCGGCTTGGGTGCTGAGGCACCAGGTCCCTGTGTGTACACACTAGATCTTGCTAGTGAGCCTAGGTAGGCCAACCGCTGAGATAGTTCAGTACATGTCAGCGAGACGTGGGAGTACGTGTCCTTTAGGTCGGTTGCCACGAACCATTCCTCGTATCTGACAGCTTCGAGGATGCGCTTCTGTGTTAGCATTCTGACCGGCAGTCTTTGAAGACACTGGTTCAGTAATGCAAGTCCAGAATTAGGCGCCGCCCTCCACCTCTCACGGGGATGATGAAGTGCGGGCTGTGGGAGCCCGACGACATCTCGGCTATGGGTACGGGGCCGATCGCTTCTTTTGCCAAAAGAGCCGCGACCTCTACCGAAGGACGGTGGAATCTTTCCCTCGTAGCGAGGTGAATAGGATTCCCCGAAACTTGGGAGGTTGTTGTGCGAACTGGATCGCATAGCCGAGACGGATCGTTCTGTCTGGTTACCGCCCCGGTCCGAGCATAATTCATGCATACGGTAGTCGGGAAAACGAAACGAGAGGAACGATCTCCCTCACCATTCCCCTGGAGGGGGGTTCTGTGGCTCTCAGGACGGCTGCTTCGTCTTAGGGCGGAAGCCCTGGAAGCTTGCTGTCCCGAGTACTTACCTGCTCTTGGGGGCTGCCGAATAGCACACCGTCCGACCGAGAGTGTGTCTAGTTGCGGCGCCGCTGCTGTCACGCAACGTCGAGTCTCAACACAACGTCGAGTCAGATTGATGCAACGTCGAGTCGGACTGACGCAACGTCTTGTAACCGTGCACCGTCGCTTAGAGAGTGCTTTTCAACGGTTGTGTTATAAACCCAGGGGAGGAAACTGTTCCTTTGTGAGAGGGTGGGCACCAGGCCCTGAAAGGGGCCCGGCACGAGTTGGGACGTGGCAGGAACGTCCCGCTCCGGCCACTTTGGAGATGGTATCCCCAGGACCGGGCGTGATGGTGTTTCCTCCGCTGGGTGCCTCCCGTCATGATCGCCTCCCACGCTTCCTACGAGGTGGGTGCTGACGGGGGGGCGTCGCTCTCCTCCGATTCGCCGTTCTCCGGGTCGCCGCCTGAGGGAGAGATACAACCGGAGGGGTCGGTTGGGAGGGGCGAGGCTGTCTGGGGGCAGACTAAGCACGGAGCCTGGGCGGCCCGGAGGCTGCCCGGCTACGACGTGGGAGGATATGCCTGATAGCCTCCGTCTGCCTCTGCACGGCGGAGAACTGCTGCGAGAAGTCCTCCACCCTGTCTCCAAACAGCCCACCTTGCGCAATGGGGGCATCGAGAAAGCGAACCTTCTCGGCCTCCCGCATTTGCGCAAGGTTGAGCCAGGGATGTCTCTTCTGGACCACCAAAGTGGACATCGTCCGACCCAGGGCACGCGCCGTAACCTTAGTGGCCCGAAGGGCCAGGTCAGTCGCAGTGCGCAGCTCCTGCAGAACTGCGGGGTCGGAACTTCCCTCGTCCAGCTCCTTGAGTGCCTTGGCCTGGTGGACCTGCAGGATAGCCATGGCATGGAGCGAAGAAGCAGCTTCTCCAGCGGCAGTGTAAGCTCTTGACCCGAGAGTCGAAGAAAACTTACAAACCCTGGATGGGAGCCGTGGTCGACCTCTCCAAGTGGATGCGGCCTGAGGGCACAGATGTACCGCAACAGCCCGCTCCACCTGGGGTATGTCGACATAGCCCCTGACTGCTCCCCCATCGAGGGAAGTGAGGGCAGAGGAAACCGTCTGCCGTGTACGCGCCGAGAACGGCGCATTCCACGACTTCGTAATCTCCTCGTGCACTTCCGGGAAGAATGGCACTGGAGCCGAACGTGGCTTAGAGCCCTGTCCGGACCCCAGGTACCATGCATCCAGCCGCGAGTGCTGGGGTGACGGCGGGGCCGTGCACTGAAGCCCAATGCTCGCGGCGGCCCGGGAAAGCATGGCCGCCATCTCCGGATCCGGATCATCCCGAGACTTACCCGTCAGAGACGAAAGCTCTAGGGCGTCATCCGGATCTGAATCCAGCAGGGCGCCCTCCGATGCCGCGACTGACAATTCGTCCTCATCCCGTAGGGAAGCAAGAGACGGCGTACCACCTCTTGCCGACGGGGTTGACGAGCGTGCAGAGATAT